>JAKXYG010000877.1:602500-854355 GCA_025895645.1 Cardicola forsteri
CCAATTAGTGTTATTTGTTTTTAAAAAAAGTAATTTGTATTTTTCACATATTATTACTGAAACTAAATGAAAAAATTTGTCTAACTCTGTGAAATGTTTGGGTAGTAAAAAAGCTCTTTTCCAATTTTTATTTAACCAATAAGCATTTAATACCACATGCCTACCTGGACTGGTCAATATCTTGATTTTTAACACCAACGTGTACTGGTTAAAGTATTAGTCAATCACGCAGAATGAATATGTTCAAGTGACACCATTGATTAAAAATTAGAAACTACAAAGCAAACTCTAATCAATAATAAACATTTTGATGAGTTTATCAATTACTACTGAAAGTCACTCAAAACTACTTACAAATGCATAAGCGACGTCAAGACAGTATTTATAAAATTGCCTTTTAAAGGGGATGGTGTCATGATGCAATTAAAATGTCATATCCATTGATTCAATTGAGAATGTTATGTACCACAACTGGTCATTCTTTGCCAACATAAGGACATCTATGGCAATGTTTTCCACTTCTCATTGTATCTATCAATTTACCTGCAGCTGCAGTGACAAGTAATAAAATATAATTGAACAGTCTACCAGCTAATCTTTGTTGGGTGCAATCAAATAATCTTTAAATGTTTTCAAGGTGCACTTGTTCTGACTGCATTGCTTACACCAAAATACATATCTTGCATATTCTATGTTTGGACTTTTTAACCCTACTTTCTAATTCTTATTGCACTTCAATACCGAGATGAAATTGTCTGGAGCCATTCGTATTGTTTGTTACACACACACAGAGGGAACTAAAAGTAGTTTGTTATACAAATTAAAATGTCAATTTATGTATTTTAATTATATTAATTGAGTTTTTAAATTGATTAATAATTTAATTAATTTGATAAAAATAAAATCTACACGTATTAATTACCTTGAAAATAATAAATAAAAACGTAATTTAATTTATATGATAATTAGGCAATTACATTAAAATTGTTACAAATTTGGCAAAAAATACCAGTTTTTATTTGACATATAACATTTATTGGTTATAAATGTACACGAGGTTTAAGCAAAAGTAATAAAAATTATCAATGGGTTTTTAAGGAAACATTTGTTTTTAGAAATGCTACATTAGTATTGTCAGATTCACTTGAATAATAAATTTACTGTTTCTAAATCAACTAGGAGCACTGTACAGCTGTTTCATCCTTATTTGTTATCATCAGCAGCGCATACCTTTCAAGTTTTACACACACAGGAACTTGAAACCACACCCTATCTAGTGTCAGGCCATTGCCTTAAACCACTGAGCTACAGGTGAATGACCTTGAACCTATATTATTAATAAAATTGATCAGATTCACTATAAATAGAAATAAGGATAGTTATCAAAATTTATTGTAAATTTAATTCTATCAATTAATTTGTAAAATTGCATATGTAACTGGTTTTACAACAACATATCTATTTTAAAAGATTTGATTTGTTGTTACAAATGCATTCATTTAGCAAAACATTTGAACTTGGTTTGACCGACTTGGATTTAAAACGAAAGACTAGCACAAAAGTAGCACTCTAGTTTACATGTTTGACCTACATAATGTCAATTTTACCATTGTTGCTATATGAAGGTTTTCATCTGAATGTACCAAATGACTACATTTCGAAAATAACTTTTAGTTAAACATTGATGCAATGTAACTTTAAAATATTACATTACTTCTCCATTCTTACCAATCAAACCAATACGACTAAATTTTTAAACAAATACTTAAATATATATATATTAAAATATATTACTATTATCATTTAAGTAAAATGTTAAATTAAAAAAAAAAATTATTTTTTTTACTTTAAACAGTAATAAATCTAAAATTTTATTCAACAAAACATATAATTGTTTTTTTGGTAGATGATAAAACCAACCAAGGGAAAACGTTGCGAAAAAAGGAACCAATAAGAGTCAGATAACCTTTTGTGTGAGTGTGTGATTACTCGGCAGTTGGGGATGGAATAGTTTCAAAAAGTGTGACCAGATTTGCGCGATAACGCAATACAAGTTGTATGTAAATATTGATTTTCCCACTTTATATACATTTTCAAGGTCAAACAAGGATGCACCAACGTGACTCACACTTACTCACGGAGGTTGACCAATAGGATTTTTTTAAATTTTTTTTTCCTTGGTTGGTTTTATTATTTATCGTTTTTTTGATAAAAGGACCGACAATTGTAATTTTAAAAAAGACAAAAAAGACAAAAAAAAGTACAAAAATACATTTCTCGGTTAAAAAGGTTGATAAGATCAAATTCCTTAGCAATCGCTAAATAAAATCAATAATTAGCTAAAATTACACTATTATTGATCTTGTGTATTGCGTCATCAAGACTTAATTATGCCCATTTGATTACACATTTATTCACTTTAAAAAATAAACAGTATGGTCTAATTCTAGTTTTTTATTGTTGATGAAACAATATTATAATACAATATTCGGTAAATGGATATTCTATTGGTCAGCCTTCGTGAATAAGTGTGAGTCAAGTTTGTACATTCTTGATTTTGAAAATGTATACAAGGTGAAAAAATCAATAGTACTATACGATTTGTATTGCATAATTGTGCAAATTTGGTCACACATTGAGAAAATTTCCTGTTCCAACTTACGAGTGATCTTAACTCACAAAAGGTTATATAACTGTTATCGGTTCCTTTTTTCGCAACTTTTTTCCTTGGTTGGTTTTATCATCTACCCAGTTTACTATTTAAGGTATTAATGGGCATGTTCATGCAGAGGACTTTGGTATTTTTCAAAAGAGGATTGAACTTTTGCCTTTTACTAAAAACTTTAGTGAGAAAGTACAAGACATTGAGTTGTCTTATTTCCACAAACTGCGTCTTTTCGAAATGATATTTTGTTCTCTAGTGATTTAGTAATCTAGCGCTCGATTTGAACTTGGGCAGGTATAGGTTAAAGTACTATGATTGGCCATAAATGTGGGATCTCATTCGATTTTGCTAAAATGTTGATAATAATAACAATAACAACAGCAACAATAATAATAATAATAATAATAATAATAATAATAATAATAATAATAATAATAATTACCTTATAATTTTATTGGCTTCATATTTACACTACTTTAATCAATTATTAATAAAGATGATAACATTAATGTTGATCCATCACTTTTTTAATGTCAAAGTAGATAAAATCTAATATTAAGAATAGTAATAAATTACTTCTTTGAAAATAATAAACTATACTTATTTATATGTAATAAGGCTATTATAGATTTTTTTATTCTATATTAAAAACATCAATATTTTATATTTGTATTCAACAACGTTTTTCAATAGTATTTAATGTGAAAGCTGCAAATACGTTTGACTTGTTTTTTTTAAAAAAAAGCTAATTAGAAATAATTTTTAAAATAATTAATGTATGCACTTTATTTTAAACTTTTAAGTTTATATGAATCAAACATGTCATTCATTTATTTCTTAACTTGATACAAAAAATGCTTAAAAGTGTATTCTATTATTTTTCGAATTCTACCAGTGAATCACTAAATGAGGGTCCACGTTCGGTTTCACTAAATTGTCCACTGCTGAAAGGCTTGTTACCCGCAAAACAGTCAAAGTAGTAAAAATAAATAGTACCGAATTTATGAAAATGAAATTTTACTTATAAACATTTATTTTCGTAAAAAGCAAAAAATGTTTTTGTAAATATAGCTTGTGTTTTATTACAAAATAACAGACGGATACGGTATTTTTAATTAAACGTTTTTTAAAACGTTATTTTATATTTTCAATTTCAATTTCTCAAACATCTGGTAGCATATTGTAATTGTGTAATTTTTTTTCAATTAAATACAAATTTATCTAGAAAGTAAACTGAATAGCATTAGTACTGAATTACTATTATTATTCAGCATAATTTTAACCTAAAACGTTTCTAAACAATTTTAAAATGCAAACATTTTTATACAATTTATGCAAACAAAAAATTAGAAATAATGTATTATTTTAAAATTTGAATGCTATTACTTTTTTCCATTTTGCTTAAAATGTATATGTCGATGTAATGGCTTACACTAACAATTACAAGTTGTATTAATGTTTTTTTTTAATGTTATTAATTTTAATTAGTTAATCTTGGATGTATCTGTTTTAAAATTCAAGAAATTTTTTATTTATTTTTAAAAATATACTTTTAGGTTGAAAACATTTGTTATTTGTACACAGTTAACCAAACTTTCAATTATTATGTATTTAGACTTAATTTATAAATTGGCCATTTAATATATTTTAGGGTGTTTAAATTTCTTTTACATTACGTTTGTAACTTTTATCTTATATATATATATATATATATATATATATATATATATACTTTTATCTTATATATATATATATATATATATATATTCATGTATTTTAGTCAATAAAATTAAGTTTTTAACAATTATGTGTTTTCATTTTTATATTTAGTAAATGGTTGGCTAAATTGGGACCTATCAAAATTAACACATTGAAATTGATTAACTTTCCTCATATCACTTAAGCATATTAGGCACATCAATATTTTACTAAAATAATCATCACAACATCACCTTAGCAATACTATTAATTAAACCAATAAAAATAATTCTTCTTACAAATAGAATTACTAAAATTTTGCTTAGGCAAAAAACTCAGCATTTACACATTTCGACAGCATTATTTGCTTAAAAATAAATTATATTATAAAATATGTACATATATGGATAATGGATATCACCAATTTTACAAATTTAGTAGTTCAAAGGATAACCATGGTTTTTCGATATATGTACTGGAGCATTATCTTGAATAACCACTAAACGCTCTAAAGCATTTTGTTCAAATCTAAAACATTTTTTGAGAATGGTTGTAAATTATGAACTGGTTAAGCGGCTACTTGTTTGTTCCTATGTTGGCAGTTGTCTGAAGACATGATGGATGCACATCGTTTTAACAATACAATTGTAGTCTTGAAGAAAATCGGGACCACAAATAACCGTGAACTGCACTGTCTATAGTTCGTACTTTAAATTACACCTGTTAGTAAAAAAATTGATTTTCAGTAACAAACTAAACGGTTATCATACATTTTTGCAAATTCCACACGTCTCTTTCCATGTTGTGCTGTTAAAGAAACCTTCTAAACTTTTTCTTTAATTGCAAATTGACTGATTTCATTCGATTGAGGATATGTGAATTTAAAAATTAGCAATTTCTTCCATTTGTATTTGTTTAGTAGACATCATGCTGTTTCTTTCAATTTGGTGATTATAAACAAATCATTTTGTTTACTAGTTGATGGTGTTTTTGAACGTGTATAATCCTTTAAAACTCTGTATACAATCCTTGTAGTTACCCAAATAAATCTGAAGTTTGATCAACAGTTAAACCAAAATGATAACTTTTATTTATTTGTTCGTACTTTTTACCAGTTAAGAAAAAGCTTCCTCTACTTAAACATATTGTAATCAACTGCCAAATATGTTCAAAATTGTGCCAAGGTCAAGGGGTGAAATTCAAAATTGTTAACAAGCCGATAAAACAAAAATGGGGGGTCAAGTATTAAAAAGTTTATTTGGATCTTTTCACACTATAATTAATATTAAATTTTATATACATACAAAATTTTTAAATAAATTAATTGACTATAAATTATTTTTATGCTATGTAAGCACTTGTAAAATCATGTAAATAAATAATTATATATATTTGAAATTATTGCTGCATAATTGTTTTATATAATTATCTGTACATGTATATACTTTTTAAATGTAACTATTACCATTTAAATCCTATTTATCCAAAAACTTTAAGACACTTAAATATTTATAATTATGAAAAACTTGAAAAAAAATTAATAATTGATAATGCATACTATTTTAGCATAAATACTTTGTTGAAAAAATAGCTCAAGTTAAAACTAAAAAAATTGAAAAACAAGAGTTCATTGACAAGTTCCATTTTGGTGATGGTATCATTACCAAAATATTTGGTAATAATTAAACCAACGAGGTAAGATAGGTTTACTAGAATAGGAAATTTTTGTAAATGTGTCAACACAAATTTTTTCGACGATAAGTTAGGTGAGTTGGGGGGACATGATGGAAAATGTGCAATAGTAACTACTGACTATGGGAAAAGTAGTAAAACGGGTAAAACATAATATTTCTTAATAAATTGCTTAATGAAAATAATGTAATGTATTTTGGTAAATATATTTTATGTTTCAATTTTCTAATGTAATTTTTTAAAATTTTAACATAGCATAGGCACAGACACTATTGTATAGACTCTGTGTAAACTTGTTAGATCGGCACCAAATTACAATCAATAATTCAAATTGGTCAACCAATCACAGTGAAGTCGGCTTGAGAACAAGGAAATAGGGCCTGGGTATCTAATACTATTCTTATCTATTGTCTATATTATTTTAAATATTTGATTCTGTTTTAAACCTTGTGTTTTTTCTTGTTTTGATCCTTGGGACCATTAGAATAGTAATCCTGGCATAATAAATAGTTTACTGTAACGTTAACTGTAGGTACAAAACATTGGCGACAAAAATCCCACGGCTTGTGTTACATTGCTATCGAAATATTAATTTTTAAAAAAACAAATATTTGTGTACTAATATAGAATTAAAAATAAAATGTTTTATAATTTTAAAAATTATTGTTATTGTTAATTATCAGTGTTCATTCTTTCAATGTCAACCGGAAGTCAAAACCATTGTACCATTATTACAGTTTCAAGTTTTATTATCATTTACTCAAGGGTTTTTTGTTTATACTTAGTTTAAGTTTTATTTATTTTTGTAATAAAATAAAATATTATTCGTTTTATTAACTAATATAATTAGCAATCTATTTATTATAGGCAAACGTAATTGTTAGTGTGATTATACATTGTAATCTGTTCCTGCTATTAACAATATTACTAATGACATAAATATTATAGTTTTTTATCATCTATAGTTGATTTCGGACTATTTAAAAGCTATTAATTAGTTTTCTATTAAAACACTTATTATTAATTTGCGCTAGAATTAGACCTGGGTAGACATCAGGGTTCGAATCCTACCACCGGCCTACTAAATGTAGGCCGACGTTCGGCTTCGCTTAAATGTCCACTGCTAAACGATGCATTTCCTGTAAAGCATTCAAATTAAAAAAATTACAATTTATTGTACTTTTTAAATTTATAATTTTATACTTTATACAGTAAAGTATTTTAATTAAATTTTATTTCCAGTTTACTATCGTCCTGCAAACGCCAATTATCAATATTTCCAAAATCAATGCATCAAAGTGAATACAATATAAAGTCGAAAGCTTGCAGTATAAATAGATCAAGTACTTTTACTATTAAACCTTGTTTGGATAAATTAAAAAACAATAAGTATTCAAATCCGTGTGTTGACAAACACTGTTTAATAACTTCAAATCAATTGAATAAAAATAGTGACCTTGTGGACATCAAACGTAACATGGAGGAATTTGAATATCAACTGTCTTTACTCAATTTGAATTCAACACATGAAAATTCTCCCCTGCCATCTATGAATGTCAAATTGTGCCAATTCGATAGGTGTAAGTAGAAATCGTGTGCATTGTAAAATTTAAATAAAAAATGACATATTATACAGTTTTAACAATACTATATACATATTCAACATGGAAATATAAACTTGAAGTATAACTAATCGAAAGGTTAAACACAAAATGACAATTTTCAGTATAGGAACTGTGTAAATTTTATTTTGTGAAACATGGTAATTAAAGAAATAGAAACATGTTACATTGAAATGAAAACAACTAAAATTGGGAAATAAAAGTACATTTCAAATAATAAACTTTAATAATAAAATTGAAAAGAATTTCCGCTTTTAACATTCAAAGTCATAAAATAGGTAATAATTGAATTAACCATTTATCGGAGTGGTCTAGTGGTACAGAGATCAACTTGAATCTAGGTGGTCATGGATTCGATTCCCACCACTAAATACACTAAATGGAGGGGGGGTGTACGTTCAGCTTCTCTGAAATGTCTACGGCTTAAAAAGGCTACCTGTAAAACATTTAAAGTAGTATATAAACATACTTGTAAGTTTATATATGTTTGCTACTTTGAATATTTTACGGAAAACATTTTTTAGCAGTGCACATTTTTACAAAACCGAACGTGGTTCCGCATTTTAGTGCCAGTAGTGGGATTTAAACCCATACCTGCCCAAATAGAGCGCTGTACTGCTAGACTACCCCGGTATATATATATATAAATAGTATATATAGAGTATATAATTATATTACGTGAACAAAAAGTGAAATATGTTTAATTATTTAACAGTAGGTTACCTATTGAATTGTATATATTATTACTACTATAAACACAAAACCCTTTTCTTTTAAAATAAGCATAGTGTTACAATAACAGCAAAACAGCATCGTATTCTTATTATGCCAAAAGAACATGGTGCAACTAAATCATTCCATACGTTTAAACAGTTTGTCAAAATGGTTGTTTGATCCCCCATGAAACATGTGTTTTAATTAAATTGTTCCAAATAGTTTTTAGCCAAGTTTTCCCCATCTTTTCTTTTGCAGTAATAATTATCTACTCCAAAACTGTTCTTGCTAGTCTTAAAAGCGATGAACGTAGAATTGGACCAACTAATTTTTTTTAGTTAATTAAAAATTGGGCTTTATTACAGCTTTTGTTCAATCCTGTCATCTGGATTGTGCAATCACTTTTTTGCCGTTGTTTGTCGGGATGATATTGTCTTGGCTGTAACAATATAAACTTACGCTCAAACTCTCCTATTTAATCCAGGCTTAAGAATAGTTAGATTAGATCATTGCCTAATCTTCTCTCTCTCTCCCTATATATATATATATATATATATATATATATATATATATATATATATATATATATATATAAATTCCAAAGTATTAATGTATCTTCTAAATTCTTAAACTTTGTAGTATTTAACAACATGAACATGAGAAGAATTGACGACTATGTAAGTTTTATTCGTACATTATTATTATTATTATCATTATTATTATTATTATTATTATTATTATTATTATTATTATTATTATTATTATTATCATTATCATTATTATTAATATAATATAATAATTATTATTATTATTCCAAATAAAAATAATAGAAAACGTAAACTGTGAGATGAATTCATTTCGTATATTCTCTTTAGTCACAAACATTAAAGAATCAGTATATATATAATTATATGACGTAATTAACTTAACATTTGTGACTATACATACAAGTCCACGCTATATTTAATAAAGTTACAAATTGTTTTTTGTGCACACAAAATGGGTTTTAATGTGTAAATGTAAACAAATTCAAGTGTTTTTAACATATTAGCAGTCGTAACACTGAGAAACAGTTATCAAGCAAATTATTACAATCTGATTTTGATGCTGAATGCAATAACATAAACACAAACACGATTACCAATTTATTAAATTTAACATTGAGCAGTGAACAATTACATGGTTTATTATTCGGAATGAATTTCAAAATTAAACCGAACAAAACCAATTTTAATGTTGTTAGAGGTGAATTTGAGAATTTATACAATCAAATAAGATGTAATGATGCAACAAATTCCGATCAGAACAATTGGTTTAAAACTAAACTTGTTGATTTGGTTCATCATTATAATAAATCACAATCATCACAACGGTGTCCCGTACAACAAAAACACATTTCTGCGTTAAAAGAACTCAAACAAAACAAGGACATTATTATTCTTAGACCAGACAAAGGTTCCGGCACAGTCATTATGAACCAGAATGATTATATCCATAAAAACAAATAATATTCTTAACGATGTATGTAAATTCAAGCCTACATTCACCAAGGACAACATTAATTTAATTGAAAAGCAAATAAATTATAAAAACTTCAAATTTTCAAGTTACACAATTTTATTAATAAGTCGGAATTTCAACAGTTAAAACCAACTGGTAGCCTTACACCTGAACTTTATGGACTACCAAAAACACACAAAGATAATCTGCCCATTAGACCAATTTTATCAATGGTTAATTTGTCATATCATAGATTAGCCAAATGGCTTAAGAAAATAGTTGATTCTGTTGAAAAACATATGAATGTAAATAATCTGAAAAACACATTTGAATTTATTGATCACGTTAAGACATTAAATATTTGGAACAAAATAATGGCCTCAATTGACATTGAGTCACTATTCACAAATGTACCTTTAGAAGAAACTGTAAATTATTTAAGTCACTACATCTTGTCAAATAAAATAAAATCCAAAATTCCGGTTGAATATCTGCAAGAACTGATTTTACTTTATACTAAAAATATTAAATTAAATTTCTGCGGTAAATCATATATTCAAACGGATGGGGTAGTCATGGGAAGTCCGTTAGGACATTTTTCTATCAAAATTCGAAAATTCAATAAAAAAAGCAATCAAAAATATGGTTTTATACAAACGGTACGTTTATGACATATTTATTGTTGCTTACAATAAACAAGACATTTATCAATTACTGCAAATCTTCAACAACATTCATCCTCCCAATATCAAAATCAAATGGGAGCTTGAAGAAAATGATACAATCAATTTTTTGGACGTAACACTGATACGAAGAAATGACGGGTCGATTCAACGTAAAATTTATCGCAAGCCTACCTGGACGGGTCAATATCTTCACTTCAAAAGTTTTCAACCAATTCAACAAAAACGTGCACTAGTTAAAACATTATTTAACCGTGTACGTGGAATTTGTTCAAGTGACACTATTGATAAAGAATTAGAAGCCCGAAACAAACTCTAATCACTAATGGATATTCTGAAGATTTTATCAATTTTTATTTAAAGTCACTTACAACTAAAGAAAAAATTGTTAATGAAAACAAGATATTTTTTTATAAAACTACCGTTTAAAGGAGATGACTTCATAAACCTCCTAAAAATTAGGCTTAAAAGTGCGATGAAAAGAATATACTCACTGACCCAGTTGACAATGCTATGTACCACAACAGGTCTGCCTTTGCCTAACGTAAAAACAGCTAAAGCAATGTTCTCCACCTCCCACTGTATCTATCAGTTCACTTGCAGTTGCGGTAACAATTATATTGGATGGACAACTTGTCGCTTATCTAAATGGGCCAAAGAACACATTTTCAAGTAGATCGATAAAGAGTCCAATTCAAATGGACGTTGATGCATTTCGTCAATATTACGTCACTTAGTTCAAACAAAACATCGAATGAACTTTAATGATTGCTTTAAAGTGTTGATAACCACTCAAACTGCTAATATGTTAAAAACATTTAAATCTGTTTACATCCACACATTAAAACCCATTTTGTGTGCACAAAAACAATTTATAACTTTATTAAATTTAGCGTGGACTTGTATGTATAGTTATAAATGTTAATTACATTATATATATATATCTGATTCTTTATATGTTTGTGACTGAAGAGAATATACGAAATGAATTCATTTCACGATTTACGTCTTCTATTATTTTTGTTTGGAATAATAGCAATTATTATAATAATATTAATAATAATAATAATAATAATAATAATAATAATAATAATAATAATAATAATAATAATAATAGTCATAAGTCGTTATAGCTAATTTGTTATTGGTAATGTTTAACAGAAATATAAAGGGGGCAGATTATATGTTTTCAATTAGTTGGAATTAACATGCAGTAATCAACATTATTTTATTTACTTATAAATAATTAAATAATATTACTTTTGTTAAACCAGTATATTTATTTATTATTTGTAGTTTCAATTCAGTAAATATTTAAATACCTAATTAATCATAAACGCTGATATAAATAGTACATATATATATATATATATATACATATATATATATATATATATATATATATATATATATATATATATATATATATATATATATAAATTGATTTATGTAACGTTTCAACAAATGTTTTTGTTATTAAAATAAATGCAATTAATATTTTGCAATTAAATCGTAAAATGTAGGTTATTTAAGGTTGTTTTTGTTTTACTTTACAGATAAACAGAAATAAGAGGCTTGCTTTTAGGCATTGTGTAACAAATTATGTTGAAATGTTATGCAAATGCATGTAATGCACAGAAATTCGATTTTAAATTATGGATAAAATTGAAACGATGTATATATGACCTTAAATAACTAATTGTTTATTTACTTTCTTTCCACGTCGCTACTAATTTTTTGGGAAATATAAACTAATTTATGTTTGAAAGGACATACAGTTTTGATTTGATTATTTGATAAAGTAACCAAAAACACAGAATTTAAGTTTGATATGAAACATTTTTATCACATTATTTAATCAAAATGTATATATAACAATTACTATTATACAATTTATACTCTTTGTTTACTCATTTTTACTACTTTGAATGTTTAACGAAAAACATCTTTCAGTAGTGGACATTTTAACGAAGCCAAACGTGATCCCTATTTACTGCCGGTGGTGGGATTCGAACCCACATTCATCAGGTCCAAGTCGAGCGCTGTACCGCTAGACGACCCCGGCACAACGTAACGTTACATTAATGTCCGGGCTGTTAGGTGGTAATTGAATAAAGGATAGATTTTCGATTTTAGTCCCTCTACTGTCTAAATGTTAATTTTTAACAAATAAAGTGAATCTAGGTAACTAACACGTTACCCGTTTTTGGATGTATGAGATGGAGCATTGTCCTGAAAAACAGTAGTAATCCCCGTGTACGTGTGCTACATATTTTAATAAAAAACATCTTTTATAACTAAAACAAAATTTTTACTATTCATAGTACCAGGTATAATTCTTCATTTGATAAGTTGATTATACTTAATACCAAACCAACACATTACTTGTCAAAGTTAAGCTTTCTTCCTAACAACCGGTTTTGAAAACTGGACTCACATAACACTTTGTTATTGTAGCCAAATAGTTCGTCCTAAATTATTGTTTTATCGGCAAAGTAATTGGAACGCCAATAACAAAGGTTTACTCTATTATCCTTATCTGTTTTAGTGGTTGAAGCGATAAACCAGATTCTACTGCCCTGTTTCTGAACGTGGAGTCAGTAAAATAGCTTAAACTATTTCTTTTTATTTCTAAAATAGGTTTATTATATATATATATATATATATATATATATAAATTCTATAACGTTGTTTTAATCATCCATAGTAGTTGTTGCTTGTTTTCTTCCAACATTATCTTAAGTTCGCGGTTTTTGGCTATTAATAATCAAATAAATTGTTGAAAAGTAAACCCTATATAAATTCGTCCAATTTTTCGGTAAAAAATCCTTCATTTTTTAATTCTTTGATGACACGGTGAGATGTAAACATTTTAATCACTATTGCCCATTTCACGAACAACACAAACAGAAAGCAATATAAACAGATGATCGGAATCTCAAGGTTAAACGTAAATAATAAATTATTCAATTTGTTTTAAAATTTTTATTTAATTTTTTTTTTAATTATTTATTTGTTTTTATTTATATAGATTAGAATAATTAAATGTTTATTTTTATAATTATTATGACATCAAAATTAGGGCAGAGTTGAATGTGCATTTAACATCCATTTTGACGTTTACTCATTGTTAACTTTTAATGAAATTAAGCACACAAAATAATAATAGACTAATTATTATAAAAATTATGTAACTTCAACTTATTATCTACGTTTATATGGAAGTAGCTTTTAAAATGTGCTATTTTGGTCGACTCAGCCTTTTTAAATAAATATTACTAAGTATTGCCAGGTATTACTAAGTACTTGACATTATTTTTTATTCTCGATATCTATTTTTACGAAAAAACAATTAGACATAACAAATTAATTTAGATTAAATATTTTTGTCATTTTTTGCTTTCATTTTTGAAATGGTATTATTATTAATATTATTATTGCAGAAAGTACAATTCTTTTTAATTTTTAATAAATCATTTCAATAAAAAACCCTAAACAATAAAATATGTTGGTTTTAATTAAAAATATACATTAATATACAATAGATTTTTATCGAATTGACCTTATCCAAACATTATTTTTAAATGCAGGAAAGAAATAAGTATAACAATCATATGGATAGAATAAATGAGAAGTAGCAGTTGGTTTAACGTTTTAAAAAAAATTTTTGTTTAAAACACGACTTATATATAAATAAACCATTATAAAGGATATTTTACTGTCTGCTCTTGATTGCTAAAAACATATAAAGTTAATACTTTAAGGTCAAGATGTAATATGCAAATAAACATTTATGTTAAAATGCAAAACATTGTTGTTAAATACAAAACACAAATATTAATTAATTATTTTACAAAGACGTTTATCAAAAGTAGATAGTTCAAGCAGGATAAAGGTTTATATATATACAACTCTCACAACAATTACCGCAAAAATGTGATTATTAAACTAAAACCTCTCTAACAATTACATAGCGTACAAGAGAAACGTCACTTCAATTATAAAATATACAATACTATATAATAATTGAAAAAAACTATTATATACATTCATATATATTGTAAGTAAAAAAAATTGTATAAAATATCAACTGGCGCAAAATGGAAAATGGAGTAAAATGATTAACATGATTTATAACGACAATTATTAACATAAATACCGATTACATGCAATTTTTTCAGTTACCAAATAATTAAAGAGATTACAAAGTTAAAAAAATTCAATAAGCTATGTGATTGCCTTTTTTTGAACAACCTGATCTAGGCGTTTTGGGATGCTGTCGATAAAAGTGTTAATATATTCTTGTTTCATCTCATATTGAACAACAAACCGAGTACGTTCACCTAAATCCTCAATCTCAGTATGCTTATTGATGTTGTGCTTTAGAATAGTGAAAAGAGTTTCAACAACATTAATGTCTGGGCTGTTAGGTGGTAGTTGAATAAAAGACAGCTTTTCGATTTTAGCCCCTCTACTGTCTAAATGTAAATATAAAACAAATAAAGTGAATCTAGAGAAATATGATGTTACCTTTTTGGACGTATGACAGGAAGGATTGTTCTGAAAAACAATAGTAACCCCCGTATAAGTGTGCTGCATTTCATAATAAAAAACATCATTTATAACTGAAAATTTTTTTTCACTTTTTAAGGTACCAGATATAATTCTCCATTTGATAAATTGATTATACTTAATACCAAACCAACACATTACTTGTCAAGGGTGGGCTTTGCTTCTAACAACTGGGAGTAAATGTTTTTAAAAACTTGACCCACACTTTGTTTTTATAGCCAAATGGTTTGTCCCGAATCATTGTTTCATTGGTTAAGTATTGGGAACAAAATAACACAAGTGTCGTTTACTCTCCACTGTTTACAAAAGGTTAATAAATGGCTTAACCTATGGTAATTAAAACGTTAAACCCGATTCAATTGCTCTGTTTCTTATTATGGAATAAGTAAAATTAGTTAAAATATTTCTTTTAGTTTCTGAAATAGGTTTATTATATTCTTTTTAATTTTATAATAATTTTCTGATTATCACTATTGCTTGTTATACGTTTTCTTCCAACATTATCCTAATTTCGTGGTTTTTGACTATTAATAATCTGATAAATAGTTAAAAGGTTAACTCTATATAAATTTGCTAATTCTTTTGGTAAAAGTCCTTTATTTTTTAATTATTTGATAACACAATATCCATTTCCGAGTAAAATAAAAACAGTTTTTATTACTAATGTCCATTTCACAAACAATGCAATCAAAAAGCAAAATTAGCGGATAAAAGGAATCTCAAGGTTAAAGGTAAATAATAAATTATTCTATTTGTTTTGAAAGTTTTATTTAAAATGTTTGAAAAATTATTTTTATTATTTTTATTTATGTAAATTAGAATAATTAAGTGTTTATTTTGATAATTACTATAACATCACAATCAGCGAAGATTTGAATGTACGTTTAACATTAATTTTAAGGATTAGTTATTGTTCATTTTTAATGAAATTAAGCATACAAAATAATAATAGGCTAATTATTATAAAAATTACATAACTTCAATTTATAATCTACGTTTATATAGAAGTAGCCTTTAAAATAAGTTATTTTGGCCTACTCAGCCATTTAAAATAAATATTTTTGAGTATATATAAAGAAACTATTAAGTACTTGACTTAATTTTCAATTTTCAATATATTTATTTTTACGAAAAAACAATCGGACATAAACAAATTTAGATTAAACACTCTTATTATTTTTTGCGTTAATTTTTGAAATGGCTGTATATATATATATGACTCGGTCCATGAAATATATGTTTTATGATATTAAATGGAATCATAGCAGATTAATAGATTTGGACTTCGCAGATAATAGTGGTCTACTCAGTGAAACTCTCGAAATGATATAAAATATGACCACATGTCTTTGTAATAATAGTTTTTGTATTGGTTTACGGATTAGCTGTTTAAAAACAAACGTGTTGTGCACAATGTCAAACAACTTTTTGATCATCAAAATTAGTGGATAAAATATGAATACTGTTGTTTGAGAAGCAACATTGGTAAAGATGGAGAAACGGAAATTGCTCTTGAAATCAGACTTGGAAAAACAATATCAATCTTTAATAGACTCAAATCAATACGGTCATGTTCTTCCATCCGTTTGAAGATAAAATTTCGTTTGTAGGCATTAATAATTATTCCTACGGTAATATATGGGAGTGAAAAGTGGAAGTGAACGGACAAAATTGATAAGATAATGAATAACTTTTTATCACCGGTATCTTAGGACTATTTAAAAGATTACCTGACGCGATTATATTTTAAACAATGAGATTATAAGAAGAACTGACTCTCGTTCATTATGTGACATTATTATAATTTAGCAAAAAAATACTTTATCAAATTTTACGTTCACCACCCCAAAGACCAGCAAAAACGTTTTTGCAACAGACAATTAAAAATGGCAAAAGAAATGTTGGTAGACCACGGAAAACTGGGCTAAGAACTATTTGGAAAGATCTAATTAAAATGAATGTTTGATACAATGTTTGAATATATGGAAAAATTATGTCGTTCCATGTTCGTTTTGAATTATGGGACTTTGTTGTTGTTATGTGTTGCAACTGTTATCTTATTGCCCCATTGAGAAAGGATTTTGTAATAATAATAATAATAATAATAATAATAATAATAATAATATAATGTAATTTAATTGAATGGCAATTATTATTAACTAAATATAGCTATAATGTAAATTAAACAATTCGTGATGTTTGTCTACATATATATTATTATCATTATATTATACAAAACCCTTTTGTTTTAAAAAATAAGCATGAGAAAATAAAACAATCATTACAGCAAAACAACAACAACAATAAACAACAATAACAAAGTCTAGTTGGCATTGAAGATTCTGCAAATCGAAAATTGACCTTCCTTTCGGCTTTCACTCAACCCCGTCATCTGTGTAGCTCTATCATCTAGCTACGTGCTATCACTTTTTTGCCGTTGACTACCGGAATAATGTCCTTTTATTGTTTCCGCAGCGGCATACATTTTTTACACTAGGCCAGGTTGCTAACCTTGCGCGCGCTCAAACCCTCCTCTTTTATCCAGGCTTGGGACTGGCTAGATTGAATCATTTCTGATCATTGGATATTGTCCATTGTTATTTATTTGTTACCGCTTAAACGTTTTTAAAAAATTTTCAGTACGCGGATATTATAACGTAGATCATCAAGAGTCTGCAGTTTAGTGTAGTGGGGGCATTCGAATCCTTCGAGTTTAGCGCTGTATCAGTAAACTATTTATGCACAATATTTTGAGTTAATATTTGTGATTTTTGACTATCTATATTTCTTCTTTTGTTAATGTTGACTGTATATAAATACATATTTCAAGCAATATTTTACAATATTTTAATTGTATTTTTAAACAGTTTACATTTGACTTTCTATTTTTAAATGTAATTACATTATTAATTTCAAAAATAGAGAAAATTAATTTACTTGTTGAAATTTAAATTTGTTTAGGCCAAACAGAATAAGGTTCCAATTTTGAACATTGCCTTTATTTTAGTCAAGTTTAAACGATTATTATTATTTTGGATCGTGAAAGCCTTTATTTAGCTATATTTTATTTACGTCTACAGTTATTTTTAACTAATGTATACATGACATCTTAACAAGAACAAAATATTATTATGGGGTGCGTTGAGAACAATTACATATCCTTTTCTATATATTATTAATTGAGAATTTTTAAAAATTACTTTCAATTTAAAAGTATTTTAATTAATGTATCCTTATAATTATACAAAAATAATACATTATTCAAAAATTGTTTTCATATTGTTTTCACATATGCTAATTTATTACTGTTACCTTTTACAATAATGAATTTGTTAGTTTACTGCTAGTTAATGCAGTACGTAAAACTTCAATTGTTTTTGGAATTTCCGGTTGTGAACACAACACATAGAAAATCAAAATGCTGAATTAAAATGTATTTAATTATTTTGAATAAAGCGTTATTTGTTAGTTCAAAGTATTTAATTAATACAACCCATGGTTAAATGAGCAGTTAAGGTTAACTCATTAAATAAATATTATTTGTTTTAAAATTAATTAATACGTCTAAAGTAATTAACGGTTTGTTTAAATATTTTACACTATAAACTGTTTTCAATTATATATATATATATATATATATATATATATATACTGGACCCTGTCAAAATTAACACATTGAAACTTTCTTCATATCACTTAAGCATATCAGGCACATCAACATTTTGTTAAAATAACCCTCACAACCTCATTTTAGCAATACTAATAATTAAAACAATAAAAATAATTTGGTAATGTCTAAACGAAAACTAAGAATGTACACATTTCGACAAGATAAAAATACTACTACATTATTTGCTTGAAAATAAATTATATCACAAGATATGTACATATATAGATAATGAACACCACAAATTTTATAAATGTAGTAGTTCAAAAAACAACCATAGTTTTTTTTAACTTTTTTTAAACGCTTTGGATAGGAATCAACCAAATTATTGATATAATATTGTAGAATTTAATTTTTTAACACATAATCAATGTTTTCGTTGAGTGTGCTTCGATTTTTTATCCGATTCACCCCTCGTTTAAGATATCTCAAAATATTATCAATTACATTGAGGTCAAGACTGTATAATGACAGTTGAATGCAGTTAAGTTTTTTGATATTTAAAAAATCTTTAGTTCAAACAATAAAAAATGCGTTAAATTTTAAATTATGATAAAATGCACGTTACCTTTTTCGACGTATGCACTAGAGCATTATCGTAAACAATCACTAAATGCTCTAAAGCATTTTGTCTTGGTTCAGTCCTAAAACGTTTTTTTGAAAATAATTATAAATTTTGAGTTGGTAAGTGGCTACTTGTTTGATTCTATTTTAAAAGTTGTCCGAACTTAAATCCATAACTTCCATAAAGACATAATGGATGCGCAACCTTTTTAGCAATGCACTTGTAGTCTTGAGGAAAATTGGGACCATACATAACCGTGGACTCCACTATTTATGGTTCGTACTTTAAATCACACTCGTCAGTAAACAAATATCAATTTCCAGAAACGAACTGAACGGTTTTGATACATTTTTGCAAATTTCACACACTTTTTTTCCATGTTGTACTGTTAAAAAAAATATTTTTATTGTTTTCTTGGCTGATTTCATTTGATTGCGGATAAGTGAATGTGAAGAATTAGCTAATTCTTCTTTTCATAAAACAAAAATGGGGGGTCAAATGTAGAAAAATGTTTCTTTAATCTTTTTACACCATAGTTAATGTTAAATTTTATATACATACAAAATTTAAAAACTAATTAATCTACAATATGTTAAATATATACAGTAACGTGTACCAGGTTATGTAAGCGCTTGTAAAATTATGTAAATAAATAATTATATTTTTTTCAAATTATTTTTGCGTAATTGTTTTATATAATTAATTGTATATGTATACAATTTTTAATTGTAACTATTACCATTTACCCATTTGAATGCTATTTATCCAAAAATTCCAAGACACTTAAATATTTATAATTATAAATAACTTAATAAACAATTAACTCCAAGTATTGATAGCCCATATTATCTTAGAATAATTACTTTGTTGAAAAAATGTATCTCGCAAGTTAAAATAAAATAATATGAAAAATAGGAGTTTATTGCCAAGTCTCATTTATAAACTAAACTTTTATCTCAATTTATATTTATCAAAATAAAGGCTAGTTAAGTGTTAAACAAGGCGTGCACCAAAATTAATGTAATTAAAGAAGGTATTTAAAATTAAACCAGACAATTATATGCACCTATAACAATATTCAGTAATCTAGGGTACACATAAATAGTAAATTTATCTGGTGTGATTATGTAGAGCTTATATTTATTAAAACCAAGCCAGTGTTTTACAATGAATTTTTACTCATGCATTTGTTTGAACTCATTTGCACATCCTACACCATAATGCAATTGTACTCATTCAAAGTATAGAAATTTTGAATTTATTTTTTCGAACCATATTTTCACCATACATATCAACTGTTTAACATATGATTTTGTATATTTCATTTTGTTCCTATTATTTGTACTATTTTTAGTTTTTATTTCATTACATTTTGATTAATAATCAAAGTGCATTAATGTGCTGAATGCATCTTTAGTAAGGTAATAAAGTTTAATTTAATAATAATAATAACAATAATAATAATAATAATAATATTAAATGGGTCACATGTGTTTAGTTTAATCTAAGGTAAAATGTTTTTATTCATTTATGATTAAAAATCTTTACAATTTATTCGTTGCATAAAAAAAGTTTAATATCCCTAACACAATTTTCACACTTAGAATAATTAAAGTTTTGCTTACTGCATAAATTTATTTTTTATTTATTTTTACTAATTTGAATATTTTACGAAAAACGTCTTTTATCCAAACGTGGAACCACATTTAGTGACGGTGGTTGGATTTGGATTCATGTCCACTCAGGTGTATCGCTAGATTACCTCGGAATTATATATATATATATATATAAGTACAGCATCTAACATACTTATTTTCCAAAAATAGAAAATAAAATGTTGTTAAAACAAAAATTGTACATCTTTTTGCTTTTCATTTAGTCAGCTACTGTAACATAGTAGGAATTATTTTAAATCAATAATAATGTACACCAAATATTTTTAAAAGCAAATGCACTAAAAAATAATCTTAATTTTTCAGTATGTTGATATAAAATTATTAAAAATTGCACATTAAAATAAACAAAATATTTTAATCTATAAAATATATATATTCCATCTATATACCGTTTATTTTTGGAGATAAACCAGTAAGCCATATTTATATGTACAAAATACGAACATGTTTATTTAGAGGAAATAAAATAAATATAAACAATTTTTATCTTTAATCCAATACATGATTTTTTGGCTTAATTTTTGTACATCTATACCTATTAGAGAACGATAAAATATTGAGATTTTATTCACATCTTTTTAAAGAAATTACTTTAATCTTAATTATATTTATATTATAACATAATTTGTTTTGTTCCAACTTGAATTCAAAATACAAGATGTTTTATTGCAAGAAAACAATACAATATCACGTGAAAATGTTTACTAAAATAGGCCAACTTTCAGTATTTATTTATTTATTTAAATTACTAAAATGAAAAACTTTTTATAAAGTAAATAATTTCTTAAAAATTGTTTATAAAACTGTAAGTAAAATTATTTTAAAAAAATTATTACTTTTAGAAAAAAACATTTTTTAACGTAAATGTTTTAAATTAAATTTATAATTTACGGATATGAGAAAATTAAATTAGCAAATTATTTATAAACATATATTTTACAAATATACAATATAGCATTAATAGAAATAATAAAAAATTATATATTTTTACAATGTACAATAAATTTATATAAAAAATTTAAAATTATTGTTAATAACTGGAAGCAATATTAATTTGTAACGCCACGTTATCATTCATTTTATATTACGTAAAAACACTTGAAATTAATAAAATCAAAATTTTACCTTATTGGTTACATAAAAATAAAAGTACTAAAATTTTAAATTTATTTATTACGAAACAAAATAATAACACAATCGTTGTTCTTTTAATGTCTGAATGTATATATATATATATATATATATATATATATATATATAAAGTATACGGTTAATTTAATTGAGGTTTATTAAAAACTGTATTTTTATTAATAAAGTATAACAAATTATTTTGATGCAAATGCGTTAAATGTTTAATGTTTATTGTGTTTCATCTATTTACATCAATTTATTATCTTTTTATAGTTGATAATAAAAATAACAGCAATAATAATAATTTTTTTTAAAATTTAATTTATTGCATCGTATTTTTCTAATCAAAATATTCTAGTATAATATTTTTATTTTTGCATTTAGCAAATTCTACTTTAAAATGTACTTTTAAAAATGATAATTTTTAAATATGGATAGAAATTAAAATATTAAGTAAAATAGTTTACAAAAATAAAACATATTTTATTGTATTAAAAATTATTAATTAATTTTGTTGATTAGAAGTACTAATAAATCAGAATATATAAACACTATTTATATTGATTTTTTTAACAAATGATTATTATTTGACACAGCAAAACGCAGTTGAATATAAAGTTGCTTTCGTTATTTTATTTTTAGACGTTTTAATACCATTAAATAACAAACAATTAATTGGATTTACAGCATTGGGGTTCTGTATTAAATACCAAATAAAAATAATAGAAGACGTAAAGTGTGAGATGAATTCATCTCTTATATTCTATTTTGTCACAAATATTTAAAGAATCAGTACGTATTTGTTTGTCTGTGTAGTTATTAATGTTAAGTTAATTACATTATATTACGTCATATTTTCTATATGCATATATATGCTGATTCTTTACATGTTTGTGACTGAAGAGAATATGCAAAATAAATTTATCTCACAGTTTACGTCTTCTATTACTTTGATTTAGAATTAATTGAATATTAATAATTGAATTTAAATTCAAGGCCTTTTATGCAAAGAATAGAGCTATAGTTAATACATTATTACTGCATATAAACATTGAAAATGATTGTTAAAAGTTAACATGTATTAATTAATAAAAGTTAAATAAAGTATTGTATGTTCAATAATATATATATATATATATGTAATTGATAAAAATTATTAATTTTATACATTTTAAAAAGTTAATGTTTATGTTTAACTTTTTAATATTCCACTATTTTTAGTTTTACTTAGTTTTATTTAAAGCACAATTAATCATTGTTATAATAAAATGTTTATGCTTGTCTACACCTTTTACTTTTGTCTTTTTAAATAAAAATATGTTTTTAAAATTAAGTTGAACTAGATAATATGTTTAGTAAAAAGATTTATTTATTTTTTAATATATATATTAACTTTCAATTATTTTTTCCAACTTAGTTATTATTTTTTAAAACTGTTTTGTAAAATTTACTTACAAAAAACACATCCCAGTTAAAAACAAATACCTCGGTGGGCATGGGTTCGAATCCCGTCACCGGCACTAAAATGCGGGCCTACATTCGGCTTCGCTAAAATGTCCACTGCTAAAAGATGTTTCATGTAAAATATTCATAGTAGCAAACATAAAATAAATAAATTTAAAAAAAATTATGAGTGAGGGCATGCAAAATTAAAGAACCATGTTTATTAATAAAATAATTTTATAATTTTTAATTTTTAAAAACAAAGTTTTAAATTGTAAAAATACTGTAATAATAATGCAAAAACTGTAACTTTATGAAACATTATATATAGTATGAGCTATTGCATGTTATTATTATTATTACAAAACCCTTTTGTTTTAAAAAATAAGCATGGGGCAATAAGATAACAATTACAGTAAAATATAACATCAAAGTTTGTAATTCAAAGAGAACATAAGACAACAAAATATTTCCATGTATTTGAACATTCTGCCAAACGTTTTGCTTGATTGCATGAAACAATTATTTCAATTAAATTTTCCCGAATAGTTATTAGCCAAGTTTTCTGTGGTCTGCCAACCTTTCTTATACCATTTACAATTGTCTATTCCAAAACCATTTTTGCTGGTCTTTTGGGCGGTAAACGTAGAATTTAACCAAGTAATTATCCTCGTCTAATTGTAATGATATTATGGAGTAAACAAGAGTCAGTTCTTTTCATGATCTCATTATTTAAAATGTGATTTAAAATATAATTCTAAGATACCGGCGATGAAAAACATCCACAATCTTATCAATCTTGTCTGTTCGTTTCCACGTTTTACTACCATATATTGCCGTAGAAATAATTATTAATGCGTACAAACGAAGTTTTGTCTTTAAGCAAATGGAAAAACATGACCATTGATTTGAGTCTATTGAAAACTGACATTGCCTTTTTAAGTCTGGCTTTAACATCAATTCGGTTTTTCCGTTTTTACCAATGATGCTTCCCAGATATGTAAAGGAATCAACAGTATCAATATTTTGTCCACTAATTTTGATGGGCAAATTATTGTTTGACTTTATGCACAACACTTTTGTCTTTGAACAATTAATCCGTAAGCCAATACGAGAACTGATATCACTGAGTCGTGTTGTCATATTTTGCATCATTTCTGGGGTTTCACTGAGTAAACCAATATCATCTGCAAAATCCAAATCCGTTAATCTGCCTTGGTTCCATTTGATACCATAAGACAAATTATTTATGGATTGAGTCATAATAAAATCAATTACCAGGAGAAACAAAAACGGTGACAAAATACATCCTTGACGTACTCCCGTGACAATTTCGAACATAGTAGTATGACCACTTTTTGTTCGAACACAGCAACTTGAATTTTGGTATAGCGAACGCATAATATTTACATATTTTAGCGGTATTCCGTAAAACTTAACGATTTTCTACAAAGATTTTCGATGAACACTGTCAAAAGCTTTCATAAAATTAATAAAATTGATTGTTAGTAATTGCTGAAATTCTTGACTTTGCTCAATAATGTTACGAAGGGTCAGTATTTGTTCAATACAGCTTCTTCCTTTCCGAAAACCTGCTTGTTGTTCTCAAAGGTGTTTATCTACCGCATTACTTAAACGATTTAAAATTACTTTGCAAAACACCTTACCAGGAACAGACAATAAGGTTATTCCGCGCCAATTATTGCAATCATTCATACTTCCTTTTTTGGGAAGGGTAACAATTACTCCTTGCCGCCAATCATTTAGAGCTTGTTCATTATGACATATAACATTAAATAAATGAGCAAGCTCACTTGCTACAACATCACCTTTATGTTTGAGCATCTCTGCAGTTATCTCGTCAAGTCCTCCTGCCTTATTATTTTTCAACCTTTGAATTGCATAAATCACTTCAGTTACAGAAATGTCATCAATGCATATTTCCGGATTTTGAGTCACATACATATCATAATCATTATCAAAATCTATGAGAGTATTTGGCATAGGCTGATTAAGTACTTCTTTAAAATGTTCTACCCATCTAGATGATTGCTCATTATTTGTTAGAAGTAAACGACCATCTTATCCTTTGATTGGAATATCGGTGTTCTTTCTAACTCCCGACAGCTGTTTTACAATTTTATACAGAGTTTTAGAATCATTTTTTGCTGCTGCCTTATCTGCTTCTCTGCATCTGCTTTCTAACCAATCACTTTTATCTTCGCGGCAGCTTTTTTAACCTGTTTATCTAAAGTCCTATATTTATCATCAAATATTTTCCAAATAACAGGATTGTTAGATTGATTTCTCTCTAATTTTGTTTTCTTTCTGAGATCAATTAAATTCCATAAGACTGATAAAATCCATTGTTTCTTTGTAGAATGACATCTTCTACCTAGCACATTTGCTGCACAATCTGTAATTGTTTTATAAAACAATTTTCATTGATTATCAGACTTTTCTACCCTTTGCAAATTTTGAAAAGTACTTTTTAAGGAATTGTAATATTGATTTGAGATATTTGACTGTTTAAGCTTCTCACACAAAAATGGATGTAATTTTTTTGTGGTTTCTATTGTTTTTAATTTTAAACAAAATTTCCAACAACAAGATTGTGATCAGAACCAACATCTGCACCGCGATATGCACGTACATCTTGCAATAAAGATCGCCATTTTGTGCTAATACAAATGTAGTCAATCTCGTTTGTTGTTTTTCTGTCTAGACAAAACCCACGTTGTCTTGTATATATTTTTGTGAGCGAAAAATTGTTGCCAACACTCATTCCACAATGACTGTTTAGCGTCAACAACTTATAACCATTATCATTTATGCTATCAGCATAACCATGTGGTCCAACATTTGAGAAGCACCCAGATCTGTTTTTGATCAATTTCGCATTGAAATCACCGATCAATATTTTGATGTCTCTTCTTGGCACGTCATCCAACAAACTTTGTAATTGATCATAAAAAATATCTTTTGGTTTTCCTCAGTAGCCCCAGTAGGGGCATAGACTTGCACAATTGTTACTTTTGCAAATTTGGTGTTAGATCTAGCTGAAATGATACGGTCGCTCACAGGTTTCCATCCAATTATAGCTTTAGCAGCATTTTTACTTAACATATTACCAACTTCATTAATATGATATTCTTCATGTTCACAATATAAAATTGATGTATCTCCACTCTTGAAATGACCTTATCCTTTCTATCGCATTTCACTAATACCCAAAATATCTAAGTTGTACTTTTTCATTTCTCGAAGGACTTGTTCTAACTGTCCAGTACGAAAAAGTGTGCGCACATTCCATGTTCCAACACTGGTTAAGGTTTTGGCATTGAAGATTCTGCAAATCGAAGATTGAGGTTTAAAAAACAAATTTAATTGTTAAATAATTTAGTTACGTTCCTGCCTTAAATTTTATTATAAATTATTTAATGTTAAAATGTTTGTTTAATTTTTACCAAAAGTTAATTTTAAAATTAAAACCATAAACATATAAAAACAAAATGTAGTACATTTATTATTATTATATTTAAAATTCTTTTTCTCTAAATAGTATAATTTAACAGGATTGATCCCTATAATTGTACATTAAGTGTTTGGTTTTTTAAATTGTGCACATCAAAGATTACAATCTTTTTTGGAATTTTTTAAACCCCATCATTGGAATCATGCTGTTTTCACTTTTTTGCCGTAACTTAACAAAATAATGTTCACTTGTTGTTTTATTAGCGATATTGTTTTACAGAGGCTATGCCAATAATAATTTAATAATAATTTATTTACAAACCGAAGAAAAATATTTAAATATCTTTACAGTTAGTTATTACTATTATTATTATTATTATTATTGTCAATAATAATACGTTGTAATTTTTAATTACAACGTATTGGTAAAGTGAAAATGAAAACAGCACGATTATTATGGCAAGCGAGGCAAAGCAACTTCAGAAGTGCAAGCATATAAAAAAACTTGCTAGTACTTTATTAAGAGACAAAAAGTTTATTTTTGATAATTTCTCGATTGGTTAACTATTTTTCCAAGTACGAAATACAGTATTTATAGTAAATGTTTGTACTTTATTAGATGTGTTTAGGTTTTGTTACTTTCTATTATTATTTCTTTAATAAATCGAAAGCAGATCTTAAAATGTTACTCAATAAGTTTGTCAATATTTTTGTTATTTTATATAAACTTATTTTTATTTAATAAACATGAAAAAATAAGTTTATTTATAAAAATTAATAAAAATTTAACGCTAAGTATTGCATGTTAAGATAAAGTTTATTTTATTTAATTTTTTGTAATTTTTAAAAACAAGTTTTTGTTAATAAATAATAATAATAATAATAATAATAATAATTATTATTATTATTATTATCACTAGCCTTATTATTATTATATTATTATTACTATTACAATTATTATTATAATCATTATTATTATTAATATTATTATTACTATTACAATTCTTATTAATATTATTACTATTATTATTATTATTATTATTATTATTATTATTATTATCATTATTATTATAACTATTATTATTATTATTATTATTAAAATTGTAATTATCATTGTCATTATTATTATTATTATTTTATTTTATTTTATTTTATGTTTTCTACTTTGAATGTTTTACGAGAAACATCTTTCAGTAGTAGACATTTTAGCGAAGCCGAACATGGACCAGCATTTTAATGCCGATGATGGGATTTGAACCCGGATGCTCATTGAGGTCCAAATTCGAGCGCTGTACCGCTAGACCACCCCATTATTACGGTTATTAGCTTAAACACACCAGTAGAAGTAACTTTTAACAAACAAAAAATATGTACAATTATATTATAAGTTAAAATAATTGTAATCAAAATATTTTGATTATAAACTATTTTTTCCAATGTTTTAATAAAATGAAATTAAGTAAATAATTTTTGTAATAATGTAGGAAATAGTGACGTTTTTTATAGCACTGCTTTGCGTTGTTTTAATTAAAAATAAACCAGTGTTTTCTGTTAGCCAATTGTCAATTAAATTTAACATGAAAATTGTTACTAATCAGCAAATCTAGATTGAATAAATACTTCAATTTGATTGGTTATAATGGGTAAATTTTTATCACTGGAAAAAACCCTATAATAAGTCGCATTTTGATTTGATTGAAGAATATAAAATACTTGCTAAAAACCAAAAAATTCAATTCTATAATTTTCCAATATCTACAAATGTGTTTATACTAATAATTAATTGCTTCATTCGTTAAACTTAAAATGATATTTGTTCTGAACTAACATATAGTATAACATAAAAGTTTTCTACATCGTTATGAATAATAAAGAAGGAAAGTCTTTTCTTGTTTGCAACAAATTTCGAATGCTTAAACGTACACAGACAGTACATGTTGGATATTCGGAAATGCTTAATAATGTTCGTAATGTTAACCGATTTGTAGTAAGTTATGTTGATACGTTAATAATAATAATAATAATAATAATGTTTTTGACACACATGACAATTAAGGTAATATTACTTATATAGTAAATAATTCTATTGACTTACTCGCCAAACACAAAAACTATTTGGCTGTTTCATTTCAATTTTAAAAATTAAATGAAATCAATAATGCAAAATTTAAAAATAAATTCCTTTACAAAATGCTAAGATATTCTATAACTAATGTGTTTTAAAAATAGTATTTTTTTAACATTTGTTTAATTATGTAAAAATTATTACATGTAGCAATTTACAGATAAATAATGTAACGCTTGGTTAATAATTTCTTCACACTATATATATATAAAGTGTTAAAATTACAGTATTTAATTTTAGTTATGACAGAAATTGTAATTAGAAAAAACAAATTTAATTAATGTACAATATTTTTTATTCTATTTTATATGCAATAATTATTAATGCATAATGTAGTTGTTACAATTTAACATAAAAATACATCATTGTTTTTTAAAATTAATAATATAATTATATTTTTTAATCAATTTTTAGCTTCCTATTGCATACACTTGTTTTCTACTATAATGTGTTTTAAGAATTAAGCATTAACAATTGGAGAGGAAACTTACAATTTCAGTTTTCTTTTTTACGGTATAAAAATATACAGTTCTTTGCTTTCAAAAAAGGAATAATTTCGTTCATTTAGTTTGAATGTGTAAATCTTTTAATTCCTCTTATATACGGTACTTGTACATTTAGGGTTTTTGATACTTGTTGATGTAATAATTGCGTATCTTATTATTGCACGTAACTATGTTTGACGAAAATGGAAACAGGAAAAAGATAACATTTTTATAAAAAAATGATTGAATCAAAACATTTGCAAAACAAATATATATATTAAAAATTTCTTTTGTTTGTTGACAGTAGTGATAGCGATGTCAATTATGACACGCAAGACCACAACAAAATTATTGAACTATTATACCTAAGCTAGTAATTATTTATTTATTTTTGCCTGTTTGATTGTTTTATGGAAAATATTTTTCAACATTCTAGGGAAGCCAATTGTGAGTCCGGATTTAGTGGACCGGTAGTGTCCATCAGGTCCAAGTCAAACAGTAGGTCACCTTGGCATTATTGTTGTTTCAAATAACAAAAATAGCAATGGTGTTTATATTGTAAAACTGCAATAATGTTAAGCAACTTAAACATGAATAAAAAGCTAATTAACAGCTAAAATTTATTTAATAATATAAAAAAGTTACATATAATTTTTAATTATTTTTAAATTTAAAACTTGAATCAAACCAATTAATGTATTAGTGTTGATCCAAATAAGGACAAATAAAATGTTTAAATTATCCGAATTTACATTAATAAATAACACCTAAGTAGAATTTTAATTTAAATCAACAAAATTTGTATTATGTTTATTAGAATTATTATTTACGTATAAATTATAAATTATAAATATGCGTTACTAAATAAAGCAATTTTGTATGTACATCAATTAGTTAGAAAAAGTGTTATCAGATAAATTAAAACATTAAAAATGTCTTTAACATTTAACAACTTTTTAAATGTGACAAAAATATTAAAAACTTTTCGGTTATATATTATCGGTTATTTAATTTAACATAAACACAATATGAATAAATTATTTCAGCATAATTTTATTTGTAATGATAATAAAAAGTAATTAAATTTTATTAACTAGACAAATATAGATTAAAGTTATTTTTTTAAACAAAATTAATTCATGCAAAGACTTTGTTATAATTGTCCTTTTCAGCATCTTATATTAATATATATTATTATACAAAAAAACCCTTTTGCTTTAAGAATAAGCATGAGGCAATAAGACAACAATTACAGCAAAACAACAACAACAATAACAAAGTCTCGTTGGCATTAAATATTCTGCAAATCAAAGATTGCGCTTTCTTTCGGCTTTTACTCAACCTTGTCATCTGGTAACTTTGCCATCCAGAAACGTTGTTGTTTGCCGGAAGGACGCCATCTTTTATAGTGTTTCCGCAGCAGTATAAATTTTTACAGAGGCCAGGTTACCAACCTTGCGCTCAAACCCTCCTCCTTTATCCAGGCTTGGGACTGGCTAGATTGAATCATTTCTAATCTAAACTAGGCGGAGTTAATCATTTCTAATACTGAATGGTAAAAATGGCAGTTGTCAAAGGATTCCATACATTTCACATTAAGTTGGCTGTCTTAAAAATTTAACCAATTTTATTTTTAGCAACCAAAATACATCAGGGCCTACATAATACTGTTTAAAGTATTTTTTAAAATTTAAATTGGTAAAATAATATACACGTTCGTTATTATTGTTAAATTAATAATAATAATAATAATAATAATTATTATTATTATTATTAATATTGTGATTCTTCTTTTTTCTATTATTATTACTGTTATTATTATAACTATTATTATTATTATTATTATTATTATTAATATTACTATTATTATTTTTATTACTGTTTAAAAATTTAGACCATTATTACCATTATTATTTTTAATATTAGTATAATAATAATTATTATTATTACTATTATTATTACTATTGTTATTACTATTACTATTATTATTATTACATTATTATCATTATGGCACAGTGATTAAAGTGTTAAACTCAAAACTGGATGGGCATAAGCTTGAGTGCCACTAAGGATATCTAATATAAATTTTCCTCTGTCCGAACTAAATGGCTAGTTACCAAAACATTAATTAATAAATTCAAAAAAGTACTTTAAATTGTGTGATAGTTTTGTAAAATTAAAATGTTATATTAAATAAAAAAAATAATTTACAGGGTTAAGGCGCTGGCCTGACACCAGATAGGGCGTGAGTTGAAGTTCATGTATGTGTAAAACTTGAAAGGTATCTACTGATTATTACTCTAAATAAGGATGAAACAGCTGCAGAGTGCTCCTGGCTAACTAAAACCACGGGTATGTATTATTTAAGTGAATTTGATAAATTTAACGAAAACTCTCCATAAACCTATTAATAAATATAAAAATTTTTTTCTGCAGTAAAATATTGCTGCGATTTATAAATTATTTAAACTTTACCACATTAGTACAACGTTAATCAATACAAGTTGGGACTTAAATACAAAGCACTGTTATTTATTGTACCTGTAAATAATTAAACATTACTATTGTATTTGAAAAGTAGATTGGATGGTATTTTCCAAGTTTTAATTTGTTGAATGTAATATTTGTTAAAAACATATACAAATCAATATTAATAAATAAGTGAATTAATGAGCCTAAAGGTAGTTATTTAACTTTATTAATAATGTTTTTCCAAACCATTTAGACAATGCAATATAATAATAGAATCATATTTTAACGGTATATCAGTACTTGAAATGTAACAAATTTTGCTAGACTATAATAAAAACAATTTGTATTAATTATAAATGTAACATTTTGTAAAATTGAATATTTTTAGAAATAAATAAATAGTTTAATAATAATAATAGTAATAATAATAATAATATAATTAAAATTTTGTTCTATTTTAGAAAAAGGATATTACATTATTATCAACACAATAAACAAGTCCATTACTTACATTGTTTTATTTAATAAAATAGACTTATTTTATTGTATTAACATATAATTGGTTACACCTGAATTGCTGAAATTCAATCCTTTGGTTGAATATTTATTAATTACTGTCATTTGTATTAATTACATATTTTCAAAATTTCAGCAATTTATTAAGTTTGATATTTGTATTAAATTTCAATGCTATAATCAATTAAAAAAATTAAATACAATATTAAAATTTTGTCAGTACGGTTAAACTTTTTATATTTTTGCTTATTTTTCTAGCACAAATATTCAAATGATAAAAAAACAAGATAATGACAGGTTACATTGACATTATACGACTGTCACGTGTTTTGTTTATTAAAACCTCACTCGGTAGGATAAAGTTATAAATGCACAATTACATGTGTTTCAATTAAAAACAAATAATATTACTGTAAAAGTGACCATGTTATTTAATAAAATGTAATTTTTAAAAGCAATTAAACACGCATTTTTAGAAGATAAACATATGCAAGTATGTTTTATATTTCTGCAAATGTAGAGATTAAATATTATCTATTATATAAAAAATGAACATTTTATTATTAAATGTGATTAAAATTTGCACAATAATGTAAAATATAAATAACAACATTATTTTCGATTTGCAATAAACAATACTATTCCTTTCAAATATTGTAATTAAATTTTATTTCATATTTAATATTGATAATTTGCATATCGGATTAATTAGCATCTTTTAAAAGGTATTTTATTGCATATTGTTCTATTGTCTACAGCAAATGAACAGACATGACAGTTGGCAAAATTTGGACTCTGATCCTGCAGCAGTACAAAATAGTGTTGGCCAACTAAACGAAAATCAAATTCCCGAAGAAGCGGACGAAGTTTACAGACGTAGAGAAACGGATCAACAACAACAACAACAACCAGAATTGTCAAATAGAAGAGGCAGACGATCGGCAATTATTGAAAATGTTGTAGGTCAAATCCTTGTGGTATAATTATGTGCCATGTGTAAAATAGCGGTACAGTTTTTGACTCATCTCTGAGTAGGGATGGGTTTGATTCACATTCGGTTTTATTAAAATGGTTACTGCTAAAAATATATTCCATTTGAAAGTATAATAAATAAATTACTTTAAAAAATTAATTCACTGTTTTGCACAATGCATATCTATTAACAACTCCGCCTAGTTTGGATTAGAAATGATTCAATCTAGCCAGTTACAAGCCTGGATAAAGGAGGAGGGTTTGAGCGCTCAAGGTTGGCAACCTGGCTTTTGTAAAAATTTATACTGCTGCGGAAACACTATAAAAGATGGCGTCCTTCCGGCAAACAACAACGTTTCTGGATGGCAAAGTTACCAGATGACAAGGTTGAGTAAAAGCCAAAAGAAAGCACAATCTTCGATTTGCAGAATATTTAATGCCAACGAGACTTTGTTATTGATGTTGTTGTTTTGTTGTAATTGTTGTCTTATTGCCCCATGCTTATTCTTAGAGCAAAAGGGTTTTGTATAATATAATATAATATTTATTAACATCTATATGTTGGTTCAGTTTCTACTTTGTAGGCAACGATGGTCTAGTGGTACGACATACTCAGTTCGAACTTGGATTATTGTATATTTGATTGCCATTACCGGCCCTAAATGTAGGCTCCCGTTTAACGTTGCTAAAAGTTTACATTTTTATCAACTATTCAAGCAGTAACAATTGAACAACTATTGGAATACTTAAAAACCATTTTTAAAATTATATTTTTTTATAAAAATGCGTTCTTGTCAAACCGTATTACTGTTTGTCTTTTTGTGGTACAAAATCAAAGGATTGCTGGACTAAAGTAAATTTGAACTAACTAGAATTACAATTGCTTAATGCTTTTAGCATTATATGTGTATGTTTTTAATTGTTATGCATAATTTATATTGTATGTTCAAAAAATATATAATATTTCTATAAAATTACATAAACTAGATTATAGTTAGGTTCTCACAATTTGGACAGCCTGACAGAATTAAAAAGGTAGACAAGCAATTGTTCAATATATTGTAATTTGAATTACAATGGGAAATTATGTTTAAATTAGAATGGAATAATTAATAACAAAAATATTGTTTTTTGTAAATAAATAAAGAAATAGTAGCTACGCATAAATTGTTAATAACAAAGCGATTTTATGTATTATTATTAGTTCTTATATTTTTACAAAAACCTGTACATTTATTGACACATCCTACATAACGATTTTATGCAAAATAATTGGGTTTTTGCACAAATACATGTGTAAAATAATGTTTTTTTAATATTTTAAATGCGTTTTTAACACAAACGTAAATAAAGTACTTGACGCAGTTGAAGTAGACATATTTTATTAACTAAATGTATAGGCACTTATCTACATTTGAATAACATTGAATAATAGAAATATTTTTAAAATAATACATTGAGTAAGGTGATTGACTTCATTTTTAATCATGGTTATACTTTGTTATTAATTTATATATGAAAATATTTAAAGCAATGAACATTTAAAATTAAAATTAACCGTTTTAACCCAACATTCCACATGGATACTATTTTGGTTAAGATAACATAAATTGGAGAACAACTAAGTTGTTAATGATGGAACTAAATGTTTAGTGACTGATTAAGCGTCATAAGCCTAACTATTCAAAGTGCTTCATTTACTCTTAATCAACCTGCAGTAGTATTAATCATGAAAAGCGATTTTAAATAAAATTGATTATTTTAATAATTTATTAGAAGTTAATAATTTAAAAGAATTTAAATAAAAATAAATATAATAATAATAATAATTATTATTATTATTATAGTAATAGTAATAATAAGAAATTAAAAACGCTCAATATATAAATAATTCTTTTGTAAAATTTTAAAATTAAAAATTTTTAGCTAAATGTTCTTTTAAAATTAATTAATTTTTTAAAACAAAGTTATAAAGTAATTTTTGTGCATCACTGTAAAAATACACAATAAAAAAGACAATTTTAAACAATTGATAAATAAATGTTCGTGATTTGTTTTTAACATAAAAATTAAAAATTTATTATTTCTATGTTTTTAAGTGTTTTTGCATGAAGAAATTTTTAATAAAAAGAAAAAAATGAAATAAATAAATTGTATTTTTTATTTTTTAACATATGTTTCAGCATTAAACAAAACTATATTATTCTATACTTTTTATATTTATTGTAATTTACATTGAAATAAATTATTAAACACTGCCAATGTTTGCAAATTTTACATATGTAAATGATATTAATAATTTAAGTTTTAATATATAAATTATGGCTATTTTATTGTGTTTTTATTTTATTTAAATTTTTTGAAAGAAACGATTTTTTTAAATAATTAAGTTAGCCAAATAATATTATTTATTAGATCTAAGTATAGATATAAATTGAATACTTTATATACAAATCATATACAAACCATAATTATATTCATTATCATATGACATTCTATGTTTTATTTTGCTCCCATTATTTGTACTACTACTTTGTTAGTTTTGTTATTTATTTATTTATTATTACTGATGTTGAAAATGTATTTTATGATAAATGTATCTGTAGTGAGATATTAAAGCTTAATGCAATAATAATAATAATAATAATAATAATAATAATAATAATAATAATAATAAACGTGAATTAATTAATTATTCTTGTTAACATTTGATTAAAGGTTTTTGTGGTATTCAATATTTTGTTTACAATCTAGTATACTGTTACGTTTTCCAACCCTTGATAACACGTAATACCTACATTTCTAACTATAAACTACAAATTCAGTTAAACATGATTTTAACATGTAAAATAATTAAGGATGAACAGATTATTAACATATTTTAAATTTATAAACAATGTCTTTCATTGACATTTTAAAGTACTTTATTTAATAAAACAATATGTACAAAAACAAGAATTCCATTACAAATATTGCACATTTATAATGAACAATGCAACGGTTTGCATGATATGCAGAGTTAGAAAATGAGTCACGATGGTCAAAGCATTCACTGTTCCATTTTTGCGATGTTAATGATTCTAAGTATTTGAGGAATGCTTATATAGTCTCCGTTTCTAATGATGGTGATATTCCTAACTGTTCGTCATCCACATGGTGTATTCTGGACTAGGTGCTCCTAGTAATAACCGCACAGCCCGAGTACACAGCTGGTAAGTGCCAGCAAACACCCAGGATACTGAAAAGGTATTTTAAGGTATATGCATACCATATGTAGCCGTTGGGCTAAGAAAGTTAACCCTAACAAAAATTCAGACGGCCTCAAACTGTGGTGCTGTCTACCAGCCAAATACTTTGTTATTTACCTGCATTTGTTACACTTATCAAGCCATCGAAGTCGATCGTTTGCTATGACGTATAAATATAAAAAATAATAAAAAACTAACCATACCACTAACCATAATGAATAAATAAATACTATTTTTGTTTTAATTAAAAGTACTTGGTTTTTTAACAAAATAATTTGATGCAATGGTTTATAATTTTTATTAATTACAATAAGTGAACTTTCTGTTTTTTGTTTTCCTACAATTTTCTTTCGTTGTACTTATATAACCTGTTTTTTTCCTGTCGACTCTTAGACTCCAATCTTTTAGCACCTTTCTCCTTTGCTCTAACCGTCTCTCCAAATCGTCTTGTTTTTTACTGCATAAGGCAATCTGATCTACCAATAGCATACACTATAGAGATTTGACCTCAATGTTTTTTGTTAGCATGTCAATAACTAAATTTTAAAAAAACGGGCTTTGTGCTAAACCTTGATGCGGACCAATGTCTATCGAACTACTATGAAACATAATGCCAATTATTGTGTTTTGGCGTAGGTTTCATAGCCGGACGCCTTTCCCGACGCAAACTCTTTTTCTTGCTTAGAACTGACTAGATCGGTTTATTTTTTATCCCCTCTAGGTTGAGTTAACTAATTTTTATAAAAACTTATATTTACGTTTTTGGGATTTTTGAATTGACAATGTTAAATAATAATTATAGTAATTTAAACTTATTTTGGATCAGAAATGATTTAATCTAGCCAGTCCCAAGCCTGGATATAGGAGGAGAATTTGAGCGAGCAAAATTAGCAACCTGACCTCTGTAAAATATTATACTGCTACAGCAAAAAAGTGATTGCACGTATCTGGACGATATATAATATAATATATAATTATAATATAATAATATATAATATGTAATATAATAATAAGTTGAATTACTGCGTCATTATAAGTTTACGTAAAATTATTATTTGTCATAATTTATCAATGACTGATTACTTATTAAAAAAATTGCACAAGATAGCAACAATTTATAAAAAAATTGGTAAAAAAATTAAACAAAAAATGTATTTTAAAATTAAGCATTTTTTATTAACCTATCATTCTTTTTTGTCAATATATCATTAAACTTATTTTTGAATATATGTTCAGATATTTAAATAAATGTTTAAAACTAAAATTAATTTTTTTCTTGTAAAAAAAATAATTTAAAAAATATAATAAATTATTTTGCATTTTTAAAAAAATTGTTGTATGTGTAATTAAAATAATTATTTAGTCTGAATATATTATTTTAAAAATAATAGAATAATTAAGAGAAATGCAACTACAGTATGAAGCAGTAAACAAAATAATAATTTTATTATTATTATTATGGTAAAATTGAATTAAACATTTATTGTACAAACTGTATTAGAAGAATATTGAAAACAATTTTACAAAATATTATTAAATTGAAAATTAGTCAATTTTTAGTTAAGAACAATGTTTGTGAGGGTTAATCTGGTATCACGAAATAGAACTTGATACATAAATTACATATATGACATTATACAAAACTTTTTTGCTTTAAAAATAAGAAAACAATTACAGCAAAACAACAACAACAGAGTCTCGTTGGCATTGAAGATTCTGCAAATAGACAATTGAGCTTTCTTTCGGCTTTCACTCAACCCTGCCATCTGTGTAACTCTGTAACCCAGATACGTGCTATCACTTCTTTGTTGTTGAATAGCATCCTTTTATTGTTTCCGTAGCAGAGGTCAGGTTGCTAACTTTGCATTCAAACTCTCCTTCTTTATCCAGGCTTGTGACTGGCTTGATCAAATCATTTCTGAACCAAACTAGGCGGAGTTTAATATTGTAGTTGTTATTGTTAAAACGTTTTACTACAACATTTTTAGTAAGTAAACATTTAGTAATGTTAAATGAGGACACACTTCTATTGTCGGCGATAGCATCAAGGCTCATACTATGATTAAGTCCAGCTATGTACTGCTAGATCACTCTGCTGTAACCCTATATGGAAGTTGAGTCTTAATTATAAATGTACTGTGATAAATATAAACATTAATTTGTAATTTTAAAGTTTACATTGTTCTAGTTAAAGATGTTTGAAACCTATTTTCATATTGCAAAATTAAGTTTAGAAATTTACCAAAATGTGTTTTCCCCATTTATTGTATTTTATAGAATTTTACTGGCGATTCCGAAGTAGAAAATTCAGATAAAGCATTTTCAACAAGCAAGTAGGTTTGCATAATATTTGTTAAATGTATTGAATACAGTTTTACATATTTAATCCTTATTATGATACCTATTTTCATTATTTTAATAAATAACTAAAAACATTATATGGTTTTTTACCGCAAACATTATTACTTTATATATAAATATGCTATTAGCAAATCGATAAATAAAATTCTGAAAATATCTAATAAAATAATTCCGTTATTTAGTAGTATTATAAAAAAGATATTAAAATAATTTGAGGCAGACAGTAATATCATAAACACTTACTTGTATTAATGAAGTATATAATACTGTAAAATAAAATATTGTCAGTGTAGGAAGAGTTTTTTAGGATAAAAGTTATAAATCGTAACTTTAGTAATCAGAATAAAATATTAATATTTATTATTATTATTATTACATTAATCTTTAAATAGTTTGGAAATTTGACATTCAAAATGATATAATATTTATTATAGAGAAAATTATATGAATGTCGTTTTAAAATAAATATATTAACAATGTTTAAAATAATATAAATTTTAGGGTCCCTTAAGATCATTTTAAACAAGTATATCAGATTTTTTGACAACACGTTTTTTCCTCCCCTACTATATATATGTATATATATATATATATATATATATATATATATATACAGAGAGAAAAAGAAAGGGTATACATCTGTAATTATACCAATTTTATTAAACATAATTATACTGACTTCAAATGAAGAGATAAGATTTAAATAAACTTTGATCAAATTTTACGTATAATGATGCGTACACAGACTTGACTATAACCCAGATAATAGTGAATGTTGAAAGAAAGCTCAATATTTGATTTTCAAACGAAGTAAGTGACTTTGTCAAATTTTAGGTTTACCGCCCAACAGACTAGAAAGAAATGTTTTGAACTTGACAGTTGAAATAACGGGAAATAAAAGTTCAGATAGATTACATGAAACTTGACCAAGAGCCATTCGGGAATATCTAATTATAATAAATGTCTCATGGAATCAAACAAAACTTTTGACAAAATGTTTAAATACATGGAAAAATATTGTTGTTCATTGATTCTACTAGTTATAAGAATTCTAAACCAGTGTAAACATTTAAATTTGTAACTAAATACAAATAAATGCTTACACAAATATTGTTTAATTGTAAACGGTTTGCACATAGTAAAATAATAAACAATTACTTTATAAAAACAATTTTTTAGCTAAAATATTGTACCATTTGTGGCGTCGATACTCCATTATCAATATTTCAATTTATTTTTTATTAAATTATTTCCATCATTAAAATGATACCAAATTTTAATTGATTATAGGTGAATGTTTGAAATATTACCCAAGTAAATAATTTAGAGTAGTAAACGAGAATTAGCACTTAGTTCTAGTGATATTCAATAACATATAATTTTAAAAATTAAGGCACTTTTATTTTTCTGAATCAAGTTAATATTACCATTTAAAACATTTTACACAAAAGTTTTTTTAAAGCATTGTAGTTAAAACGACCTAACATGATTACTTAATAATCTAAAATAAAGTCTTAAAGCTACATATATTACACGAGCGTTTTTTTATTATAAAGATAAAATATATGTAACAATATTTAAAAAAATAGGCATACACAAACATAAACACAATTTTTATTTTTTATAATTACAGCTTCCATTTTTATTAATAAGGATTCAAAACCTGTGACAACTTTAGTAAACAAGTCTTTTTTAATACAGATACCAAACGTTTACTATAGGTAATACATATTTAACAAGCTTTTTTAAAATAGCGTATTTATCATGCCAGAAAGTAATGCCCTAATTGTAAGATCACAGTTTGTTATTTTATTTTCTAATCATTAATTAATTTGTAATTAATGTATCACAATGTATGCACTTTAAAACGTGGAATAAAAGTTGAATGAAATGTGCTAATTATTATTTACTATCAACTACGATTTCTTATATAAACAAAACATCTGGCAAAAAAAACACTAAGAAAGATTATCATTTAACAGTTGGATAAAATTATAAACCAAATTTACAAATTGAATATCAAAATATTTAATTTTGTGTCCTTTCATGTGCATGTTGTATAAAACTAACCGATCTGATTTTCAATTTAACATTTGAATTTTTACTTAAGGTACAGTTAAGATTAATTGTTTTTTTACTTTTAGTATTAGATTAAACGGGAATTGCATTTATTTCCATTTTCTGTACTCTGGATAGTAGCAAAGTTGAAGATCAAAAAAACGCTTTTTTCCAATATTTAAACTTTTATATACATTGACATATTTAATTCATTTTTTTATATTAAAAAGGATACAGTGTATGCATTTACAAAAACGTATTGTGAAAAGAGTCAAATAATAATAAATAAAGTTAGCAAAACCTAGATAATATTAATTATCATAAACATTATCCTTATTTGTCTTATTACTATCATTTTTATTATAACAGAAATAATAACTATTAGTAATCCTTTAATTGACATCAATGCATTTCTTCCAATATACATGGATCTTTACAACGTGCATTTAAGCAAAATATTGTTATATTACACTACTATTATCTATTATACAAAACCATTTTTCTCTAAAAATAAGCATGGGGCAGCAAGGCAACAATTACAGCAAAACAAACACAAGGTCTCGTTGGCATTAAAAATTCTGCAAATCGAAAATTGAGCTTTCTTTCGGCTGTCATCCAGATACGTGCGATCACTCCTTTACCGTTGTTTGCCGGAATGGCGTTATCTTGTATTGTTTTTGTAGCAGTATAAATTTTTTACAGAGGCCAGGTTGATAACTTTGCGCTCAAACCCTTCTCTTTTATCCAGGCTTGGGACTGGCTAGATTGAATCATATCTGATCCAAACTAGGCGGAGTTAGCAAAACGTTATTAGGTATTAAGTAATATTTTATAATTTGATTTACTAGTGTGCCAATTTTACTTGTATCTCATATAAATATATATCTTAAAACGGTTTTTATAAGCTTTACAAACAAAAAACAACATTACTTTCTTGGTAAATCTATAATGATATGACAGAACAGAGAAAGTTTCATTATATTAATAAAAATTATGTTGTATTTAATACAATTTTAAAAGCAATTTTATACCATAAATAGATTACACAAACATTATTTTGTATAATTTTTTAAACAGATATCAAAATGACCCCAATGTACCCATTGTTCCGTCAATCAACGTGTTTAAAGAACGTCAAAAGCGAATGCTAAGAAAACAGCACACAATATCGGATTTTAATCGACACCATTCAACAATGTATCATGATTATGGTAAATTGTAATGTTTGTTAATAAAAACGGATGATCTTACGGTTCGGGTTCGAACCCCACGATCGGTACCTAATTCAGGCTTACAATTGGCTTTGCTAAAATGTTGACTACTGAACGATGTTTTTCGTAAAACATTTAAAGTAATGGTATATATGTATGTTGGAAAGCACTTTAATAAATACTTAAATTTACGTTGGTGCCAAGCAATTGTTAAATTACCACATGTTTTGCTCCAAAGGATAAATAATAATAAAAATAATTAGAAAAATAATAATAACAATAACAATAACAATAGTAATAACAATATAATAATAATAATAATAATAATAATAATAATAGGAATAATAATAATTATTATTTTAATAACAGTAAATTAATGTATTTATTATTCTTCTTTGTATAAATTAATTTAAAAAAATATTTTCTTTAAAATAATTTAGATTCCAAGAGAAGAGCCAACATATTTCTCAAACTGGTAAGTCCATAAGCACAAATTAAATACGGAAAAAAGTAATTAATATTTTAAATACTTAAAGATTTTTGTGCTAGATTATTTATTAACAAAATTTAAGTACTATTTTAATAGATTATTTGGATTACTAAAGTTCAAAAAACCTACATTTCTATAATAATTACATGTTTGTATTATGATTATTAATTACAGATTAATTTTAAATAATATAATTTTTTGGAAATAAAATACAAACCAACGTTTTTTATTTCTTTTTTTTATATTTAATCAATTTTTACATTTTTATAACAAATTTTTATTTATATATTTATACTGGTTATATCAAAATAGTGGGTTGTTTGTACAAAAAAACAAAACATTTTTTATTTGTTTACATTGTTTTTGTTTAGTGTAGAAGCAGTCACTAAATATACATTTAAAAAGGTAACGGAATTATTTATTACAAAATAAAACACCTCGTTTCAAAAATAAGCATGGGGCAATAAAATAGCATTTACAGAAAAAAAACAATAACAACAACAAAATCTCATAGTGTAAAACGAACATGGGGCAAAAATTATTCTATTTTGCCCAACATTATGTTTGATCCCTCGTAAAACATTCATTTCAATTAGATCTTCCCCAAATAATTCTTAGCCAACTTTTTTATTTACCATCTTCAATTTTCCATTCTAAAACCATTCTTGCTTGGTTTCGTTTGGCGGTAAACGTAGGAATAATAGAATTGCTAAAGATAAATTAATTATTGTGCATTTGACGCGTATTTTAGATTGAAAAGAAATCGAAATCGAAGGAATCTTTGTTGGATTTATTTGAAGCATTGCAAACACTGAAACCAACATTGTTTCATGACTACTATTTGGAATCGTTTCGTGTAAGTGTTTTCGTATTTTTGAAATCAGTTTTTGTGTTGACTTTATTGTAGATATGCAGTAAAATAAATAATAATTTTAATTAAATAATTATATAGTAAATTTTAATAAGAGCATGGATTGAGTATTATTAACGCAATAGAGTAAGAATTCAACAGGATTAAATCACTTGGGCCATTCTAAATAAATTAATCAAAATTTGTTACAATATTTTGTATGTAATTTAATATTATTGTTATTGTTATTATTATTATTATTATTATTATTATTATTATTATTATTATTATTATTATTATATACAACCACCGTTTAAAGATTGTTTTACAATCTGACCTACTAAACTTCAAATCTGCAATAAAAAAACCTCGATTTTAACATGTTTATTAAAGTTTAAAATTGTAATTTTTAAATCTACCTTAAGAAGATTGTTATTTTTTCAACAACTTCTATTATTTTATTTTCTAATTTTACTACTTCAAATATTTTACGAGAAGCATCTTTGAGCAGTGGGAATTTTAGCGAAGCCCCTAATTAGCTCCAAATTGAGCACATGCCTATTCACGTTGGAGTCGAGCACGGCACATCTAGACTACCCGGCACATTATACATATTTTTTTAATGTTTTCTAATTTCAATGTTTTACGATAAAAAGTTTTCAGCAGTAGACATTTTAGCGAAGCCGAACGTAGGCCCGCATTTTAGTGGGTCGGTGGTGGGATTCGAACCCCCATGCCCACCGAGGTCAAAATTCCGAGCGCTGTACCGTCCTAAATATCAACTAGAATATAATTAATAAACGTTTGCAATTTATATAATACATTGTACATTACCTTTTGTTAAACTATACATTTTTTAAATAAATTATTTAAATTGTTTTTATTATCGACATATTTTAAAATAACAATAATTGGTAACCCAACCAATATTGAAAGCAGTTTTTAATTAACAGAAACTTGGAATTGGTTAACGTAGGGTTGAATTTACATATTATAACTAATAGTTAACATTTACACTTTGAAGTATTTAACAAAGCATATACTACATAAAATTCTTAACGTAATTTTTAAATTAAATTTAAATATAAATTTCTATTATTTAATAGTAATATTACTGATATTATTAATAATTAATATTATTATTATTATTATTAGTATTATTATTATTATTGTTATTACTATTGTTATTGTTATTATTATTATTTTTATTATTACTATTATTATTACTAATAATTTTAATATTATTATTATTACTATTATTATTATTATTATTATTAAATTTAATATTATTGTTATTATTATTATTACTATTATTATCAATAATAATGTTTAATATTATTATTATTATTATGTTTATTATTATTATTATTAAATTTATTATTATTATTATTATTATTATTGTTATTATTATTATTACTATTATTATCAATAATAATGTTTAATATTATTATTATCATGTTTATTATTATTATCATTAAATTTATTATTATTATTATTATTATTATTATAGAATTCTCATTGGACGCAGTTACATCTTTCCAATAATGCTGGTCAAAATACTTTGGATAGTAAAATGACCGATCAAGAAATTCGAAGATGCGAAGCTGTTTGGGAATTGTTCAAAAGTGAACTTATATTCTTTCTTGATCATTTAATGATTTTGAAAAATGTGAGTTAATATTTCGACAAAGCTAAACAAAAAATATTTTATTTGTATAAAAAAAGAAACTGTCAATATTATGTTATTATTACAATGGATATTTATTTTTTCACTATTGAAAACAATAGTTGGTGATAGCAGCTTCTTTTCTATTTATATATAGAATTGACTAAAAAAAGTAGTAAATACATGTTTAATATTAGATTTGAAAACAATAGACTTAATCAACTATTATAGTTATTGCCATTTGCATTAATACTATAAGTGATAAACATTTGAAATCAGCAAATAGACTAATTATTAGGTTAAAAACATTATTTTTATTACATTGGTTTAAATCAGTTGAAATGGAATTAACACGATGTTTTGTAGCACATAAAAATAATAAATTTAGAAGGATTAAAACACAATATAAAGAAAAAATACATTGAAATGATAATTTATTGAATAATATATGTATTAAAGTTAATTATTTATATAATTTATCTATTAATTTAATTATTAAATATTTTAATAATTTTCATTAATAATTCTACTGCAAAGAGTAATATTTACATTTTACATTTTATTAAAGTGCTTTATGGAACCTTTGAAAAAACTTCAAGTGGACGGTCATTTAATGTTTGTAGAACCAATAAACTTGTTCGGAAATTTAGACGACTTGTGTTATGTAAGTTTTTATCTAGATTTACATAATTACATAATATGGTTATTATTATTCAATTGAATTAAATACTTTAGCAAAACGTTTTATAATGTAATTGTAATATAGCCATTTAGATAAATATAGTATTCAAATTTTTCTAGAAGTTTATATTATTATTATCATTGTTTTGTTAAAATCTTAACACGAGGTAATGTTAAAAAATTGCACTGTTTGATTCTGAAGCAAAATAAATAAATTATTGAGTTATCTTTTTAAAAAATTGGAAATAGAAAAAATGTAAGTATTTGTAAAAAGAACTTAATTAATAATGTGTTTGTTTTTCTCTATTGTTTTTAATTATACACTAAAACAATATTGCTATTTTAATTCAAACACAAAAATCCAAATTCAACTTTGATTATAATTTTTATTTCAAATATGATTAAAAACGTTAATCAAATGCAATAATTGTATGCATCTTTTTTTCTAATTTACTTTATTTTATTTATTTTTACTACTCTGAATGTTTTACGGGTATCACATATTTGAGCAGTAGACATTTTAGCAAAGTCGAACGTGGGTCCACATTTAATTAATCGGTGGTGGTATTCAGACGCATGTTCACCTAGGTCCAAGTCGAGCGTTGTAGCGCAGGCCACGCCGACACATTAATTTAAATGAAAGTTAAGATAAGCAACAAAAATTCATTGTACAATAAAAAATTATGTAAAAAACATAATTGTATAAATACTCAAATATGTACTAAATTCTGTTAACTATTACTTTTTTGTAAACTGACATATTAATCAAAAATAAATTTTAATTTTTTATAATACTTTTTATAATGACAGTTTAAATAAGACACTTGTGCAATGTTTTCTTTTTGTAAAAACATTAAATCTTAATTCAGGAAATAAAAATTATTTTAATTAATTATGTACAGTAGTTTTATTTAATTTATTTTAATTTCTACATCGTTAGTTTTGTTTAACATAATTTATTCTCTTTTTTAAAAATTGCATTTAATTTAAAAACGCTCTACTTAAAATTTACTAATTTTAAAATTTTAAAAAGTATTTTTGTTAAATTTTAAATTAAAATAATTATTAATTAAATTATCTCATTTTGATTTAAAGAGTTGGATTGTAATTTATTATTATATTTCCAAAATATGACTTAACGAAAATAAATAGTTACCAAAAGAATAAAGATTTAAATAGAACGGATCTAAGTTTTAACATTTTAATTTAAGATAATTCTTATTATCCTTAGAGTATAATGCTTATTTTATTTTAAACACGTCTTCAAATAACTTTGATTTAATAAAACCTCAAGTTTATGCAGTAAACTATTTGTTAATATTTTAATTATAAATTTTGGTTTTTGAACATGAAATGATGCCACCTTTAAGCTAAAAAATAAAATATTGTAATTTGCTTTATGTAAAATGATAAATTTTTAAAAACACAATAATGTTACATTTTTTTACAAATAAAAACAACTTGGCAAGAAAACAAATAGTTTAAATTTTATTTAGTTTTTTGAATTATTAATTTGTTTATTGAATGTTAATATGTGTTATTGTTAAAACAAGGTGTAAAAATTTAGAATTTCAAAAACAACGTAGGTGTAGTTACTTTATTTAAAATATAATTAGATGTTGTTTAGCTTAATACCAGATATGCATTTTGCTAATAATTATATATATATATATATATATATATATATATATGTATATATCGATGTATATATATATAATATGAGAAAAGGTTTTAACGCATATGGTTGGAAGTACTTGTTTATTATTGTTAAATTTGTCACAATATGTCAAAACAAGGTATAACTAGTTTTGTTATTTTTCGACATTGTTTTTTATATGTTTATTGTAAAAATGTTATTGTTTTAAACACGTTTCATTAACGATACAATATATATATACATATATATATATATATATATATATATATATATATATATATATATATATATATATATATATATATATATATATATATATATATATATACAGGGTTTAAAATGGTACTTGTCAGTGAACTCTTATTTTTTAATTTGTGCTATTTTAACTTGAAAGTTATATTTTTTTCAACTAAGTAATTATGCTAAAATAATATGGACTATCGATACTTAAAGTTAATTGTGTTTTCACTTTTTTTATAATTATAAATAGTTAAGTATCTTGGAATTTTTGGATAAATGGCATTCAGATAAGTAAATGGTAATAGTTACACTTAAAAATTATATACATATTAAGTTAATAACATAAAACGATCACGCAGCTCAAATTAAAAAAAAATATTTTTTCTTCACATAATTTTATGTGTTTACATAACCCAGCACACGTCACTGCATACACTTTATATAAAGATCAGTTTTCAAATTTTGTATGTATAGAAAATTTAACATTAATTATGGTGTAAAAAGATTAAACAATATTTTTAAATACTTAACCTCTCATTTTTGTTTTATCAACCTATCCAACATTTTAATTTGAACACTTGACCTTGGCACAATTTTGAACATTTATCGCACGTGATTACAATGAGTTTAAGTACTGGAAGCTATTTCTTAAGTGCTAGAAATTACGAACAAATAAAAAAGTCATAATTTTGGTTTGACTGTTGAATAAATTGCGGATTTATTTGAGATAAGTACAAGGACTGTGTACCGAGTTTTAAAGGATTATACACGTCCAAGAACAGCAGGAACAGGACCTGCACTATCTACAAGCAAGCAAGATAATACGTTTATTATTACCAAACTAAAAAGAAACAGAATGAAGCTTATTCAACGAATACAAAAAGAGGAATTGCCAAATTTTTTATATTCACATATCCGTAATTAAACAAAATCGGCCAATTTGCAGTTAAGAAAAACGTTAAAAAAGGTTTCCTTAACCGCAGAACATAGAAGAAAACACGTGGAATTTGCTAAAATATATGAAAACCGTTTATTGTGTTTTTGGAGATTGGTGTTTTTCACAGACGAGTGTGCTTTGAAATATGAACCATGAGCAGTACAGTCCACGGTCATTTGTGGTCCCGATTTTCCTCAAGATAACAATTGCATTGTTAAAAAGGTTGCACATCCATCATGTCTTTATGAATATTTTGGAATTAAGTACGGGCAACTACCAAAATAGAGCCAAACAAGTAGTCATCTCAACAACTCAGAATTTGTAGCTATTTTTAATAATTTTTTTAAATCTGAACTACGACAAAATGCTTCAGGGCATTTGGTAGTTGTTCAAAATAATGCTCCAGTGCATACATTCAAAAAGGTAACTTGGTTTTTATTATAATCTAAAAATTAACGCATTTGTTTGTTGTTTAGACTAAGAATTCTTTAAATAGCAAAAAGCTGAGCTTTGTTTAATTGCCTCCATACAGCCCAGATCTCAATGTAATTAAAAAATGTTTTTAGTTATCTTAAACGAGAGGTAAATAGGACGGAAAATTGAGGCACACTTACCGAAAAAATTAATTATGTTTTGGACAATCGAATTCCACAAAATTATATTAATAATTTGGTCAATTCCTATCCAAAACGGTTAAAGGAACTTATTAAAAAGCATGGCTATCTCCTGAATTATTAATTTTGGACAATTGGTAATGTCTACTTTCTATATATATACATATTTTATATTATAATTTATTTTTAAGCAACATAGTAGTTTTTTCATGTTGTCGAAATGTGTAAATATTACGTTTTTGGTCTAAGCAAAAAATTGATAATGTTATTTGTAAAAAGGAAATAATTTTAGTGTTTTGAATATTGGTATTGCTAATGTGATGTTTAATACTTATTCTAGTGCAATGTCAATGTGCCTAATATGTTTAGTGATGTAAGGAAAGTCAATCACCTCAATATGCTAATTTTGACAGCTCCTATTTTAGCCCCTGTAATTTAGTAGTTCAGATTCCAAAACATGTTATAAATAACAAAAGAATGAACATTAATTAGGTTTACTACATGAGTTTTATGCTGACAAATCTTTAAAAACAAAAAAATGTTTTTTATGCAGTCTACAATTGGTTTGTTAGGCAACAAAGTGTGTTATTTTTTTGCAAAAGGTAGATTTTCCATTTGTAGCACATTTCTAGTCCTACGCAAAAACTCGTTTTAATTTTTACAATACAAATTCATGACCGCCTACAATGTAATAAATTACTGAAATATTACCTAAAAATGAACATATAAAATGACAAACGCTAACTAATGATTTATATATTGTTATTGAAATATTAACTGTTTAAATTTGTTACGGTAAACACAGTTTATTAAATTGCTCTTTGTCAAAATCTAAACAAGGAGGCTGCATTAACAATCAAACCGGGGTGATCTAGCGGTACAGTACTCGATTCGGACCTCAGTGAGCATTGGGGTTTGAATCCCACCACCGGCCCACTAAAATGCGGGCCCACGTTCGGCTTCGATAACATGTCCACTGCTGAACAATGTTTTTGTAAAACATTCAAAGTAGCAACACAAAATAAATAAAATAAAATAAAAATAATAATAACTAATAATAATAATAATGGTAATAATGGTAATAAAAATAATAATAATACTAATAATAATAATAATAATAATAATAATAATAATAATAATAATAATAATAATAATAATGATAATAATAATGATGATAATAATAATAATAATAATGATAATAATAATGATGATAATAATAATAATAATAATAATAATAATAATGATAATAATAATAATAATAATAATAATAATAATAATAATAATGATAATAATAATAATAATAATAATAATAATAATAATAATAATAATAATAATAATAATAATGATATTAATAATAATAATAATAATAATAATAATAATAATAATAATAATAATAATAATAATAATAATAATAATAATAATAATGATATTAATAATAATAATAATGATAATAATAATAATAATGGTAATAATAATAATAATAATTATTATTATTATTATTATTATAAAGAACGGACAACGTTGCCAACCACAATAAATACGTTAACATGTAAAAGATCGGTTTTGATTTGATTTTTACACTAAATATTTTGACCCACGTTTGGCTTCCACTGCTGAAAGACGTTTCTCGCAAAACATTCAAAGTAGCGAAACATAAAATAAAAAAACAATACCAATGCAGTTTCAAGATTATTGCTTTAGAAATTCAATCATTTTATAGACTAATCACGGAATATGATTAATTTATATTTGAAAAATAGTGAAAAAAAAAATTATTTTAATTACAAGTTTTTTTGTTTTCATTTGGTATTTTAATAACTATTCTGCTAATAAAAAATATAATCGTTTCAAATTTTGACAGTAAAACATTATAAAACATTGTTTTTTTCTTTCGTTGTTTAGATTAGTTACACGTTTTGTACAGACCTTATTGGAAGTTTGAATCAGAAATCTCAGTCAAATGAATTTGGCAGCATCGATCTCCTTTTGCGTCCGCTCAAACAGGTACAACAATTTTGAATATTTTGTCTACTACTCCAAATGTTTGACACGAAATTTCTTTTAACAGCGGCTACTGAAGCGAAGCCGTATGTGGGCCCACATTTAGTGGGCCGGTGGTGGGTTTTTATAACCCCGATGCCTACCCAATACAAGATAACCGCCCATAAATTATTTTTTACAATGAAACTAGTTATTAGACTAATTTTTAAACGTTTGGTTTCGAGTAAATTCATTGATAATGTCACTATTTAATTGATTTATTTTTAATTGGTGGTACAATACTGGACTCAAACGTGCGTAAGTGTGAGTTTTAGTGCTGCCGCCTGCACTAAAATGTGTGGCCACGTTTGGCTTTTCTAAATATTCAATGTTTACTGTTAACCATTTAAGCATAATACTTTACTTGTATACTAAAATGTTTGTATTTGTTTAATCAACGCTTAGACAATGTGTACATATTTTTGTTAACCACTACATAATAAGTTCATCTGTACTATTTTCGTTTTCAGTGGTCTGAACATTCAAGGAACGGCGAGGTTTATCACAATTACTGTTTAAATTATGATTGCGCATTGGTTTATTTGAATAATTTAAGAAAAATGGAACAATTTAACGAATTTGAAAAAGTTTGTATTGTTTATATGTTTCTATCCGTCCTATAATATTTTTATAAATTAGCATATTGATGTAACTTTGTTTTTCACTTGTCAGCCAAACTACTGTTTTCAAATCTATTCGTATAAACAAAATGGTTAACCTTAAACATTTATATTTAAAATTAACAGTATTTTTATTAAACAAATAAAGTAAATATGACAAAAAAACAACCCAATCTGCAGTTAAAAATGAAGTAAATGTACTCAAAATTGATATAATTTAATAATTAGAACAGCTACTTGTCAAACGGGTGCTTGATGACTTTTTTACTCTACACTTTTAAAACATAATGGTAGCCAAATAAATATGCATCACTAGTTACACTTAACATTTTAAAATGTATTAAAAAACACTCTTTATTTAGTTCAAAATATTACAGTTTTTGAAATACAAAACATCAATGAAGTAATGTTGGATTCACCAATGTGATTAAAGTTTTAGACTCAAAACTGAGTGGGTGGGTGTTAACGCCCTACTAACAGCATCAAAAAATAATCCGTGTTTCACCTCGGTAAGTATCTATTTAATGAAACGTTCAATTTATTACAATCGGATAAAATATATATTAAGTAAGTAGTAACAATAGCAATAATACTATTTCGGATGCAATAAACGTAGACCTATTTCCTATTTATCTAAAATTTGTGTCAAAAAAGGAAGAGGGCTAATTTTTGGGCTATTAACTCTATATTTGCAAAATTCCACTTATTACAAAACAAAAGAACAATAAAATAATAATTTGTCCAATTATGAACTTAAAAACTATAGATATATGCAAATTGTTTAACCGCCCAATGTTTTGTTATAGGTAAAAATATCAAAAGTAAATCAAGATCATTTCAAACACTTAAATATTTTTTAGAAATGTTATATTAGTATCGTCAGATTCACTTGAATAATAAATTTATAGGTTTTTCAGTCAACCAGGAGCACTGTACAGCTGTTTCATCCTTATTTGGAATCATCAGCAGCGCATACCTTCAAGCACATGAACTTGAACCCACGCCCTATCTGGTGTCAGGCCAGCGCCTTAAACCGAGCTACGGGTGGATGACCTTCGACCTAAAATTTATTATTTATAGTGAATCTGATCAATTCTAAATATTTATTTATTTATTTTTCAAGTGGTGTGAACAAGATCCACGATGTCGGCGCCTTCAACTTACTGATTTGCTTGTGGCTCCAATGCAACATTACATGAAGGTTCCTCTAATGCTTAACTGCATTCGAAGATATACGGCAGATAATTCGGAACAAAATATGCTGTCGCTATGCCTAAATAAAGTTGAAAATTCATTGAGTTAGTTACTCTAAAGCCATTGTAATGCACAAAATTAGAATATATATATATATATATATATATATATATATATATATATATATATATATATATATATATATATATATATATATATATATATATATATATATATATATTTGCAATTAAACGTTTTAAAATAATCAACATTGTCAATTTAATGCAAAACACAATTATGTTTCCATATACACATAAATTAAATTGTGTTTTGTTTTAAAAATTAACATTATCAAAACAATTTACAATAAATATTTACAAATTAATTATTTTTTTATACAGGTATAACATGTTCAAAACTTTTATCAAACATAACATCTTTATTGAAACCACATTTACAACACATCGATATGCATCAACAACATTTAAAAACGTTTTAGGAAAAGTTGATTGTTTATATTTATTTACAAATAGAGTCAAGCTATATATATATATATATGCTAACATTTTATTTGTTTGATCAGGAAGAATATATGAAATGAATTCATATCGCCGTTTACATCTTCTACAACTTTATTTAGTATTATGAAGTGAAACCGTAATGGTTTAAAAATATATTGTTTATCAATAAAAGTCAATCAATTTTCACATACTTAATCCTCTTCTGGATTGTCGTGGAATGGTGACATCAATGAGGAATTTGCCTCTTCCATTACAATCATTTTTGATCTACCAAAACGTTTTAGGAAAATATGATTGTTTATATTTATTTACAAATAGAGTAAGTTATATATATATATATATATATATATATAAATGTACATTGTCTGGACGAGAAGCTGTCAATAGACTTTAATTGCTTTATTTTTGTTTTAATTAGTAATAAAATTTTGTTATAACAAAGAGATTATTTTGCAATAGCTTACATATTAATTAATTATAGTTAATTAATTAAACTTTAATTAAGTTTTTACAAAATGAAAGTATTTGTTGTTGGATTTGTCAAATAAATAGTAATCTAAATAAAATATTGACGTCAATTATAAATAAAATGTATGAAAAATTTAAGTAAACTAATTAAAATCATGATGTAACTATAACTTTAAACATAATAATTTTTTTAAATTTAAATATGGGTGTGTATATAAACAAAGAAACGTGTACCAGATAACATTAATTTATAATAAAACAATTTATTTAAAATATGTTATATATATGTAAAATTTTAAATGATTTGTTGTGTACAAATTAAAAAAGAACGGTTTGTACTTAAAAATTTATAGTTTGTTAAAATAAATAACTAAATACTGAAAATAAGTTACAAGTTACAATCCTGTTTAAATGATATTAAAACTGTTGGGTTAAATGGTAAAATTCGCATTACTGTTATTCTGATTGCTAAAAATAATAAAGCAACTAAAAGATATAATAATAATATTTAACTACATTAGTTTCAATAAAATGCATAAGTTTTTAAATAAACACTTAAATTAAGTATACATTTTTCCGAGTGAAATAAGATTAAAACAATAACGATTGTATATAAAATATTAACCAATATTAAACTTAATAGTTTCATGATTACAAAAATAAAATTTTAGTGATTGTTTAATTTAGTATTAATATTAATGGTAAAAATGTATTTTACGCTAAATGTATCTCTAGGGAGATATTAAAGCTTAATAATAATAATAATAATAATAATAATAATAATAATAATATTAATAATAATAATAATAATAATAATTTAATTTGCATAATTGGAAAAAGAAGAAAATCGGTTAATTTAAAGTTGGTTCCAGTGTTTATAAAGGTTTTACCAATATTATATAATTTAATAACAATATATAAAACATAATCGTAATGCACAAAAATTGTTAAACACGTTATGAAAAATAAGGCTTATTTACAAGTCTATTGTGTAGTGTATAAATATTAAGCCGTGTATTTTGGGATTATTTCTGACGTAAATGTTTTTAAGGTATATTTTCATTTATTTTAAATCTTTTTTTTATGAAAATATAATAAATTAGGCGTATAAATTTATAAACATATAGTGTAATTAGTAATTGTTTAGGTAACACAAAAATTTTTAAAAATGTTAATATATTATTCAATCTTAATTACAACCTGATAATTATAGCATGTAATGAAAAAATACTCATTTTAAAAATAATATTAGAATAAATATATTTTTTATTTATATAAAAGGTAACATTTATGACTTGCAAAAAGCCTACATTTACATAATTGCTTCCTACACAACACAATTTTTTTAATTTCTTAAAAATATAATGCAAATGACTTAAAAACTACACAGTTTAAATTGAAAAAATTGATTATGTAATGCAAAATCAAATTCTACCACATTAGGTTAAAAAACAGAGAATTCATATCTTCAAATTCAAGAGGTAATTATAGAAAACAATGAATATTAAATTTTATAATAATAATAGTAAAATGTCAGTTTATATATATAATTATATATATATATATATATATAATTTTATTTATTTATGTTTATTATACTTAAATGTTTTACGAGAAACGATTTTTAGTAACTGACATTTTGCCTAAACCGAGAATGTGCCATTATTTTGGTGTTCGTAGTGAATTTGAGCTCATGTCTACCCAGAACCAAACGAGCGTTGTACACTCGAGCAACCTGGCACGCACACACACACACACATATATATATATATATATATATATATATAAAAGTATGGCGGATGTTCTAGTGGTAGAACAGTGGATTTGAGTGCCACCATGGATACCAAAATGAAAATCTTTGTACGACATTTTCAAATTATCCATTTGCTAGAATGTTTTTATAAAGTATGTACGCAACTCTCTATATACAAATAAGACTTTTATATGCCGGAGTTGTCTAGTGGTACATTGTTCGACTTAAATCTGGTTGATATCCGTCACCGACACTATATATATATATATATATATATATATATATATATATATATGTAATTTAAATGTATTTATTATATTTAAAATACATAATTTCGTGTGTTTAGAATCACTAGAAGACAAAATGCGTTGGTTAAAAAATTTTGAACGTCTTCAAGAAATTCAAAGTCAACTCATTTGGCCTTCGGTTTCCGAACTTGAACCGCGCGTATTTATTCCCGAATTTCTTCGACCGAGTATGTTAGGCCAGCCGTGCAAGCGACTTATTGCCAATCCCAAACGCCAAATTATTCACGAAGGATATTTGACTCTAAATGGTAAATAAGTGAAAGTTTGTTTTTACAAAATATTTTCTAACGGTTGTAGTTATACAAAACTGAATAAATCGGTTTTAATATCTTGACATCACAATCGTGTTAGAAATTATTTTCTAAACTTTATGTTAATTTTGTAAATTTCTGATTTTTCTTGCTTGGACTGATGATGTAAAAAAACGTTTTATTTTATGATGTTCAATGTATATCTACAAAAAGATTAAGATAATTGTAATTTCCATTATTTCTATATTTGTACCATAAATTGAACAATCAATTTTAAAAGGTTGATGAGCGTAACATAGGTAGAACAATAACAACATTTCTTGTAATAGCGTCACTGTTCGCAAAGATTATTTTTCAAGGTTATCTCACTCAACCCAGTACCTACATACCTTAATGCTTTTTAAGTAGCTTTGGGTGTATTCTTGCGCCCATCCGCCGTAGTTCAATCCCAGTGATACCGCTGTGCACTCGATCCCTACTGTTATTGATCTAGATTTATATGGGCACCTAATCCAGGATAAACCACATGGAAGGTAAACAGTCAATAAACAGTAAGTTGACATTTCATTAGCATTCTCAAATCCTACTAATACTAATAAACATTTGCACAATAACAATTTACCTTAGGAGTTGGTTTCAATAACAAGATAAATAAGTATTATATTATTTTACTTTTATTTATTTATTTAATTGTTACAGCTTAAATTTTTTACAGAATCATTTTTTAGCAAGTAAAAATAGTACATTGAAAAACGGATATCTACTGTTTTATAAATAGTGTCAAATCTCAAGAAAAAATTAAAAAACAATTGCTTAGATATATATATACGTATACAACATAATTTTTGTAAATAAACCGACCCCACATGAATAACATAAAGACTGTAAATAAAAATAAAGTAATTTAAATTTTATACTGGAAAATATTTTAAATCTGTTAAAATGTTTACCACACAAAATTTGTAAACATTTATTATTCCAAAATATTGTTTTTACAAAATTAGAAATACACAAAAACTAAATTCTAAAAAATCGTATTTTTTAAATGCTTTGTTTGTCTACACATTAGTTGTTTATTATGCTGCATGAACACCTGTGCATAAAAATTAAGATTTTAACACATACGCATATGCGATATTACTTATTTATTGTATAAACTTTAATAACACATTTTTATTAATTAAAGAAAAATCAACTTTATAATAAAGGTTATTTCAGTTCCAAAAAATAATGTATATTATTTATTAATTAACCATGAACAGTTGTTTTATAACTACGATAGGTTATAAAATAAGTAATACCATGCATTAATAAAATTTAAATTAATTTGCGTTTTTTTCTGCCAAAAAAACAATAAAAATTTATTAATTTTTAATTTCCACCTTAAAAAATATACTATTTTATGATTATTATATTTTGCAAAAATAAACCTAAAAATAAAATTATAAAAAATGTTGTTTTTTGATTAAACATTAAATTATAATTCCAATTTTATTATATATATATATAGATGTATATATATACTTTATAGTTTTTTAATATCATTTGTTTTCGTAATACAATTTTAAAATCTCTTACTCTCTACGTAGAAAATAAATTTACTAATAAACTTTTCTCATTATTTATGCTTATTAATCTTTGCTTTAAAAACATGTATGTTATAATTATTAAAAAATAAATATTTTTTTCCCTTAACAATTCTTTTTCAGTTAAAAAGATATAAATATGGATAAAATTGTTTATATTTAAATTAACAGTAAAAATATTTTACAAAATTGGTTGACAAATTAAAAGTTATAATTAACAAATATATACCAAAAACAAAATGTTTAACAAATTAAACGGCAGTTAAAAAATACTACATGAGAATTGTTCATTTTCATAGAAAACAACCAAATCATTTTTTTAGTTACACACTTGTACTATAATTGGAACACATGAAAACGAAAAAAAGCAATGTTACAACTCTATAAACATTGATTTTTGATCTTAATCTAAGACAATTCGATTTGATTTGAATACACAGTTTGAAATAATATGTAATCACATTTGTTTTATTTTTAATTTAAAAGAAAAACAAATTTTCTACACATTTAGTTTTATTTACTAATTTGTTGTTGTTTTCCTATTATCATTATGAGTATTATTATTATTCAATTATTTGTAATTAGTAAATAAAATGTTATATAAGTTATTTTTGTTTTTCTAAAACACGTGATTCAAATAAAGTAATGAATGCACTATTTTATACTCTAGTTGATTAATTTTAACATAATATTTTGTCAAAATTGTAATAATTAGTCTGTTATTGCAATATTTTTCTATTCATAATTTATTAAATTAGAAAAATGTAATTAGTTCAATTTAAATGTTTACGTATATAAAACCAAGAGTAAAATTTGTAGTGTGCATACGTTTATGGACCTATAATGTGTATTGTAATCCAAAATTTTTAACTTTCTTTTATAGCCCAAGATGCAATTTCTACATTGACACTTCGAAATTCATTTAATAAGTAATACGGACTGAATTGGGCTGTGACGTAATATTATATTTACAAAATAAATTATTTAGTTTAACATATATACAAATTTAAAAATTTACAACAATGTTTTCTTGTTTTCAACATGGCAATTTGTTTTTTTTTGTCTACCAAAACACTTTTTGTTTACTTGTTCTAGTGCAGCAAAGTAGCATATAGGCAATTTTACGCTCCAATTGAACTTGAGTATTTTTAAATAATTTTCAAATAATCTTGTAAACATTTTTTTGTGTTTAATTCATATTAAATGGTTTTTTTATGTTATGATAACAAAAACGTATATATAAATATATATTTATTGTCAATATTACATTTTAGATGGAGCTAAAACTATTGAAGTTTTTGCATTTTTATTTGACGATTTGTTTTTGATTACGCGAATCAAAAAACCGCCCAAAAAAGTAATTTTGATTGTATATAAAAAAAGGAAATTGCATGAATTATTAATTGTTAATATTTGTATGTAATAAGATAAAGTATTCAACAACACTTAATTGTACTAAACAAAATGTATGTCTGTTGTAATTAGTTATATATACAACAACAACAAAGTCTCGTTGGCATTGAAAATTTTGCAAATCGAAGGTTGAGCTTCTTTTCGGCTTTCACTCAACCCTATCATCTGTGTAACTCTGTTATACAGATACGTGCGATCATTTCTTTGCCGTTGTTTGTCAGAATGGCGTCCTCTTGATTGTTTCCGTAGCAGTATAAATTTTTTACAGAGGCCAGGTTGCTAACTTTGCTCGCTCAAACCCTCCTCCTTTATCTAGGCTTGGGGCTTGCTAGATTAAATCATTTCTAATCCAAACTAGGCGGAGTTATATATATATATATATAATATTATTAAAATATAAAATTTTTAATAATAAACCGAACTCTCACAAAACAATCAAACAAATTACATTATAATTATATTTCCAAGTTGATTGCGTGTATATCGAGTTGATTATTAGTATTTTGTTTATTTCAAAAAACCTTTCAAAACAAAATTTATAATTGATAATCAATCACTATTTTCTTTTTTTCGAAATTATGTCAATATACACATTATATTTTTAATTTTAGAATGTAGTTATATTGTTTATTAATTAAACTTATACAGTTGCATTGGTGCTTGATTGTATCTTAGTTCACACCCTTTTGTTTTTATAGGAATATTGAATAAAATAGATAATAACAGTTTTTTTTAAATTTTATTGTTATTTGTTTTAAAATCCTTTCGATATGAAAAGTACATTACATTTTTTGACTCTGAACATCGTGCATATTGAAGATTGAAATTCTATTCGGATTTTGTCAAACCCCGTCATTATAATAAGGCTGATTTTACTTCTTTGGCGTAGTTCAATAAGATGGTGTCTTCTTGGTGTATGATTATATATTATATATATATATATATATATATATATATATATATATATATATATATATATATATTATACAAAACCCTTTTGCTTTAAGAATAAGCATGGGGCAATAAGACAACAATTACAGCAAAACAACAACAATAACAAAGTCTCGTTGGCATTAAATATTCTGCAAATCGAAGATTGTGCTTTCTTTCGGTTTTCATTCAACCTTGTCATCTGATAACTTTGCCATCCAGAAACGTTGTTGTTTGCCGGAATGGCGTCATTTTTCATTGTTTTCGCAGCAGTATAAATTTTTACAAAGACCAGGTTGCCAACCTTGCGCTCAAACCCTCCTTCTTTATTCAGGTTTGGGACTGGCAAGATTGAATCATTTCTAATCCAAACTAGGCGGAGTTGGTGTATGATTAGTATTATTATGTCTTACAATTGGTAAATTGCTAATCTTGCATCTAAAGCCTCCTTCTTTCTTAATTTGATTTGGGATTGCCTACGGTTAAGTTAATAAAAGTTTATGATGTGCAAATTACTTAATGGTCCTTTGCTACACAACAAATTATTTTTAATTAAATGAGAGTATACATAACTTTGTAACTGTGAATTTGTTTGTAATCCACTACGTTTCAACGCCCTTAAATAAATGCACGTACAATTAATTATTGTGGAATTAATCGTAATACACATAGTTTTGTTCCTTAATCATAAACCGCCCGAAAAATAGTTAAAATAAAAATAAAAACCAATTAATAATTTAACAATACTTATTATATGTTTAAGGACAGCTTATAAATTACTTTTGCTTTAAAACAAACAAAGCGGTAAAATTGTTACAAGTAACAAAAATGGTTTTTTATATTGATTTTAATTAGGTCTTCTTGAATTGTTTCGAACAACGTTATCTGTGTTGTTTACCATTTTTAATTGTTTTCTACTAAATCTTTCTTAATAGCCTTTTGAAAGGTACCTATAGGATTTAACCGATTCATTGTAATAGATAAAAATAGCATTTTATTCGTGTTTTTATTGTTTAAAATGTAATTGATACAACAAGTACTGACTACTTTACAAATGATATCTGTTTGATTTCACATTGTACTTCTATACCATTGTACAAATATGAATTAGTAAATATATTACTATTAATAATATTCTATTTTTACCACTTTGATTGAAAGTTTTACAAGAAACATCTTTCAACAGTGTACAGTTTTTAGCGAAACCAAACGTGGACCCACATTAAGTGGGCCTGTAGTAAGATTCGAACCCATGTTTACCAGGTCCACGTTAAACTCCTAAATCACTCCGGCACAATATATATGTAAAGTGTGTGTGTGCTTCAAAACAATTGGTAAAACACTGTTATATTAATTTCAATGTATAGACAATTGCTTGTATCTTTTTCAATACATTTCAACATCGCTTTTGGATTTCAGGCATTGTGCATTTTGTTTCTTTAAAATTCGTACATTATTATTTAGTAAATCCACCTTGTTTACCTAGTAACATTTGTTTGCAATTGCTTTCTAAAGCAGCTTTTAATTAATTATAAACGATATTGAAATTAGCTCGTTCCAATGAAGGTCATAAATTTGCACTATTATTATTTTTGTAAAATTTACACAAATGTACATATATACAAACTTATATATATATATATATATATTTAATTAAGAAATCATTTTCAGAAAATCCACCAGCTGGTCGAAGTCTTACGGAAGGTGGAGTTTTTGTAGTCTACAGACATGTCATAGCACTGGATCGATTTACAATTCACGACTTGGGAATTGTCGAAGCTACAGGTATCTAAAATTTTTCAACTATTTAAAACAATTGTTCAATAAATGTATATACAAAAAATAGTACAATTTACTAATGGTAAAATTAAAAAATACAACGCAGTATTTAAATATATGTTGATTGTTTATATTTTGTACAATGGTATGATAGTTGTTGTAGTACTAGAGTGTATAATTTGTTGTTTTGTGGTAGAAAAGATTTGTCTATTTTTTAAAAATTGTAAATAGAAAATAAAAAAGTTAAAACAATGTCCATTTAATTTTTTTTTTAATTATTATTATTATTATTATTATTATTATTATTATTATTATTATCACTTAGATTAATTTAAATACAATTTTAAACATTTAAAAGATAAGAAAAATGAATGATATATAAAAATCTGTCAAAAATATACACCATATTATTGTAAATATCATTATTTTTTGAAAAAAAACGTTTTAATATTAAAAATTTTAAAACAACTATTTAATAATTGCAATATTTAGATATTATCGAATTATAAAATTAATATAAATATATAATTTATTATATTAAAAAAAACGTTTAAAAAGATTATCTAAAATTAAATTATTAATTTTATTATTTCCTCTAACCCAAATATAATTGAACAATTTATAAAATGTTCAAATAAAATAAAATGTCCATTTAATGCAAAATACATTTGCATAAAAATATTAACCAAAATAATTACTAATTTATATTCTTTAACTCAATGTACATTACTTTTTATTGTTTCCAATGTTAAACGTTATGCTATAAATTAATGAAAATAAATTTGTTAAAAATCAATAAACTGAAGTTTTCTACCATAATTTTAGTAGAGTAGGTACTGTACTAAATGCTATTAGATATTATTTTAATTGACATATAATTTGTTTATTCCAATTTATTACTAATCTAATTAAGAAATTATAAAAATACATACTATTTTGAAAAAGTAACTTTAGTGTACACGTTAAAAGTGGTAGGGAAATTTACCACTTGTTCGTTTTTGAAAATTGTATAAAATACACCACATTGTCATAAATTACTAAATTAATTTCCTGTTAGACAACCGTTAAATCGGTATTTAAATGCGGGCCGCCAATAGGCTCTATTCATTGTCTACTTAATCACAAATTAACCCATTTGTAGTGCATTAGTTGCAGTAAACAAAATTTGAAGAAATATATATATATATATATATATTAGCTAATTGCTAAATTTTAGTCAAATTTCAACTATTTAAATTAAGTTATTTCCTTTTTCTATTAAAATTTTAGCAAATGGCCTTCGATATGCAATTGTTCTGGTTCTTATTACACGATTTCAACAAATAACAGGAGTTTATACTTTGCAGGCGGCAAACGAATTAGATAAAGTGAGTTTAGTTGATTCTTTTTTCAATTTGTTTTTGACACTTACACTATTGTGTTTAAATTGTTTTCTAAATAAATTTAATTTATTTAGAATATTTAAAAGGCTATGTAATTAGCATATGTTTTTATTGTACAATTAAATAACTGCATAGTTCAATGATGCTGTATTTGTTAAATTAATTACGTTTTTTCGCATATATATATATATATATATATATAATTTTGCATTGTGTGACTAAATTAAATAGTTGTTGCAAGTTATTTAACTAATTTTAATTAACATTCAAGATATTTAATTCATTTTCTATAAATTATTTTTAAGTGTACAATTTTTTATAATATTATATAAACAGTGTTCAATGTTTGTAAGACGTTCAAACGTTTGATTATATAAAAATCGGTGTAAAATAAACATTGTTGTCACTTTTAAGTACTTATTTTATTAACTTACTTACTTTACTTAAGGATAATTTTGAAATAATTGTAAAATTGTAAAAATATGTTAATATTTTCTTACTTTTAAAATGATTTATATTATGAACATGTTTCATATAAACTATGTTAAACAAAATAACTCCTTGTGTGATGTATAGAGTTTAAAACCATTTAATTTATGTATAGCACTAATATTGTTTTAGGCTTTATTTACATTCATGATAATTGATTTGATTATTTACTCTATTATGATTAATCATTGCAAATTATTGATAATAACAAAATACTAAGAAAAGTAATAATTAAAATGTTCTTCATGTTGAATATTTTAATAATATAGATATTATCAATAAGTTTTTAAGGGATTATTTGTTTTAGAATTATTATATCAGAATTGTCAAATTCACTGAGCTATAGATGGATGAACTTGAACCTATAAATTTATTATTTATAATGAATGGGATCAATTTTTATTGCCAAGTGTCCTTAATTGCTGTCACTATACTACCGGTTGATTATTATTTTATGTATAAGTAGCAATTAAATAACGTTGTTAATTTTTTTTTCTTTTATAATAAAAAAACATTTAATGTACGTTTCAAAATTATGTATTTAAACAAAACAATACTTTTAAATGCTTGAGCATAATTAGTTAAATTGCAATTTTAACAATTTTGTTAATGCGTTTATATAAACCAAAATCACTATGTAAGTATACATTAACTACATGTTGCCAAATCAATATATATACATTTATACTCTTCATTATTATATTGCCCGAAGGGGATAAAAAATAAACCGATCTTGTCAGTTCTAAGCCTGAATATAGCAGAAGGGTTTGCAGCAAAAAAAATTAATGCCAAAACTGTGAGCGACCCTTTGCAAAAGTGGAAAAAGCAGAAAAAGATGGGAAAAATATATTAATTTTTTCATACTACTTATAAATTATTACAAAAATCTCTTTTGCTTTAAAAATAGGCATGGGACAATAAGATAACAGTTGCAGAATAAGATATAATTTTGTTTCCCCATCTTTTTTATAATTATAAAACTTTCTTGTTGTTGTTTTTTGCTGTAACTGTTGTGGTTTAGCGGTACAGTTTTCGATTTAGCCCTGGATGAGCATAGGTTGACATTCCATTTACAGGCATTAAATGAGGGCCCACGTTCGGTTTTGCTAAAATAAAAAATGTTTTCCGTAAAGACGTGCAAAGTAATAAAAATAAAATGAAACAAAAATAAATAACAGTGACCGTCTACACAAGAGGAAACAACAGTAACAGATGAAAAAAAAATCAGTATCCATTTTTTTGTACTACTTAAAGTTAATCATTATAAATTATTGATTATTATTCAAGCAAAAATGGATTGACAAATTGCGATCGAGTCAACAAACATTTCAAGAAAAATTAAAACACAAACTCTATGGCATCAATGTAAATAAGCAGACAAACAAACACAGCAAATTGTTATCACAAAATACGTCACTGTCCATCGAAGCCTTGTCAAACACGAAAACGTGTCAAGTCGAAACGTCAACATCCATTTTACCATCAACTTCCAAAGTCGCAACAACGACAGCCGATTCGACTCGACTTGACGGTGCCGAATCGCGATCGGCATGTTGCTTCAAATTGGACATTTCCGACTGCGAAAGTAGTAGCACAACGATGTCGACCGACGGCAACACCGATCGTCCCAGTACAAGTCGGCCATATTCATTCAACGATGGTTTGGTCAAAGATCGAACGTCCAATTTAAATTTGGACATGTCCAAACTCCATGTAGGTAGTCCCCAATCAAATCAAACAACAACAACAACAACCAGTCCAATATCGACCAATGTGTGTCAACCAATACAAAACAACATTCCATTGGCCAGCATACTTCAAAGTCGCATCGATTTTCCCTACGAAGTCAATCGACAAACGCTGTTTTCGCCTCCACTATCGCCTATACTACATAATCCATGTGCTCGTCTTCCGTTGGATATTACAATACCCAATCCGTATGATGAATTTAACAATGGCGTTGCATCCAATTTAAAGTGTGACCTGAGTAAAAAGTAGGTTATGTTACAAAAATGTCAATATTGTTGAAATTTATTTTATAATATAAACTTTGATACATTATTGAAGAAAACAAAAACAAAACAATGTAAAATAAAAGTACAAAGCAAAAAATTGGACAAATGAATCAATTGGTATAATTATCAAGTGTTTGTCACTGAATCACTGAATTTGTTTGGGCAAGATTCATCAAGTGTTGACATAATTTTTTGCATTAATTGGTAAACGCAACTTATTCATTTTATCATGAAGAGATCGCGCACTAGTGGCAGTAACATCTTCTGGCCAAGGTGATTTTAAAGCACGTTCAAATCAACTATAGTAATACTTTCCCTTACGTTTAAAATGCTGTTGTTAGACACATTTTTTTCAAAAAAGCATTATGTACAAAAAAAATTAATTATACTATTGGATTTTAATGATAATAACATAAATCTGTCAAAATGAATTCCCATTATTTATTGCACAGAAAAAGGAAATAAATATATAAATAAAAATAAAATGATATTTTTATATAATGTCCAATTGTATATTATACATATAATGGCAAATAAAAAATAAGTAATGCATGTAGTCATGGTAAATTAGAGTAACGCAGCCATATATAAAATTAAATTATATATAATGTTATTTTATTATTATTATATTATTATTAAAAATTAATTATTGTTAGAATTATATTAATGAATAAAAATATAATGGCAGATAAAAATAAGTTATATGTAGTAGTCATAGTAAATTAAAGTGACAGTCATTTGGAGGTCCGCATAATAATGAATTATTGTTGCACACGTGACATTTGAAAAATTGGAATTATAAGGTAAATTGGAGACAAGTGCCTTGTGCTACCGAACGCCAACGCAGATTTTTAAGAATTAGCGCTTTTCAACCATTAAATATTTGGTTCTATGATTTTACTTAATCGTTAGAAAACAAAATATGGTTTAGTATAAATTGTATTAATATTGTTTATCATAATGCAACTATATATATATATATATATATATAATTTTTTTGTGGTATGTAGAAAAGGAATTTGAAATTTTGTGTATAAAATATGTCCAGAATTAAATCATCTATGCACAAAACATTGATAATTGACATTTTCAATATAAGCATATACAATGTTTATTAATATGGAATTGTTTGTCATATTAAAAATAATTTTATGAATATCTAAGTATACAAAAGCTTTTTTATATAATTTATATCATATTTGAAAACTGCATTTTATTAATATTTGAATAAAAATATCACGTTTGAAAAACAATCATGATTGTTTGATAAAGGTCTTAGTTTTATATATATATATATATATATATTCAACAACAGTTAGTTCATACAAAATTTTTGAAAACAAATAAAGATAAAACTTTTACTTTAAAGTGCATCGTATTTTATTGTGTAAAAATAAATTAAACTCTAGGTCTTATAATTTTTTTCATATATATATTTATTTATTATTTTTTTTTGCCTAACCTCACAAAATTAATTTGTTTTTTAATTGTTATTTATTTTTATCAAAATTATTTAAATTTATTAAATTATATTTTAACAATGATATAGAACAAAATTTTATTATAATTTTTTTTCTATTGTGTACTATATTATAAATTGTTGTTTTCTAAAAAATTATTCAAAGTTTACTAAAGTTACCATGATAATAAGTGTGTCATTTCAAAAAATAAATAAATCTTCTTTATTTTTCATTATTCTAAACTATATCCAAACATATCCAAATATACGTAATTGTTATTATATAAGACCTTTTATTAAAAACAATAACATTATATTTTTTCCAAAACATTATACACATTGTACAGGCAGTTAAGCAGGTAGACTCTACCACTGCAGTCTGTGCAGTTTTAGCAATAAGGAAGAAACGCTAAACAATAATAGTTGTATACGTTTCAGTACTAAAACATGATATTACAAAAAAGTACATTTCCCAATATTCCTCCGTTTAAACGTTTTTTTTATAACTGTTTATATTTTACAATTAACTTAACTAATAGTTATTATCAAGTTACTAAACAATAAATCGCATAAAAGCTTGCCCAAGATTAAATGTTGCTTTATTTTTCTAATACTTTCTGCAATGTTGCGTTGGATTAGGTGCAATTATCGTGTGAGTTATTATTCTATTTAAACGTGATTATGCTAAATACACTTGCAATTAAGTGCTTAACTTGATAACAATTATAAAATTAATTATTATCAAACTACAAATATTTGTGTTCGTTTATAATCTTGAGGGGAACATAACTATTGTATAAATAATGTCATGTACAAAACGCAACCCTTCAACTGGGTTTTCTGCATCATATGACAATGTACTTCAGATAATTTTTTTTAATATTAATATTGTTATAGTTTAATAAATTGTATTTATTATTATTATTATTTTAGTTCGTCTAACAACTATTCAACTTCTCAATCAACAACAAAATAATTGGAATTATTTTTTATGCAACACGATATTTTGGTTTTATACATAATTATGAAACAAAAAACAATACATATTACTTTTTATTGTGCATGTACGGATACTTGTTTCATGTGAATATATTTTGAACAAAGTTTATTTTCCTAAGCGATTGTAACAATTTTCAGATTCAAACATAAAAACTTTTTAAAAATATCAAATTAACACAAATTTGGCTAATTTGCATTTTTCTATGTTGTTTTGTTTAAAAAATGTATTTTTTCAGCAAATATACAATGCTATTATTATTTTTGATTTCGGCTTGTAAAAATAATTTAAGAACAAGTATATTGTATATATTTTAAAGACTATCACTAACATTTGTCATGTACTTTGTATAATGTAAATAATTTTGGAGATATAAGGGACGTCATGTAACCTAAGTCTATGCTTTGTGGAGTAGTGGAAGCCCAGTTATACTGCTGTGCATTCGGTCCAGGATGTACTACACAGAGGACGAACAGTCAGCAATATCGCCACCATTAAAAATTGAAACATTATAAGCGGTACTCACTTATGATCATTAGCATCTTATGGGTTAATGTACTAATTTACTAAAAAGTACCTAAATGTATACTTGCTATTAATAATAATAATAATGATAATAATAATACAAACCATTTTCATTAAAAACAAGCATGGGACAACAAAGTATCAGTCAAAGCAAAAATAACGAGAAAGTCCCATGGAGCAGCAAAATAATTTTGTGTTCGAACATTTTGCCAACCATTTTGTTTGATTCCATAAAACATTCATTTCAATAAAATTTTTCCAAATGCTTTTTAACCACGTTTTTTGTCAATTATTCCAACATTTTCTTTGCTATCATTAATTGTTACTATTAAAACCGTTGATGGTGGTCTTTCAAGCAGTAAACGTAGAATTTGATCAAGTAATTTTTTTTATCTAGTCAATGATTAATCTTTCTTTCGATTACCACTGTATTCTGTCATCTGAGTTGTGCTATCATTGCTTTTATCGTAATGGCGTCCTCTTATTGTTTCTGTAACAATATTATTCTTTTTAAAAGACAGATTATTCAAAACCTTTGCCTCTATCCAATCTGGGACCGGATAAAATGGTTCATTACTGATATACTCTCTTTCTCTCTATATATATATATATATAACCCTTTTGTTCTGAACATGCGGTATTCTTTATGTATATATTCCAATAATAGGGTTGTAACTAAAAAGTATTTTTAACACAAATATATTTTAAGTATACCTAAAAAGTACTCATAAACGTTGGGTGTAAAAATAATGAAACGCTTAAAAATAATTGAGTACTTTCTTGCTACCATATTTTGAATGTATATAATAAATTATTAATGTAAAACAAAATTAATCAAACAATTTTGTTATAAAATTTTAACATGACGTACATAAATAAATAGAAGCAGATTAGAAAATAAATTACTGTGTTTAAAATTAAATTATTAAAATATAGATAATGTAGCATTTTATATATACTAATTAGCAATATTGCGAACAGTTGAAACAGCAGTTACTTTAATAGACTTTAGAAGTCAGATTACTTTTAGGTACTTCTATAGTAATATACAACAATTTAAAAATTAATGCACTTTATATCTAGTGCGAATTCAAAATAATATTTTTTAAAAGTGCTCATAGTTTTAGTTTATGTATTACTTAGAGTACATTATGCAGTTTACAATTTTACCATATATATAAATACATAAAATTTTAATTTACCAAAAACTCTTTATTAAAAAAATTGAATTATTATAGAAATATTAATATATTAATTATATAATGCTACAGGCAATACAATACATAAACAATTTGATTTAAAATTTGCATACGTACTTTGTGTGCCAGGTGTATGCCAGGGTGCCCTAACAGTACAGCGCTCGATTTGGCCCTGATGGACATGAGTTCAAACGCTACCACCGGCACTAAATACGGGTGCACGTTTGGTTACGCTAAAATGTTCACTGCTAAAAGATGCGCGTTTCTAGTAGTAAAAATAAAAATAAATAAATAAATAATAACAAACCACATATAAGCACCGTACAGATTGTATATGAGATTGTAATTTTTTGTACAATGAAGTTGAAAATAGTATACACCAGAAACAACATTTCTACTTTTTTGTAAAATTAATTTAATAAATTAATTGTTTTTAACGATTTAATATACATATAATATTTATTTTGTTAAAAGAAAATTAAGAACAATTTATAAACAAACAGAATCACCATAAATAATAGATTTACAGGTCCAAGGTTATCCACACATAGCTCAGTGGTTAAAGGCGTTGGTCTGATACCAAATAAGGCGTGAGTTCAAGTTCATGTATGTGTAATACTTGAAAGATATGCACTGCTAATGATTCCAAAAAAAGATGAATTAGCTATACAGTGTCCCTGTTTAACTCAAACCAAGTGGATTTATTGCTTAAGTTAATCTGACAAATCTAATAAATTTAAAATAATTTCAATTCTTATACAGTAATTATTCTATAAAATTACTTAGTCTTTTTTTCCTAAATTCAACTTGAATATAAAGTAGAAATATGGCTACAATTGTGACAAACATTTTTTTTTATTACTATAATATTTATTATTATTGCAAAACCCTTTTGCTGACATTGGTATTCCTGGTATAGGCCGCTGTTTGCCGGTATAGCGTCCTTTAATTGTTTCTGTAGCTATATAATTTTTTTAGAAAGGCCATGTTACTAATCTTGCTATCACACTTTCATTTAGTTATCTAGGCTGACTAGATTGGTTCATTTCTAATCCTTTTTAAATAGAGTTTTATTATTTTACAGAGAATCAATAATAATAATAATAATAATAATAATAATAATAATAATTTTTAACTTACAATTATGTATTAACATTCCTTTTTGATTAATGATTTTGAGGTTAAATAATATTTACATTTGAAAATTAATCACAACATTTATAAATGAGTTTTCACGGATGAATTAATAGAATTGTCAGATCCATTTAAACAATATATCTACTTGGTCAACCAGCAGCACTGTATGGTTGTTTCATCCTTATTTGGAATCATCAGCAGCGCATACCTTTCAAGTCTTACACACAAACTTAATCCCATACCCTATCTGGTGCCAGATCAGCGTCCTTAACCACTGAGATACGGGTGGTTAAACTTGACTCTGTACATTTATTGTTTAATCAATAGTTTGTTAGCATACAATTGTATTGTTATACAGAATGGCGGCTTTAACTTAATTTTTAATTTATGTTTGCTACTTTGAATGTTTGCACGAGAAACATCTTTCAGCAGTGGACAATTAGCGAAGCCAAACGTGGGCCCGCATTTTAGTGCCGGTGGTGGGATTCGAACCCATGCCCACCGAGATCCAAATTTGAGCGCTATACCGCTAGACCACCCCGGCACAAATATCCTGTAACAAATTATCTACTTCTATATTTTAATAACGACAAATTTTCTTTCATTATTTTTAAAAGTTTAATTTTATTTTTAAAAATCTTACTAAAACAAATAAGAGCTTGTATTAATTTAATTCAAAAACAACATTACAGCATTTTTTTTTTAAAAAAAACACTTTACGTAATGTAATTTATAGACATCATCCACTATTTTTTACGTTTTCAATTAATAAGAAAATAAAACGTATAACGTATTTAAAATACCTTAATAATATGTACAACACTTGAAACAATTTCAATTTTTTCCTATTTTGTATATAACTTTTTTCAAGTGTAGACAACACACAAATTGATTAAAAATACTGTTCCAATTTAATTTTTCTTTTTACAGTGTTTGTTTTGGTATTGCATTTTTTTTTTGTTTTTTACAAGAGTATCGATCAATGTTCATTTTTACAGTTGTAAACAATTTTATTAAGCATGCATCTTTGATAAAATTTACTGAGTAGATATTGAATAAACGTTTGTACAAACATCCCCAAATCACTGCAGACTCAATTTCTTGTAAATTATGGTTTAAATCTGGCAAATTACCTATGTGTTGTTATATTTGTTGCACAACAATGTACATATAAAGAAATAAATATACTATTCTTTTTTAATTTATTTTTACAATTTTAAGTATTTTACCGAAACATCTTTCAGCAATAGACATTTTAGTAAAGCCAAACGTGACCCTTCATTTATTTGTTTTTTTTTAATGTTTGCTACTTTGAATGCTTTACGAGAAACATCTTCAGCAGTGGACATTTTAGCAAAACCGAACGTAGGCCCGCTTTTTAGTGCCGGTGATGGGATTCGAACCCCGATGCCCACCGAGGTCCGAATTTGAGCGCTGTACCGCTAGACCACTCCGGCATGCTCATAATGAGTCTCATACTCGTGTCCATTCAAGTTCGTCTTTAGAACTGTAGCGCTAGATGGAATAATTTATTTTAAACTATCTATAAATTCCTTTTTATTGTACAAACAAAATTTTAATTTGTAATCATATGCTGCATAATGCAATTATTTTTTAAATATAATTTATAAAAATTAAGTACATATCAAATTATATTTTTGAAAAAACAATAAGTAACTAGAATTGGGTTTACTGAAAATTAAACATGTGTACAGTTGAGTTACGTCTTTGTCGAATATAATTTTTAATTTTTTTCATTGTATATTTGGGGTTATGTTAATTGTTTAATCAACCGAAATGTTGAAACAAAATTAAACTATATTGTTTTCCCCTAATAAATTAATATTAACTACAGCAAAATATTCAGAATGCTCTAAATGTTTTTTATTTAATTGTGCGTAAATAATGTATTAAGTCACTGTATTTTCATTATTTAATTATTAGTAATGATTGTTTTATTATATATATATGATATATAAAGTAACTTAATTTAGTTCATTAACACAAATCAATTGGAATTTAAAATAAAAATTATAAACTAAATACTAATTAAGTCATACTGATATTTACTTTGTTTAATGCACTAACAATTGTAACAAAAAGTAGTTGAAATAATAACTTCTATCTTCTTTTAATGCCAAACATCGATTTATTAAACGTCCAAATTGTTAAAATCCATGTTGCTGCTGACATTATTTAAACGGTGTACTTAATATTTTTGCAATTCTTCAACACCAATATCGTAAATTGATCAAGGAAGTTGTGTATAATTCTATTGGTAACATTACATACATAAAAATGTTTTCATTTATTTTGACATTACAAAATTTAAATAATTTTTTTTAAATAAATGGAATATTTTTATTCCTAATTAAAATTGACATTTTAATGCATTTCTGTTAAATTACAAAAGCTTAGTATTGAAAATACAATAAAAAATTAGAATAATTAAAAAGTTTTAATTATAAATTAGATAATGCGCCTACATTGTTGTAAATATGCAAATTATTTTCTAGCGTTACTATTATTTAACAAATATTTTATTAATTATATTATTTTGTGAATTTTATTTTAAAATGTTTATATTTTAAAATCTATTATTCTCAATTTTTGTTAATATTACATTTATTGTTTTACTGCACCGAAAGGTGCGGGATAGATTCATTGTCGTGCCTTTGGAATATAACGTGCTTTGTGTAACTCTAAATATTTCTGTACTTGTCCATTTATTTTATTGTTTCTGTGCTGCATAATTGTATTGACTATTTTTAATTTTAATACATTTAGCAACAAAGTTTATGTTTTGATAGAACAATTACGAAATACTTGATGATTCATGTTTTTATATTTAGTCAAGAGTTAATAATTGATGTATTACTAAAATTTAAAATACATAAAATATAAAATAATAATACTAATAATAAAATATAAATTAAACTTTCTCAAAAATTATACTAATTAATAGCTTTCTAAATATTTACCTGACTACTTTTATGCTTTTTTTAATCTTATACACATTTTTCTATTTTTTAAAATTACATTTTGATACCATATATATATATATATATTATAATATAAAATAACAAAATATGTATCAATAAGTAATCAATAACTTCAAATAATTTTTTATATTTTTAAGTAAATAAGTAATCATAAAAAACACGTAATTTATATAAATAGTTTTTATTATTTGAATAGTTGACAAATAACAGTTTTAGAAAGTGGACATTGAGTAAAGCTAAATAAAGGATTCTGTTAAGTGCTAATGATAAAAATCAGACCCACATTTATGTGCCATTTATTGTTATTTTATTATTAGAAAACCCTTTTACTTTAAAATAAGTATGGGGAAGTAACAGTACAAACAATAACAAAGTCCCATAATTTAATAATAACATGGGACAACAAAATAATTCCAGGTGTTTAAACGTTTTTCGAAAGCTTTGGTTTGATCCTATAAAACATTTATCTTAATTAAGTCTTTCCCGATAGGTCTTGGCCACGTTTTCTGTTATTTACCAATCTTACTTTTGCTATTATCAATTGTTTATTTTAAAACCATTCTTGCTAGGTTGTTGGGTGATAAAAGGAGAATGTGACCAAGTAATTTCATTTATCTAATTGAAAATTCAGCTGTTTTTCGACCTTCACTCAACCTTGTCATCTAGATCGTGCTATCATTTTGGCGCCTTTGTTTGCCGGAATGGCCTCCATTTACATTTTCTGTAGTAATATAAATTTTTTTCAAAAGTTAATTTGATGAGCTTGCGCTCAAACCCTCCTGCTTTATCAAAACTTGGGACTGACTAGATTAATTCATTTTTGATCTTCTCTAAGCGGAGTTAGAAATTATAGAAAAAACCTATCTATGATAGTCATTCATAATATAGGATTAAAATTTAGTTAAATAACTGGATTAAACATCTTTTACAACAGTTGCTTACTACAAAATGTTCAAAACAAAATTATCTGTTTTTATATTATAAGATTTAATGTTTTCATTGTAAACAAATTGAAATTAAAATCACAATATGACGTAAATTTTAACAATACAATTTAATTCCTCCTTTGCATATAAAATTATGATAGTAGCCTAACTTTGATTTAAGTTAAATTACCTTTACATAATATTATAAATCTAACAACTTTTAATAAAATTATGAACACTTGTCAATAAAATTTAGAATATATATATATATATATATTGTACTTAATACGTAAGCACCTAGTGAACTAGTTCAAGTTAGATAGTACATTGTATAGACACGCCCTTATTGAATAATTTTATAAAATTGTACACTATTTTAACTACAAAAAGTACCATTAAATTAGAATTAATTTAAACTTAACTCGGTTCTTTTCAATTTGGTTAATTTCTATTTATCCGCTTTCATTTTTAAAATAATAAAAGTTAATTCAAATTTAAATATAGGTCAAGTAATAAAATTACAAAGCTTACAATTTATTCTTTAATTTTTTATAAGTTGTAAGTGTTGTTATTGAATTTATTGGGTCTTAATTGAAGTATTACAAACAATTTACGTATTTTGTTTAATATTTTACAATTGCAAGCATTTAGTTAACTTTTTTTAAATAATTATAACAAAACATGTTTTTTTACTAAACAAAAATTAAAGTTGTATGACTTTTGAAATGTATATATATATATATATATATATATATATATATATATATATATATATATATATATATATATATAATACATTCCACTTTACTTTACATTCTACTTCCTCACAAATATTTGTGTATTAACGTACAACTAATACAAAATAAACTTTAGTTTCCAATATTTATTATGTTTTAATATGTGACTTATAATGTATTATAAAATCTTTAAAACTGTTAAATTAAATTAAATACCGCGTTGTTTTTACGTATTTAGTTAATAAATATTTTATTCAACTTTAATTACTGTTTTTTATAAATTTTATGGTTGTGTATAATGTTACTTTTTTTAAATTATAATAAACAAGATACAATTGACGTTAAATCAGAATTAATAAAATTTTATAAGTTTTAAATATAACATAAATAATTTTTGCCAATGTTTTAAACTACACTAGACAAAAAAATTATAACTGCAGTACATTATTATAAAAAAAGTTAATATTACAGTAAAATTATATATATATATACATATAGTTTATATTTTTGGTTTTAATATTTCCTTAAAACTAAATGTTTAAAAATAAACAAAAATGTAAATTGTTTTGCAGTATGTTTTGACCAAGTTGCATACATTTTTTTCGTGTTACAACGTACTGCAACAATTGTAGTTTATATTTTACAAGAATAAAATATTGTCAGTAAAGTATAGACTGCTTTTTAATTGTCTTTAAGTTTATGAACTATTACAAATTTTGTTTTGTAATAATTCAAAATATATTATGTGCAATAAAACAAGAAAAATATTAGATTTTGACTGACACCTGTATTTAAGAAAAATAATTTTTTTAAATATGTTTACCTTATAATTAAAAACATTTTCACCACTAGAATACATATCCAAGTTTTCTGTATTTAAATGTAATTTAACTTATTATTAACAACAAAAACAGAGATTTAACGTTACACAATATTGATTTTGAGTTACAGGTTACATATTAATACACGAGTTGAGTAGGAGTAAAACTCCTTTTGATTCTCGGTTCTATTTATCGATGATGTTAGTAAGATTCGGGGGGAAATATGAAATGGATGGTGAGGTAAAGGGGAATTAGTCACAGAAAAAAGTATTTGAAATCAAGATAAAAACAAGGTAGATAGTGGAAGTTAACAATTATAGAAAACGAGCAAATATTATAAATATAGAAAAAATATAATAAAACAAGTACCTATTACAATGCAAAAACCACTGCAATAATCTTCAAAAAAGAAGAAAAGAGAAAAGGACGAATAACGCTCCAATTGACGTGTAGCGTGACGCGCGCCTTACCTCGCGAATGTTGGATTGTGTTTAAAATAATTATGTAAATAGACGTAAACTCAAAATCATAATTGAAAATAGAAATTTAGTTGTTGCAAGCATAACTTGATTTTATATATAGTTTATATAAGGTTATTAAAATCTTATGTTAAACGTTTATCTATAAAAATATTTATTTAATTTAGAATTCTATCTTACATTGGTTTTGCTAAATAAAAATCACTAACTTGTAAAAAGTCAGTCCGATATTTTTTTTTAAATGTTAAAATGCATAATAGTTATTAATGAATACAATAAATTTTTTTAGATAATTATTTTGTTATAAATAAAAATTGACTTTAAATTCATTAGTTTTGCAAGTTTAAGAATTGCGAGGTAAAGTGCGCGTGATGCTGCAGGTTAAATAGGGCATTATCTTACATTTTCTTTTTTTTTATATTTTTAAAATTATTGCAGTGTTTTCACACTGTAATAGAAAATTTGTTTTGTTATCACTTTTATATGTTTATTATTTTGCTCACATCTTTTTAATTTTTAACTTTTTCTATTGCACTGTATCCCTGTTTTGTTTCGATTTTTACTCTCTAAAGCTACAAATCTCCCTTTAATTTGTTTTTAAATTTCTACCACCACCCCTCACCTCCGGTAGTTTGAAATACATAAAAACCAAAAACTAAAAAAATTTCTTTAACCTAACTTGAGTTTCTATTTGCAACATCTTACTATCCTATGTAAACGTTAAAAAAAACTGAGATAAAAATAATGTGCAATTTTCAAAAACAAAATAATTTATAATCGATTTAGTACCAATCGGTTTTTAGAATATATGTGTGCATTTTGCAAGAAAGATTGCCAATTTGTGCTAATAGAAATGTGGAATATCTTATTCGCTGTGTTTTTGTTTGGAGAAGCTCAAATTGTTTTGTAAATATTTTGTGAACAAAAAATGTTTGGTTAACAATTTTTGTTACTGCTTGCTGTTAACAACCTGCAATTACTTTTATTTATGCTATCAGCATAATCATGTGTTTCAACAATTAAAAAATATTCAGATCTGTCTTTGTTTAATTTTGCTTTGAAATCACCGATCAATATTTAAATGCTTCTTCTAGAAACATTGTCAAATAAATTTTGTAAGAAATATTTTTTGGTTTTTCTTAGTAGTCTTAGTAAGAACATAGACTTGTACAATTGTTACTTTTAGAAATCTGGTGTTGATTCTAACCTAAATCATACTGTGGCTCATAGGCTTCTATCCAATCATAGTTTTAGCAGCATTTCACTCAACATGTTCTAATTATCCACTAGAAAAACGTGTGCGCATGTTTCATATCCCCATACTGGTTACGTTTTGTAATATTAAACATTTTGTAAATTAAAAATTTAGTTTTTTTTAAGTTTTTACTTAACTCTGTCATTAGGATTATGACAATACTTCTTTGCTATTTTTTGCCCAAATGGCTTCCTCTTGTTGTTTTGTTAGAAACAAATTGAGGTTTTTAGTTTTGCGTCTAATTTTTTTTGTTTAAGCTTAAAACTGGATAAATCAGTTTATTTTCTAATATTTTAGTCCGAAATATATATAATAAATAGTCATAAAATATTTGTTTACTGGATAAATATTTATTATGTTTTAATTTGTATATATATATATAACACAATAATGATGTTAAATAATAAATTCAAATTATTAATATTTTTTAAATATTACGTATAACTCCGCCTAGTTTGTATCAGAAATGATTCAATTTAGCCAGTCCCAAGCCTAGATAAAGGAGGAGGATTTGAGCGCTGTAAAAAATTTATACTGCTATGGAAACAATAAGCAAACACCATTTCGGCAAACAACGGCAAAGAAGTGATTGCACGTATCTAAATGACAGAGTTACACAGATGACAAGATTGAGTGAAAGCCAAAAGGAAGCTCTATCTTCAATTTGCAGAAACTTCAATGCCAACGAGACTTTGTTCTTGTTGTTCTTGCTTTACTGTAATTGTTGTTTTATTGCCCTATAATTATTTTTAAAGTAAAAGGGTTTTGTATAATATAAAATATAATATAAAATATATTTTGTGTATATATTTATAACACTCACGAGATGAAGGCGCGCTTCACGCTACACGTCAATTGGAGCGTTATTCATCCTTTTCTCTTTTCTTCTTTTTTGAAGGTTATTGCAGTGTTTTTTGCATTGTTTTTTTTTGTAATATTTATAATATTTGCTCGTTTTCTATAATTGTTAACTTCCACTATCTACCTTGTTTTTATCTTGATTTCAAATATTTTTTTCTGTGACTAATTCCCCTTTACCTCACCATTCATTTAATATTTCTTCCCTAATCTTACTGATATTATTGATAAATAGAACCGAAGATCAAAAAGAGGTTTAATCCTACTCAACTCGTGTATTAACCTGTTAACCGGTCAGCTTCCATTTATCTGGAAGTCTGCATTTATTAAGCCAATATTCAAATCGGGTTCTAGGTTTACGCCTAAGAGCTACAGACCGATCAGTATATTATCTACACCAAGTAAAGTTATGGAAAGACTAATAAGGACTCATTTACTTGATTTCGTCATTAAGCATAAACTAATTAATTTTGCCCAACACGGTTTTCTTCCCCATAGGTCCTGCCTCACTAATTTAATAACCTACACAGATAGCATCACGAACTTATTAGACTCTAGGCCTTCAGTAGATGCCATTTACTTTAACTTTGCTAAGGCGTTTGACAAAGTAACACATAACCTACTTCTGCTAAAGCTAAGATCAAATGGGATCTCTGGGCGAATCCTAGCTTGGATCACTGATTTTTTCGCAAATTGCTCTTTTAGTGTACGAATAGGTACTGATCTATCCCCACCTTGCCATATTAGTTCCGGTGTTCCCCAAGGGTCAGTATTAAGGCCTCTTCTTTTCACTATTTTTATTAACGACCTACCTAAAGTGGTCCAGTCCAACATTCTGCTATATGCAGATGGTGTCAAGATCTGGGGATCAAATCCTAGCCAACTTCAGGTCGATATTAACAACATCTGTAAATGGTCTGTAGATAACTTTCTTCTTCTAAATTTATCGAAATGCAAGCATATATCCTTTGGTAAACCATCAGGGAACGTTTTCTCAACGTTTTATCGGGACACCCATAAGAATCTGGGAGTGACAATGGATTCGGCATTAAAGTTCACAGGTCACCACACTAAAGCCTCCCAAACTTGCTACCGACTAATTAAGTTCTTCAAAAGAAATCTAGGTAGTCTTTCCCCCAGGTGTGTGCGTCTGTTTTACATGCTTTATATCAAACCGCATTTATAATACTGTGCTCAGGTCACTGCTCCCATTCTAAAATCTGACTCCATTAATCTCCAAAAAGTACAAAAGGTGATATTTAAATTACCTAGGTTTTTAAGACATCTCCCTTATCAGAATAGGCTCCTCTCTTTAAGGCTATTTCCTTTAAGGGATAGGAGGCTTCGGGGGGGATCTTATTTTGGTATATCATTATTTAACATCTGGCTCATCCCCATCTTTCTTCTCACGAACAAATAATTCTTGTAGGGGACACAATCTCAAATTGACTAAATCCAGAGTGCAATCCAGGTTGAGACTCCACCACTTCTCACAGAGAGTTATCAACGCTTGGAACAGTTTACCTTCTCTGGTAGTTAATGCCAATTCGGTCTCGTCATTCAAGGCTGCTTATGATTATTATGCCTTATCGAATTTCACATGATTACAACTTGATTCCCTAGTGGGTTGATGGTTTATTATTTTTAACCTTTCTTTTAATTTTTTTTTTCGGAATACAATATTGTCGATACATCAGAACCGAGGATTAAAAGGAGATTGTCTTCTACTCAACTCGTGTACCAGCCTGTAACCTGTAACCTGTAACCTGTTAACTATCTACCTTCAGGATTCAGGATTTTTCACGAGTTGAGTAGACCAAAACGCCTTTTAGTACTCGGTTCTCGAATTGTCTTAAATTTTTAAGGAAGAAAATAAAATAGATGGTGAGGTAAAGAGGAATTAGTCACAGAAAAAATATTTGAAATCAAGATAAAATCAAGGTAGATAGTGGAAGTTAACACTTATAGAAAATGAGCAAAAATTATAAATATGCAAAAATAATAATAAAACGAGTTACGTATTACAATGCAACAACACTGCAATAATCTTCAAAAAAGAAGAAAAGAGAAAAGGATAAATAACGCTCACTTTTGAATCACTGCGTTACGCTTGCGTGACGTGCTGACCAAAAGTAGCTTGTTGTTTTGCGCTTACTCGTTGTTTTACGTGTCATTGTTGTTTGTTTTGTTTTGTGTCGTTTTAGTGTTATTGTTTTTGTGTCAATTCTGCAACCTGCTGTTGCTCAATTGTTTGAATCAGTACGATTTGCAAGAATCGTGCCTGAACCTATATATATATATATATATATATATATATATATACATTTATATATATATATATTGTTTTTATTATATTTTTTTGTGAGTGTGCAACTTGTGTTGTACATTTTGCTTGCTTGTGTACGATCTGTATGATTCGTACTTAAATTATTTTTAAAAATCCCTATACTGATTATCACCTTGCATTTGCATTGTGATATTTACTTTTATTATATTTTTAACAGTATTCAGATTTCATAATGTATTTCTCCCAGCCAGCACTATGTGGAAGACGCGGGTGTAGTAAGTCTGTAAAGACTGGTATGTTTTGTTCTGGGTGTTACACCTGGTTTCACGAAAACTGTACTGGTCTTTCGGAACCCCTATATCTAAAGTTATCCAATAGTGACGAAAACTTCTATTGTATAAATTGCCTATGGTCTAAGGAACATAGAGTTGATTTTCTTCGGAGTTACTTAAGCTAGTCAATGAGATCAAGTCCAGCAATCTAGATCTAAAAAATTCCGTCGCGGGTCTTCATGCGTCCTACTCAACCTCTACTTCAAAACAGTCAGAAGAAATTAGATTGCTCAAAGACTCAGTAGCGAGTCTTTCCCTGTTGGTCAAGGATCCCCCTTCTTCGACCTCTATTTCAAATCAAACAGAAGAAATTAGACTGCTAAAAGACTCAGTAGAGAGTCTTTCCCATTTAGTTAAGGAACCCCCATTTACAACATCTAAAGCCGTCCTCCGACTCTCTCAGGACGAAATCCTTTGTGCTGCTAAACAACTTGCAGCTGAGAGACGACGTGATAACAACCTAATAATTAGAGGAATACCCGAAACTGCAACTAACTATAAAGATATCGTCTCCGAGATCGTTAATTATTGTCTACCATCGTCCCCCGAGGTAAAAATTTCCCGTATGACGTGTAAGCGCCCGCACTCCTTTCCTCCAATCATAGTCAGCAGCACTCCTAACGCTATAAGCGATATCCTAAGTATCTGGCCATCTGTTCGTAATAATTTTCCCGGGATTTGTCTACATAAGGACCATCCTATGTTTGATAGATTGGGTAAACCTCGTCCCTTAGCCCATAACAGCTGCCCGAAACTTTCGGCCATCCCTATTGTTAAACTTACCCCCTTAAGCTCAAAAATACCTCAATTTCTATCACAAACTTTCAGGATTTTCCCCCTCCGCCCCGGAGTCGCGTCCCTTTCCTTCATCGACTAAAAGAAACAGGTGCGCTACTTCCCTCATCAACCCCGTCCCATTAAGTTTTTTCTACACTAATGCGTTTAGCCTCTCGAATAAGCTTTTTTGAGCTAACCAGTCTAATCGAAGTCTCAAGGCCTCATATTATCGGTATTACAGAAACATGGCTGTCGGATGATATACATGATAATGAATTGCTAATCCATGGCTATAATATCATTCGACTTGACTCAAAGGGCTCCAGAGGTGGGGGATGTCTTTTCTACATTAAAGAGGATATCAGTTTCACCCCCAACCCTCTTCTGATCTTCATGATCAAGGGTACGATTTTCTCTCAGTTGCTATCACTCTCTCCTCAGGCGAGAGCATCCTCGTCTCAATCCTTTATCGCCCCCCGGCGCTTTCTGAAGCCTCCAACCGCTCCTTATTTCTGGAACTCCACTCTACTTTAGCTTCCAAACATGACTTCCATCTTCTAATGGGGGACTTCAACGCCCCTTCTATTAATTGGAACTCGCTTAGCTGCTCTTCTAAGTCCTTCGATTCTACTCTTCTTCATTTTTGTATAGAACATGCTCTCACCCAGCATGTTCGCTCCCCACCAGGTTTAGGATTGGTAGCTCCTCTTCTTGCCTAGATCTAGTTCTTACAAACAAAGCCTCTTTGATCGACGGCATCCATCACTTACCACCCCTAGGTAAGAGTAATCATGCTCTTCTTTTTTTTACAGCTCACTTCCCCTTATCCGCAACAGGTCTGAAGCATACGTTTTCGCACGCCCCCAACTTCCGCCGTGCTGATTTTGTAAGTTTTAGGAACTATATCAGGAGTGTTACCTGGGATCTCTCCACTAAGAACATAGACAGTCTTTATGACCACTTCTCTCATCTCATCCAAATAGGTATTGAGCGTTTTATCCCATTTTATACCCCAAACCCTTCAAAACCCAGAATTCCCCGTTTTATTATTTGCATAATTAAATCTCGCAATATTGCCTTTAATAAGTGGAAGTCGACAGGTCTCTCCATTTTTCTCTACCGCTATTTAGATCTCCGTAGTAAAACTGTGGCATGTCTTAGGCGGCTTAAAAGCTTTAGACTCCATTTACTCCTGAATAATGCCAGATCCGATAACAGTCTTTTTTTCAAATTTATCAAAAATAAGAGAGGATATGATCTCTCCCTTCCTAAACTTAAAAGTAATTATGGGTCCTTTTTATCTTTACCAAAAATGTGCGCCACTTTTGGTGAATATTTTAAGTCAGTTTTCAATCAAGACTTTACTATTAGTTCTCTCCCTGAACCTATCCTTGATTCAGGATATCCCACTATTACCCATCTTTAGTCTTTAAGCATCTATCACACCTTAAATCTTCCTCCCGAGGTGCTGATGAACTTTTCCCGAGAGTTCTTAAGGAATGTGCCTCTGAACTGGCCACTCCCCTTACACATATCTTTAATTGCTCTATCCAGTCCGGTAAACTACCTGCCATCTGGAAACTCGCTTTCATTCGGCCTATCTACAAGTCTGGTTCCAAGTTCAAGCTGGAAAGTTTCAGGCCGATCAGTATTTTATCCGGCTCTAGCAAAATCTTAGAGAAAATCATTAAATCACATCTGGTTAACTTTATCTCTACGAATAACCTAATAAATTCCGCCCAACATGGGTTTATGCCTGGGAGATCCTGTCTTTCCAATCTCCTGACGTTCACAAAGAGCATTACCGGCATGCTGGATCGATCATCATCAGTCGATGTAATTTACTTCGACTTTTGCAAAGCTTTCGATAAAGTTCCGCATTCAGCTCTACTCGGTAAGCTAAAAACTTTTGGGATAAGTCCTTTGCTCCTTGACTGGATACGTGACTTTCTCACTAATCGTAAGTTCTGTGTCAAACTAAGTAGTGTAGCCTCCTCCCCCTCCCCAATCTCTTCGGGGTCCCTCAGGGATCTGTCCTGGGTCCCCTTCTTTTTAATATTTATATCAATGATCTGCCCACAGTTGTTCAATCCAACATCCTGCTTTATGCTGACGATGTTAAAATCTGGGGCTCTAACCCCGAACAACTACAACAGGATGTTCTTAACATTTTCCAGTGGTCTAAGAATAATGCGCTCCCCCTAAATACTTCTAAATGTAATCATTTCTCATTTGGAAAATCCTCAGGAAACCGATTTATTGTTCCTAGTGCTCAGACTATTTCCACGGTTGACACGGTGAAAGATCTTGGTGTGACTTTCAATTTATCCCTTAGCTTCTCGTCACACCATAACAGAGCATCGTTAACCTGTTATCGACTTATGAAATTTTTAGGCGTAATTTAGGAAATATTCCAGCTAGCTGTACCCGACTTCTTTATCAGTTATACATTAGGCCGCATCTCGAATATTGTATTCAAGTAACGTCGCCTATCCTAAGGGCAGATATAGTCAAACTTGACAAAGTTCAAAGAAGCTTCACCAGACTCCCACGCACTCTAAAGAGTCTTCCTTACCCCAAGCGATTGGAAGCGCTTCGTCTCTTCTCACTAAAAGATAGGAGACTCCGGGGCGACCTTATTCTAGTTTTCAAACTCTTAAACTCTTCCCATCTTAAGCACATGTTTACCTTCTCCCATGATTCCCGCAGAGGACACCCTCTTAAGCTCTCCAAGCCGCGAGCTCAATCCCGATTAGGACTTCATCATTTCTTGTTTAGAGTTATCACCGCATGGAATAACCTGCCCCCGCATGTCGTTCTAGCCCCTTCCCTTCAGGCGTTTAAATCTGCATATGACAAATTTTACCTTCTCAAGTTTACTTATTGATTTTCTTTTGTAATTTACTTCTATCTTTTATTCATTTATTTTTCATTGATGCTTGATACCTTGAACAGAGTATTGAAAGGAGTTTTTCTCCTATTTAACTCTTGTACAAACCTGAAACCTGAAACCTGAATCAATGGACGTGTAGCGTGAGGCGCGCCTCACCTTGATTTTATCTTGATTTCAATTTTTTTTCTGTGGCTTGAGACAATTTGAGAACCAAGTACTAAAAAACGTTTTGGTCTACTCAACTCGTAAAAAATTCTGAAATCTTAAAACATTTGTTTATTTTTACTATTAATATTTATATATTAACGACCTTGAATATGACCGCTTCAAATGTTTGACTGCTAATTTTATATTCCGTTATTGCTATACTGCTTATGGCTGACCCAGAGGCACTGGAAGCAGATGGACAAATTTTTGCAAAACTTGCTTCTGAAAATGAAACCAACAAAAATTATAGCGCTGCTGTATTTTACTACATGGTACATATAAATATTTAAAAACATTTTTAAGGAAGCTGCTCAAGCACTGTTGAGTTCTATTGAATCGGGTTCGAAAAACACTAGTTTGTATGATTTATCGCAGAATTATATTAACAAAATTAAAGAACTAAAATTAAGCATAGCTTCTTCCGAACAGAAAAAATCTCCAACTGCTAATTGTCTTAACAATAAAGTTTGCATTTTTCTCGTTTGTATGTAATTACTAGACTTCTATGGCTAGAGCTCATTGTTTACTAGATGAAGCTGTAACGGAAGATGAAAATGGAAACACAGCTGATGCAATTGAGTTATATACTAGTGCTGTTGAGTTACTTTTACACTTGGTAGGGCTGATTTGTTAATAGATATGTTTACAGAAGAGTAATGTTACAGATGAGACTCAATTGAAAACAATTAAAAAATTTGCTACAGAAGCTTTGGATAGGTAAGTTTATTTTTATTAGTAATATTTTTAAGAGCTGAATTTCTTAAAATGCATAAACAAACATCGGACTTAGCAATATCAAAATCTGCGAATAAAGCTGAAACTGATAAACAGTACAATGAGAACCCAAGATTTTCTGCTAAATCTGGTATTAATTTTAAAGTTATATTTTGCAGTTTATTATCACAAGTTAATAAGTGAATTCCGATTAATGAAGCATTGATGATTCATATTACTAAAACTTTATAAGTCATGTATTATAATGGTTAAAATATTTTCATTTTGATTTGTTTTTATTGTTGCTATTTATTGGTAGGAAAATTTGAAGTTTTTTGGTGCATATAGTTTAGTATGAATTAGTTGTAGTTTCTATGATAAACGAATAAATATGTTTGTAAATGTTTGCACTCCACTGCAAATCATAACTCAGATAAGAATTACTAGAAATGCTATACAAGGTTGATGAATCGATTATTATAATTATTTGATTAGATTTCAACATTTAAACAATAAATAGTTAATATTTTATTCACCCAAGTAACGACAAAAAGTTTTTTATTTTAGAAATATTTTTTCAGAGGTTATAGATTTGTATAATGTACGATGGTTGTTATTTTTTAATTTATATTTTTATATACCTTAAGTTTCTATGATTTTGTAGAACTTCAATACTGTTGAGTTTTGTTTTTTAGTGGTGGTGTTCTATTATTTCACTTTAGACATTTCCTCCATTACATAGCATCTGGAATTACTATCTGAAAAAGTTGTCGGATACGAATTGAACTTGTGGGGATGAATGAAGTTTTTGGCTAGGTGGCCGCTTCCTTGCGATGACGCCAGTGTTCACAGAAATTGATGAGGCGATGTTCTTTTGGGGTTAACACTGGCTAACAGATCTACAAACCTCATTGGCTACATATGGTAAATAGATATCGTTTAAGCATCTTGGGTGTATGCTTGCACCTATTCACTAAGTGGGATCTCAGTTATACCACTGTGCATTTGGTCTCTGTTGTTATTAGTCTAGATGCTTCTTGACACCTAGTCCAGGATGCACTACGTGAATGAGGAACAATCAGGAGTATTACTATTATTAGAAATTGAGACTTTGCATACGTCACTCAAAATCTCATGATCATTAGCATGCTATGTGAACTTGGAATTAATGAGGTGGTGGCTCTGCCACAAAGTTACTGTTACTTCCAATTTATGTTGCAAATTATATCAGTTTAAGTTGACAGATTTTATATTTGTTTTTCTTATTTTTGAAATGACCCAAATTTTATATTACTTTTTATGTTAAATATATATTTTTAGGCACTGGAGGTTATTCTGCTTACGAAATAAAAGTATTATCAGCAACATCTATAATTAACGGCCGGAAATATTTACCATTTATTAGTTCTATTGATTTACGTGAGAGATTTTCATTTTCGCAACCTTTTGTGTAAGTGGTTTTTGCATTAAATTGTGTATATAACTTTGTAGTGACTGAATAAAATACTAATTCATGTAAATTAATAAACATGTTCATTATATATATATATATATATATATATATATATATAAACTGTTGCTATTGTTTTAAAAAATGTGGTAATTGTTAGTTTAAGATATATGGAAATTTTAACTCATTATTATTTACCTAGTATTTGTTCTGTTGAAAAATGTTAAAAATATATATTTACATTTGTAATTTGTATTACCTATGTTTTATATATTGGTTGTTTCTTAGTTTTGTTCTCAATTTGTTGAATGTTATAGTAGTATTAATTTAATCAGGATACACATTAATTATTGCACGCAATTAAAAACCAATTAAATATTTTTAATACAAAGGTTTTTTTTTGTAGGAGCAATTCGATTGTATTCAACAATTTATATAACAAAATTAAAATTAATGTATAACTGAGTATATTTTTTATACTAACTAAACAACTTTATATTATCAGACAGTTGTTTGTGACTGACGAGAATATACGAAATGAATTCATCTCACAGTTTACGTCTTCTTATATTTTTATTTGGAGTTGTCAAACAGTCGGACGACATACTAACAATTGGTTGTTTTTGTTGTTGTAAAGAAACCTGTTTATGATTTCTATGTATATGACATTGAAATAGTCGATTTCAATTGTTTGATAAGTGTAACAAACGTAGAATAATAACGACGTTTTTTGGCTGATAAGTAGCATCCTCGTGACGGCGCCATTGTTCTCAAATATTGACGAGGTCCCATGATTTTTTATTAGGGTTATCTCGGCCCAAGGGCTACATATACCTTAAGGTATCTTTTAAGTGCCTTGGGTGTATGTTTGCATCTATCCGCTAAAGAGGAAGCAAAGTCCCTGCTGTTATTAGTTTATATGCGTATGGGCACCTAGTTCAGGATGCATCACAAGAAGGATGAACATTCAAGAATATTTCCATTATAGGAAATTGAGACCTTATAAGCATTACCTAAATCCTCAGCATCATTAGCATTCCATATATATATATATATATATATCTTATTTCAGTGACAATGATGGTATTCTCGCACTATCTGCCAAACAGAAGTCATGTTTTAGTCGTTGGGTGAGACCTAGCGATTACATTGAAAAACCACAAATGATTATGGCTATTTCTTGTTTTTCAATTTGTCAATGTATTGTGACCGATTGTTCATTTGTTGCATCAATGGCTATATCTGCTCAATACGAACGTCGTTTCAAGAAAAAACTCATTACAAAGTAAGACGATACACACTTCTCCTTATTCTAATCATTAAATCGTTCTGTATTCAACGTTATCATCATCATCATCGTGATAAACATTTTCCACCTGTAAAATATTAACGTTTACTTAGTGAACGACACTGGAGATATGCTCACTTTAAATGTTAATTACATGTCGAACTGAACCGCTTTAATTGAATAATTCATTTGGATTGGAGTGAGGGGCTTAGTATAAAAAAAGGACTGAGTTGGTTTGCTACAATATCCGTCCAAATTAATCGTAATGGATGGGCTTCTATAGCTGCATCGCTGCATGATTAACGGCATTAAAAATTGACGTTACAAAAACGTCACTTGTCTGTTAATAGTCTACATACGGGTGGGATAACTATTATAAGATTTATACTCCTTGACAAACTTCATTTGGAAAGAAGAGAAATTACCAGAAACATGGACACAACCTATTATAATTCCAATCCATAAGAAGGGAGACACAACAGACCCCGTTAATTATAGAGGAATCAGTTTACTTTGAGGGGCATCAGAAAGTTTGGCAAATATTATCTTACGCAGGATCCGTGGTGAACGGGAGTGTCATACACGAGCAAACCAGGCTGGATTTCGTCCTGGGATGGGATGCATCGATCAAATCCACACTGTAAGTAGAACGTTAGAACTTCGATCGCAATACCAACAGTTTACATACTGTGCATTTATAGATTATTTAGCCGCCTTTGATTCTGTTGATCGCAACCTGTTGTGGAATCTTCTCATTGTCAAAGGAATTTCTGCCAAAATTGCCAACATTATTAAATTGTTATACACGTCGTCAAACGCAGTAATACGGAATAGAGATTCTTTAACAGATGCAATTTACATAAATTCAAGTGTCCGCCAAGGATGTGTTTTAGCACCCACACTCTTCAATTTTGTAGTTGATGCCATCTTTGACGAAGTGTCCCGGTCATTTGAGGGCTGTATAAATCATGATGGTCGCAAGATAGCGAATCTTTAATTTGCAGACGATTAAGTTCTTATGGCAGAAACCGAAGAAGATTTGCAAAATGCGGTTAAACTTACTCAAAAAGCCTCAGAGAAATGTGGTTTATATCTCAATATTTAAAAAAATAGTGGTTTTAGCGAACGTCCCTTTAGAAATCCAATCACTATTAATGGTAACCCACTCCCTGTGGTTGATGAATTTACGTACGTAGGCTCGGTCATAGATAATAAAGGATCCAGCTCTTCAGAGATTCGGTGTCGTATTCGTCCCTCTGTTGCAGCCTTTGGGCGTTCAAGTAAACCGTTATAGAACAAAAGTAATATTTCTACTAAAACCAAGATTAGAATATATAAGAGTTAAGTGTGTTTCATTCTACTTTATGCATGCGGAACTTGAACTTTTACTCAAATAGATACACAAAAGCTTGTTCATTTTGAGCAAAGCTATTTAAAATGGTTTCGCTCGTTGTCATCTATTAAACGCACTCGTTTAATAACTAATAAAATATTTCAACCATTCCCAGATATTTCTAAGTTATTTCACATTTATTGGCCATGTTTTATGTAGATCGCCCACTCATCCAGCCAGAATAGTTATGGAAACCCATCCATTACTCAGATGGAAAAGAAGGCTAGGCAGCCAACGGAAAATTTGGATGGACATTGTAGCACGCAAACTCATTCCTTTTATTTATGCTAAGCCCTCTCGTCCAAATGAATTATTTAAATGGGCGTCCGTTTGTTTACCCTATGCAGCCAACAGAGATCATTGGAGGGGTTTAATTCGGGATGTAATTAACATTTAATGTCAGCACACCTCAAGTATCGTTCTTTAAGTACACGCTACAAAAGTTGACGTTTTTGAAGACGTTTTGGCATTTGGACTACCCTGGGTGATAATAACCGGTGGGGGGTGTTTACCTCCGATGATGGTAAACCAGTTTTGCATCGTATTTGGTTGCAACAAAATCTTAAGATCGGAAATAACGGTTTTAAAATAGAGAAGAAAATTGGTGAAAGTTGGCAGTTTGGTTAAGTACCATTTGGGAAGATCTAATTTAAATAAATGTTTTGTGGAATCAAACAAACATTTTGGCAAAATGTTTAAACACATCAAATCATTTAATTCACCAATGTTTTTTTTAAATGATGGAACATGTTAAATAATTTAAACAAGTATATTTAATTGAAATAAAAAAGATTATAGTGTTTTTAACCATATATTATTTAGAACTTGCAAGTTTTAATTATATTTATCTAAATACCCACGAACGGATAGAAAAGTATTATTAACACACGTACAAATACAAAAAGACAAGAAATCAGAATCATTTAAAATATATCAAGAAGTAACTTATATATATATATATATATATATATATATATATATATATATATATATATATATATATATATATATATATATATATATATATATATATATATATATATATATATATATATATATATATATATATATACAGAGGCTAAAATAAATCTACCAAAATTAGCACATTGAAATTCGATTGACTTTCCTTACATCACTTAAGCATATTAGGCACATCGACATTGTACTAAAATAATCATTAAACATCACATTAGCAATACCAATATTCAAAACACTAAAAATATTTTTTTTTTACAAATAGCATTACCAAATTTCCGCTTAGACTTAAAACCCAGAATTTATACATTTCGACAACACAAAATACTACTACATTGTTTGCTTAAAAATAAATTATATTATGAAATATGCACATATATACAAAACAGACATCACCAATTGTCCAAAGTTAATAGTTTAGAGGATAGCAATGCTTTTTGATAATTTCCTTTAACTGTTTTGGATAAGAATCGACCAAATTATTGATAAAATCTTGTGGAATTTGATTTTTCAAAACATAATCGATTAGTTTTCTTGAAGCGTGCCTTGATTTTTCTTTGATCAACCTCTCTCGTTTAAGATAACTAAAAAGTTTTCGACTACATTGCATTGATAGCAGAGCTAAGAAGCTAGAAAATATGTGAAACCAATCTCTATAGAAAAATATAACTTAGGCTGATCGCTTGGTAACCCCAAAACTTTGGTTATTTTGCTAGATGGAACGGGTCAGTTTATGAAATAATTTTAGCTAAGCAACAGTATATTCAGGAAATGGAAAAATTGTAGAAGATAACTTTTTGAAAGATAAATCACAGGTCGGATTTTTTAAGGAATATGGATTTGCATTATTTGACATTGCCGAAATTTGAAGATTACATGCTATTGAATTGTATGCTTATACCCATCAGCCAAGGCGGAAACAGCCAAACTTTGGGATTATATATATATATATATATATATATATATATTACTACAGAGCAGTGAGTAGTTTATTTTACTCAGGATTCTACGTTCATTTGTCCGATATGAGTGACCCTATAATCAAACAAGTTTTGTTTAACATAGTTTTAAGGATTATATTAGTACTGGAAATTGTAAATTTGCCGTGGAGACGGATTATTGCAACCAAGCAATGATGCAAAACTGGTTCATCATCATCATCATCGATTAGGACAATGTCCGTCCAAATTTTCCGTTGGCCGCCTGGCCTTCTTTTTCCATCCAGGTACTGGGTGGGCTTCCATAGCTATTCTGGCTGGATGAGTGGGCGATCTAGGTAAAACATGGCCAATCCATTTAATCGCCTTTCTATTGTTAGAGATATATGGCTAATAAATGCTGGTTACTTACTAAATTATCCGGATCAGCTCACTAGTAGCCGGAAATAAAATTATTTAAATGCATAATACATTTGGACTTTATTCTTAGTGGAAATAATAGTCACTTGTGTGTTTTGTTACAATTGGCTTTCTTGTTTATCACAAATTTAGTATTCAATGCTTATTATGTATGTGTTTGTGTGTGTAATTTTGCAGTATCATTTATCCACAAAATAAAAATGGTGAACCTGTGTACAATCCGTGCGGCAACACATGATACGTTTTCATTTAAATGGTGTGGCGCGCAAGGTACGTATGTGCATTTTTTTGTATTATATTTTTGTTTTTCTTCTAGCATTAAATAACAGGGACATTGAAATTCTTGGTATTATGTTGGTTTTTTTTTTCAAGACAGCTTTTCTTATTACTATTTTATTTTAATTTATTTTTACTACTTTTGAATGTTTTACGGGAAACGTATCTTCAACAGTGGACATTTTTTTAGCCGAAACTGAACGTGGGCCCGCATTTAGTGGGCCGGTGGTGGATTCAGCTATGTCCACCAGATAGATCGAAGTCGGGCGTCAGCTGCACGCCAGACCACCCCGACATATTGATGTATTTATTTTATTTATACAGCCTTTAAAAAAGAAATACCGGCAAGAATTAATTATTTTTTTCATTGATTTTGTTGAAATTAAAAAAACAATATAAGGTATTTTTTTGGCATTTGATCTTATATGTATTGAGAAATATCTGCTTAAAAATGTGGAAATTATGGGGATATTGTGAGGGGATTATACTTTGATGACTACACCATATAAACGGAATTATTGTATGTAATGCATATTTTTAATAATACAACACAGTATTAATTTATGTGCTTAAAGTTCTTAAAAAATATTTTTAATACACATAGTATTATATATATATATATATATATAGAGAGAGGCTAAAATGGGACCTGTCAAAATTAGCACATTGAAATTGATTGACTTTCCTTACATCACTTAAGCATATTAGGCACATCGATATTGTACTAAAATAACCATTAAACATCACTTTAGCAATACTAATGATTAAAATATTGAAAATAATTTTTTTAACAAATAGCATTACCAAATTCTCGCTTAAATTAAAAACCCAGAATTTACACATTTTGACAAGATAAAAATACTACTAAATTATTTGCTCAAAAATAAATCGTATTATGAAATATGTATATATATACAAAGCAGACATCACCAATTGTCTCAAGTTAATATTTCAGAGGATAGCCATGGTTTTTTATAACTTCTTTTAACCGCTTCGAATAAGAACCGACCAAATTATTGATAAAATCTTGTGGAATTTGATTTTTCAAAACATAACCGTTTTTTTCTTTTAGCCTACCTTGATTTTTCCTCCGATTCACCTCTCGTTTAAGATAACTAAAAAGTTTTCAATTACATTGTATTGATAGTAGAGCTTAAGTAGTTAGAAAATATGTGAAACCAATCTCTATAGAAAAATATAACTTAGGCTGATCGCTTGCGTCCCAAAACTTCGGTTATTTTGGTTAGATGGAACGGGTCAGTTTATGAAATAATTTTAGCTAAGCAACAGTATATTCAGGAAATGGAAAAATTGTAGAAGATAACTTGAAAGATAAATCACAGGTCGGATTTTTTAAGGAATATGGATTTGCATTATTTGACATTGCCGAAATTTGAAGATTACATGCTATTGAATTGTATGCTTATACCCATCAGCCAAGGCGGAAACAGTTAAACTTTTGGATTTTATATATATATATATATATATATATATATTACTACAGAGCAGTGAGTAGTTTATTTTACTCAGGATTCTACGTTCATTTGTCCGATATGAGTGACCCTATAATCAAACAAGTTTTGTTTAACATAGTTTTAAGGATTATATTAGTACATTGAAATTGTAATTCTGCCGGGTATTCTGTTGTGGAGAGATTTGGATTATTGCAACCAAGTACGATGCAAAACTGGTTCACATCATCATCATCGGGGATAAACACCCCCCCCCACCGGTTATTATCACCCAGGTAGTTCAAATACCAAAACGTCTGCAAAAATGTCAACGTACGATGTAAAACTGGTTCATCATCATCATCATCATCGGGGACAATGTCCGTCCAAATTTTCCGTTGGCCGCCTGGCCTTCTTTTCCATCCAGGTACTGCGGCTTCCATAGCTATTCTGGCTGGATGAGTGGGCGATCTAGGTAAAACATGGCCAATCCATTTTAATCGCCTTTCTTCTATTGTGCTAGAGATATATGGCTAATAAATGCTAAGTTACTTACAATTATCTGGGATTAGTTTCAATAGTAGCCGGAAATAAAATTATTTAAATGCATAATACATTTGGATTTTATTCTTAGTGGAAATAATAGTCACTTGTGTTTTGTTACAATTGGCTTTCTCTTTGTTTATCACAAATTTAGTATTCAATGCTTATTATGTATGTGTTTGTGTGTGTGTGTAATTTTGCAGTATCATTTATCCACAAAATAAAAATGGTGAACCTGTGTACAATCCGTGCGGCAAATACATGATACGTTTTCATTTAAATGGTGTGGCGCGCAAGGTACGTATGTGCATTTTTTTGTATTATATTTTTGTTTTTCTTCTAGCATTAAATAACAGGGACATTGAAATTCTTGGTATTATGTTGGTTTTTTTTTTCAAGATAAAAGTTTATTACTATTTTATTTTAATTTATTTTTACTACTTTGAATGTTTTACGGGAAACGCATCTTTCAACAGTGGACATTTTAGCCGAAACCGAACGTGGGCCCGCATTTAGTGGGCCGGTGGTGGGATTCAAAGCCATGTCCACTCAGATAGATCGAAGTCGGGCGCTGTATCGCTAGACCACCCCGACATATTGATGTATTTATTTTATTTATACAGCTCATAAAAAGAAATACTGGCAAGAATTAATTATTTTTTTCATTGATTTTGTTGAAATTAAAAACAATATAAGGTATTTTTTGGCATTTGATTCTATATGTATTGAGAAATATCTGTTTAAAAATGTGGAAATTATAGATATTGTGAGGGGATTATACTTTGATGACCACACCCATATAAACGGAATTATTGTATGTAATGTACATATTTTTAATAATAAGCAATACAGTATTAATTTATGTGCTTAAAGTTCTTAAAAAAATATTTTTAATACACATAGTATTTGTTTTAATATATTATTATTATATTTGCTGATTGGATTTTTTAAAGTTTTTTTAGTAAGGAATATGTTTTATTTTCTAGATTAAACTAATAATTATTGAATGGGTTCGAATCCCATCATGGCACTAAAATGCGAGCCCACGTTCGGCTTCGCTAAAATGTCCACTGCTGAAAGGCATGTTTCTCGTAAAACATTCAAACTAGCAAACATAAAATAAAAAAATAATTTATATACAATATAATAGATACACGTTTCCCAGTTAAAATAATTTAAAATTCAAGCTGTCATTTTTTGAAATTTACTTAATAAATTGTTGCGTAGAAATGTACTTTTAGTTTCAAAAATGAGTTATTTTTTGGAATAAAATCGAAATTCATTTCATTCATTCATTTTGGTTGGTGACGTGGTCACCTCTTCATTATTTCCCATATTTATACGACATGTAGAACGATCGATTTCGATGGCTTGACAAGCGTAGAAAAACGTGGAAGAATAACAAAGTTTCTTGGCTGGTAGACGGCATCCTTGTGACGTCGCCACTGTTCGCAAAGATTGACGAGGCCGCCTGATTTTTTGTCAGGATTATCTCCCTTAGCCCAAGGGCTACATATATGATATACGTATACCTTTAGATACCTTCCAAGTATCCTGGGTGTATGTTCGCACCCACCCACCGTAGCGGAAGCCCAATTATACCGCTGTGCACTCGGACCCTGCTGTTATTAGTCTAGATGCCTGTTGGCACCCTAGTCCAGGATGCACCACGTGGAGGACTAACAGTCAGGAATATCACCATCATTGGAAATTGAGACTTTATAAGCATTACTCAAATCCTCAGGATCATTAGCATCCCAAAATCGAAATAATATTTCTGTCTTACAAAACAGAACAACTATATATATATATATATATATATATAATTATGTATGTATGTTTGTACAATCATGTTTAATCACATGGAACAATCTCGTTACCCATACTTTTAAGACCTGAAGGATTTTCGAATATTGAATCATTATCATGGTTGGTGGCTAAGCCACCTCTTTTTATTAGTTCCAAGTTCTAAAAGCATCACAAATAATTCCTTTCAATTGTTCACGATTTTTGGAGGCGAGTACAGATATATCAGTCCAGCGACTTTGCCATTGTTTCCGTGATAAAGTCCCGGCTAAAATAGGGTGAAGATCGTCCCGAACAGCGACCATCCAAGTACGTTTTGTGACCACCTTCCTTTTCTTCCAATCGGCATTTGGACAAGCCAAAGTTACGGGAACGTAAGATTGCATCAGGATTTTATGAAAACGTGTCCAAACCAGAAGGAAGTTCATGGAATTGGAGGTCATCTCGGACTTGTGTATCATGTTTAAGTACTTAAGCAACTCCTCTAATCTAGGCTGAGTAACAATACGTTTATTATATATATATATATATATATATATATATATATATATATATATAGATGTTAATGATCCTAAGGATTTGAATAGTGCTTAGAAAGTCTTAATTTACAATGATGGTGATATTTATGACTGTTTGTCCTCCACGTGGTGCATCCTGGACTAGGTGCCAACAGGTATCTGAACTAATAACCGCATGGTCCGACTGCACAGCTGTATAACTTGGCTTCCGCTACAGCGGGATGGGTATGAGCATACACCCATGATATCCAAGGTTTACGTATACTATATGTGGCAATTTGGCTAAGGGAGATAACAAAAATCAGGTGGCCTCGTCAATCTTTGCAAACAGTGGCGCCGTCGCAAGGATGCCCTCTACCAGAAGAGAAACTTCGTTATTCTTCTACATTTGTTCCGCTTGTCAAGCCATTGATGTCGATCATTTCTATTTCGTATTAATGTGGAAAATAATGATGTGATCACATCAACATCCAGAATGAATATATATATATATATATATATATATATATATTAATCACAACTCCAAAAATGTATCAACTGTACATGATGTGCATTGTAGGTTATTATAGATGATTTATTGCCAATGGGACAAAATGGAAAACTTTTGTGTTCTTTTTCAAACAATGTCAGTGAATTGTGGGTTTCGGTTTTGGAAAAGGCATACATGAAGGTTATGGGTGGCTACGATTTTCCTGGTTCAAATTCTGTAAGTCTCTTGCTTCATTAATGTTTTAGTTTAGACATTGAATGTGTTTGTATCTATAATTGTTAGTTGAATGTCGCATAATTATCATATTTCACTTGTATTTACTTGTATCAACCAGAGTATAGATTTACATGCGTTAACAGGCTGGATACCTGAACGTTTGTCAATACAACAAGATTCGTTGGAATTTAAGCCGGATCGCGAATTTCGGCGTTTGTTTGACCGTTTTCATCGAGGTCATTGTTTGGTTACCTTGGCAACGGGGGCTTTTACGGATGCTGAAGGCGAACGTACGGGTCTGGTTCCGACACACGCATATGCCATGCTCGATATACGACAGGTGGATGTAAGTTGAATGTAACGTTTGGCATTTGTTTGGCAATGCAGAGAATAAATGTAGAATACAGTATTCGTTCGTTGTTCATCGCCTATCACCCAATTGTAGAATGGCGTAATTAATATAAAGCAGTTTCTACCCTCAACACTCCAATGACACTTACAACATGATGTATTTTAAATTTTTAATGACAGTAAGTCCCTAATATTTGTGGTTGGTTCTGGGCTCAGATTAAAGTTTAATAGGATCTTTTTGAATAGTAGCACGTTGCAGGTGCGCGGAAGTGTACATTTACGTCAAGTACCAAAGTAACAAAATACCCTATGATGCCATCTGCTAAGAGGCTTTATTGTGTCCCAGTGTTTGTTGATCGTATATAACATAAGTCGGTAGCAGAGCCACCTCTTCATTAATTTCAAATTTGAATAACTTCTCGAATTCCTATACGAGAAGCTTGTCGGTTACGAATTGAACTTGGAGGGATAAATGAAGTTCCTCGGCTAGAAGACCGCTTCCTAGCGACGACGCCAATGTTTACAGGATTTGACGAGGCGATCTTCTGGTTGACGGATTTACAAACCCAACTGGTTACATAGTGGTAAACAGTTACCTTGAAATACCTTTTAAGCTTCTTAGGTGTATGCTGGCACCTATTCACTGAACAGGAATCTATTGAAAGCCCAGTTATATCGCTGTACACTCGGTCCCTGCTGTAATTAGTCTAGATGCCTGTTGGCACCTAATCCACATGGAGGACGAACAGTTACGAATTTCACCATAATTGAAAATTGAGACTTTATAAGCATTACGCAAGTTCTCATTTAGCATCCCAAATTACAATAATATGGTAATCAGCACAAAGTACTATTGCATGACCGTGTTTTCAATATTTTCACACTTTAAACATGTGAAAATAGATTAGTTGAAACAAAACTATTTGTCTTTCGTGTTATAACGAATTGTGCAATTTATTATTTATTTACGCCTTATTGAAGAATTATCGTTTGTTGTTGCTGAAAAATCCCTGGAGTCATGTGCGCTGGAAAGGCAATTTTTCCGAACGCGATCAAGCACACTGGACGAAGGAATTGCAAGCCAAATTGAATTTTGACTTAACATCGGCTCAGTCGATCGATAACGGGGTCTTTTGGATCGACTTCGAATCCATTTGTCGATTTTTTGACGTGTTCTATATCAATTGGGATCCTGCTCTGTTTCAGTATACGACGTGTGTGAATGAGTATGTGTATATATATATATATATATTACATTCATTTTGGTTGGTGATGTGGTCACTAAGGGAGGAGACCGACCCCTACTTAGCGCGTCCACAGGTGGCGGATAGTGGAATGACCTTTGCAATAAAGGTTAGCTGTGAATAAGGCTGTGCCAAATAAACAGCCGTGGACCAAACGGATACTCAGGCGTTACAAGGTTGTTAACGCGTTGACAAGAAGGCGACAACGGTTATCGGTGTCACCCTGAGTATTATCACCAAGCAGCCCTATTTAGGAACAGCGTTGCTTGCTCCACTCGGAGAGGGTCCTAGAAAAGGTGGTTTAAAAATTGCTTGTCTTTTCACCAGGATGGCTGGCCGCGGCTAACTGGTCTATACTATCTCAAAAATCAATTAAAGGCCGTGGTCAACAGGGCAGATACTGATGACCAAATTTAAAAAACATCATTTTGGTTGGTGATGTGATCACCTCTTCCACATTTATACGACATGTTAACGATCGACTTCGGTGAATTGATAAGGGTAAGACAAACGTAGAAGAATAACGAAAAGTTTTTGTCGTCCTTGTGACGGCTCCACTGTTTGCAAAGATTGACGAGGCCGCCTAAATTTTTGTCAGGATTATCTCCCTTACTGACCAAAAACATCGATTTTTTATAAAAGGAAGGAAAAGCTGTAAAGGAAGTAAAATAACGCTTTTGCTTTTTAATAAGGAAAAGTTTTATTATTCCAATGACTTTGTAGTTATTTTTAGGAAATATATCTATTGATTTTTGATTTGTGAAGGTTTATTTCTTATTAGATGCATTCTGTTTCATATACTTTAGCAAACTGCTAATGCGGGGATAACATAGTGTAATTGAAGCTTATATATATATGTATAAGTCCATATATGTGCACTGTTTTCTAGTTATAGTCTTAACCAGGGCCAATGTTTGGTTTGATTGTGGTCGCACTGAAATTAAATCAGTATTAATCAAAATTATTATTTGTAGGTAAAATGTATCACATTTGAAATTGAAACGATTGATGTAACTAAATTACACTAGAATTTTTTAAACTAACAATTGAAGCAATTTTTTTTTATTTTATTATCAATTTATCGTGTGTATGTGCATTTTTAGAGATCTATAACTAATCAGTTCAACATTTATCTATACCACATGATATTCAATCAATTGTTTGTTTTGTATTTGATAATGCAGATGCAAAATGAGTTAGTTGCTTCGTGTTGTAATGTTTTACAATAAGGTTATTGTGTGTATTCGATTGTTCCAAATAAGCGGTTACGGATCAAATTGATACTCAGGTGTTAAGGTCATTTGTTTCATGATAATTATCATCACCAACTGCATAGAATGAATCAGGAATAGCACAATCCGGAGTGGCATAGCGGCTTGACAGATTCGATCTCCACTACTGACACAAAATGTGGACCAACGTTCGGCTTCTCTAAATGTTCACTGTTCAAAGATTTTGTCTCGTAAAACATTTATAGTAGTAAAAGCATTGCTCAAATTCTCAGGATCATTAGCATCCGAATAGCAAGATAAGATCAATCTTTAATATGCGAGCTTTTCAATACTTATAGGGAATTTATTTTGGTTGGTGACATCATCACCTCTATTATTTTCCATATTTATACGGCATATAAAACGATCGATTTTGATAATTGTAACAAACGTGGAAGAATAGAAAAGTTTCTTGGCTGTTGAATGGCATCTTTATGACGTCGCCACTATTCGCAAAGATTGACGAGGCCGTCTGATTTTTTGTCAGGGTTATCCCCCGTAGCCCAAAGGTATAGCTAAGATGCATTTTTAGTACCCAGTTATACCGCTGTGCATTCGGTCCCTTCTGCTATTGATCTTGATGCCTATGATAAACTAGTCCAGGATGCACCACGTGGAGAATGAACAGTTAGGAATATCATCATTATTGTAATTTGAGACTTTACATACATTACTCATATCCTCCAGATCATTAGCATTCCATAGGGAATGTTAGTGTCATTGAAAACATGAATCACAAAACAAAAGTGTTGTTGATAAATCAAGATGGTACTTATGTGTAATAACCTTGTTGCTCAATGCTATTTAGAGCTCAACACTTTGTACTATTAATACTATATTAATATGGTTGCGATGACGTTTAAATTATTGAACTGATTAAAAAATAATTTAATTTATTTTATAGTATCAATTTTCTATATGAGTTTGTTGTTTTTTGTATATTCGGCTGAAATAATGTAATCCAAGCCATATTTGTTTTGGCTAATGAACACTTTGTTTCTTCAAGTTGGACTGGACGTTTCAACATTTTTGTTTTTATCACAAGGCCAACTACTACAACAACAGTAGCAAAGCCACATCTTCACTAATTCCAAATTTGCATAGCATTTCGAATAATCCCTTTCCATTGTCCAAGGTTTTCGGAGGCATGTAGGGATACGTCAGTCTATTGACTTAGCCATTGTTTCCAAAATAAGGTCCCGACCAAGATAGTGTGAAGATCGTCCCAAACAACATCCATCCAACTACGTTTCTCATCACGTTTCCTCTTCTTCCAGTCGGCATTTGGACAAGCCAAGTTTACGATACGTGAGATTGAATGAGGATTTTTACGAAGAATGTAAAAATCGTGAAATTGAAGGTCGTTTCGAATTTGGCAATTGCTGATCTTTTTCGTCCAAACCTTTGATACGGAAGAGGCTAAATGGGTGCTGTGCCAAATGCATTTGAGATATCCAGTTTCAAATTGGTCAAGATTCATAATTTCTGACTTTGTAAGAGTCCATGTTTCACCTGCATACATAGGCACCGTGCAATCTAGTGGAGAGAAAATTTTCATCTTTGTCTTGATGGTTTTTCGTGTTCAAGTCGCCAACTACGGATAAAATATAGAATTTGGAGAACTGTCGATTTTCGAACACCAATTAGACATGTTTGTTTTAAGATACAAATATATGATGATTTAGGGATGCTAATGATCCTGAGAATTTGAGTAATGCTTACAAAGTCTCAATTTCCAATGATGGTGATATTCCTGACTGTTAGTCCTCCACGTGGTGCATTCTGGACTAGGTGCCAACAGGCATCTAGACTAATAACAGCAGGGTCCGAGTGCACAGCGGTATAACTAGGCTTCCGCTACGGCGGGTGGGTGCGAACATACACCCAGGATACTTAAAAGGTATCTAAATGTATACGTATATCATATGTAGCCCTTGGGCTAAGGGAGATAACCCTGACAAAAAATCAGGCGGCCTCGTCAATCTTTGCAAACAGTGGCGACGTCACAAGGATGCCGTCTACCAGCCAAGAAATTTTGTTATTCTTCCACGTTTGTCTACGCTTGTTAAGCCATCGAAATTGATCGTTCTACATGTCGTATAAATATGGGAAATAATGAAGAGGTGACTACGTCATCAACCAAAATGAAAAAAATGAATGATAATATGATGATTTATTTTAATTTATTTTTAAACAACACACACTTATTTGCAATTTAGCTGTTGGCTTGTTGGAAGTGGTCCAAAGAAAGACACGTATTTGTATTCGAAAAATCCACAATACGAATTGATTGTCAATGCCAAAAATGAAGCTTCTGTTTGGATTTTATTGACCAGACATATTACGGAAAAGGTAACTTGTGTGTCTGTAAATGCTAACAATTCTGAGGATTTTTTTTAATTAGTAATTTCGATGATTATTATCAACTAACAATTTCACAATTATTAATTAATCATAAAAAATCGACATATATAATTTTTTTCTTGAATTAAAAAACGATGTTTTTTAACATAACGTATATATCGATTACGGAACCTTCTCTTTCTCTCAAGTTTATGAAGCAACAAGATTGTTCCATATGATTGTACATTACATTTTCAACTTTGAAGCTCGTACATATGGAAGATTGAAATTCTATTTGAATTTCGCCAAACCGTATCATCGGAATTATGTTTTTACTTCTTTGCCTTAGTTTGATGAAATGATATCCTATTGTTGCTATTTGTTAGGACGACACCGAACCACGATCGATAAGTGACTCATCGGACCAATCATAATGAAGTCCGAGTGTGGAACTGACAGCCAGTGGAGTGGATTTCAACCCCACTCCTATATATATGTTATGTGTAATTTGGAATATCTGATTTTGGTCTAAACTTGCGTTTTAGTTCTTGTTTTGAACCCTGGAACTAGTGGGTTAGCAAGTCAAAGTATTCAGACAATAAGTAGCTTAGTTGAACACTAATCCGCCCAACACCCAGGCATAACACTATTTTAGCATTATTTTTTTACAAAGGTTAGACTGATAAGTTTGCGTTCAAACACTCCTCCTTTCTCAACCAGACTAGGGACCGGTTACGGTGGAGTTACGCGATATATAACTGTTATAAAAGAAACTGTTGCATTCACTCTCAACACAGTATACTTTTTATAATTGTTATGATTATTTTAGGGATGCCAATAATCCTGAAGATTTGAGTAATGCTTATAAAGATCTAATTTTCAATGATGCTGATATTCCTGACTATTCGTCCTCCATGTGGTGCATCCTGAACTAGATGCCCCTAGCATCTAGACTAATAACAGCAAACCCGAGTGCATAGCAGTATAAATGGGCACTTGTTTAGCTGATGGTAGGATACTTAAAAGGTATGCGTACATATTATATGTAGCCGTTTGGCTAAGGGAGATAACCCTGACAAAAAACTACGCATCGTCAATTTTTGTGAACAGTGACAACTGTCTATTAGTCAAAAAACTTCGTTATTCTTCCACCTTTGTTACGCTTATCGAGCCACTGAAATCGATCGCTTAATATACCCGTACCAAGTTGTCTGATTTTTTGTTAGGTTACATCAAGTTATCTTTTAAGCATTTTGAGCGATAGTCAACTTTAACCGCTGTGCATTCGGTCCTTACCGTGTTGAGACTTCATAAGCAGTAGTCAAATCCTTGAGAAACATTTTTTATTGTTTTGTTTCGATTTTTTTTTTGACAATTCATGCGTAGGATGACTTTGCCAACAACAAAGAATTCATAGCTGTTGTCATGTATCGAAATGTACAAACGCGCAAAATCTATTATCCCTACGACCCCGAACCGTACAAAAACCCCGTCCGTATCAATAGCCCGCACTGTTTGCTCAAGATTGTCCAAGAACCGGGCAATACACGTTATACGTTGGTTATTTCCCAATACGAAAAATCGAACACAATTCATTACACATTGCGAGTCTATTCGACCGCTTCGTTTACGCTGAAAAAGATTGTCGATCCGTACAAATTTGCGAAACAAGTGAGTTGCATTTTTTATTGTATCATTCTAATTCATGGCGGCATAATTATGTCTAATTTTTTGCCTCCGATATGCTGATTTTATACAGTTTTCTTTTTTCATAACCAAACATTTTGTATGTCAACCCAACTTGGAAGTGGTCATGGTCAAGTTGATTGTCCTAAGCCTATCGAGCCATCGGATCTGTACAATTATAGAACGAATGGACAGTTGATGAAGAAGTACTTTGAATATATATATCATTAAAACTCTTCCTTGTGTTCATTTGTATTAACATAACCAACAATTGTTCATTTTATGCACAGTGACAACTCTCAAGGCGGTTGAATCTTTTTCTCGTTCAACTTACCTTCGATTCTTTTTCTTCTTTTTTTTGTAGTTTCCCCATTTTTGATCGTTTTTCTGGCAATATGTAAGTTTTATTGGGTCCAACTAACGATATACTCTGACTACACTCCTTTCTCAACTGGACATGGAATCGACTTTGGTGGAGTTAAATGGATATTTTAACAAGTGCTGTTACATCTTGGTGTCTCATTCTCTTTAGGATCATAAAATTAGCGTGTTCAATACCTAAAATTATTATATAATCTTAAAACCAGTTGATTTATTATTCATCTGTCATATTTAGATGATCAACGTGCAATGGATAAATGCACGTTTAAAGCAATTCGCTAATTTTGTAACATTAGACGTTTTCAAACCAAATTGAGCTTCATCATTATTTTCATTATTTGTTTCTATTTCAATTGTTTTTTGAGTTGGTTATATCATTTTTCTGGTTAAAAAATTTCATTTTAAGGTATGTGGCTCTTTTTTATCATTCCAAATAATAACCTTGGAAAACATAAACTGTGAGATGAATACATTGTGTATATTCTGGTCAGTTGCAAACATATACATGTTTATCAATGGGTTTTTTAAGGGATTATTTGATTTAGAATTGTCAGGTTCACTTGAATAATAATTTTTTAAGTAAACCAGGAGCACTGTACAGCTGTTTCACATCCTTATTTGGAATCATCAACAGCCCATACCTTTCAAGTTTTACACACACATGAACTTGAACCGACGCCCTATCTGGTGTCAGGCCAGCGCCTTAAACCACTGAGCTACGAGTGGATGACCTTGGACCTGTACATTTATTATTTATAGTGAATCTGATCAATTCATTGCGTATATTCCGATCAGTTGCAAACATATACATGTTTAGTTTGTATACTTACAGTGACTTGTATGAACCTGAACTCAAATTTCAACTGTAAATATTTTTGTATACATATACCAAAACGTTTACGATTGACAAGAATATATAGGACAAGTGGACATTTTCAGCACATCTAAATAAGGGTGTCCATTTAATATCTGAAATGTGAAATAGACAACTTAGTAGTTGGAAGTTTGTGGCGTAGTAGTGGTAGTAGTAACAATGTAATTTAAAAACACCCAAAATCATGGTTATAATATTGTTTTCACTTATTTCATCCATTGTGGATTGATAGGCGTAACAAATGTAGAAGAATAACTAAGTTTTTTTGGCTAATAGACGGCATTGTTGTGATGGCGCCATTGTCAGCAAAGATTGACGAGGGCGCCTGATTTCTTGTCAGGGTTATCTCCCTTATCCTACAATAGCTACATATGGTATACATGTACCTTGAGATACATTTCTAACACATCGAAAAAAGGGTCTCCATTTAATGTCTGTCGCGTGATTTGAACCTTTATCTGCTGGGATACGACTTAGCATCTAAAATCAAATAAATTGTTTCACTGTATGAAGTATTTTGTATCAGTCGTTGTGTTTGGCATTGACCGCATCGCCGCACTCATTTTTGTAGAATGCGGGCGAATGGAAAGGCACAACTGCTGGCGGTTGCATGAACGACGAACGCCAATACAATCAAAATCCATGCTACAAAATTCAATTCAACAATAACAACGATGATAATCAGTTTTCCATTGAATTACGTGGACCTAGGTAGGATGCTACCTTTTTGTTCATGTTTCAATTGTTATTCAAGATCAATGTGTTTGTTCATTTATTTATGTAGGCTAGGTAAAATGTTGACGCAATATTTACTACTATCATTCATTTTGATTGGTGACGCGGTCACCTCTTCATTATTTCCACATAACTGGAAGGCATATAAAACGATCGACTTTGATTAGTTGATAAGGCTAACAAATGTAGAAAAATAACGTAGTTCCTTAACTGATAGACGGCATCCTTGTGACGTCGCCATTGTTCCCAAAGATTGATGAGGTCGTTTGATTTTTTGTCAGAGTTATCTCCTTTAGCCCAACGGCTACACATAGTATACGTATGCCTTATGATACCTTTTAACTATCCTGGGTGTATGCTTGCACCCTTCCGCCTAGTTTGGATAGAAATGATTCAATCTAGCCAGTCCCAAGCCTGGATAAAGGAGGAGGGTTTGAGCGCAAGGTTGGCAACCTGGCCTTTGTAAAAATTTATACTGCTGCGGAAACAATGAAAGATGACGCTATTCCGGCAAACAACAACGTTTCTGGATGGCAGAGTTACCAGATGACAAGGTTGAGTGAAAGCCGAAAGAAAGCGCAATCTTTGATTTGCACAATCTTTAATGCCAACGAGACTTTGTTATTGTTGTTGTTGTTTTGCTGTAATTGTTGTCTTATTGCCCCATGCTTATTCTTAAAGCAAAAGGGTTTTGTATAATATATATATAATATATGCTTGCACCCACCCACCGTCGGGGTGGTACCACCCAGTTATAGCGCTGTGCACTCGGTCCCTGCTGTTGTTAGTCTATATGCCTTTCAGCACCTAGTCCAGGATGCACCACGTGGAGGAGGAACAGTCTGGACTATTACCATCGTTGGCATTACTCAAATCTTCAAGATGATAATGAAATAGATAAGGTTTTAATTTCCTATGTCAGTAACAATCCCGTTTCGTGGACTAATATCGATCATAGACTGAATGTATAGCTTCCTTTTTGATTTACTGATACACCCACGGTACTTACGAGGTTATCCTTTGGCAAATAAATATAACCTTGACAAACAATTAAACAACCTTGTCCATATTTGTGAACAGTGGTGTCACCTCAGCGATATACTATTTGTTAGCCAAGAAGCGTCATTTTTCTATACGTTTGTTGTGTTTATAAGACTATTGGAGGAATATGCTGTATTGTAATTTGATGTTTAATGTAAATATAATAAACTGAAGTTTAATATAGTCCACGTTCTTATCGTGTTAGACTAAATGTCACCAAGGTGAAAGCCCAATTCTGCCGCTTTACACTCGATTCGTGTTGTATTAGTGTAGGTCCCTAGGTACGCAACGTAGAACAGTCAGTAATGTCATCATCATTGGAATTTGACACATTACTCAAATTCTCGTGATCATTAGCATTCCATAATTGCATAGTACGTCGAGGTTGGACGAGAATCATATTTGCCAATCCCAGACCTGTGTTGACAAGTATGCAGTAAGGTTCGAAATAAATCGCCGAAAACATTGTTTAAGTGAAAGGCTTTGGCTGTTAGCCAATGGCATGAAAGAATTCAAGTTGGACTGGTTGTAATCAAATTTTTCATTGTAGAGAATTCGCATTGGGCATGGAATTGATTACAGTTACAAAGAACAACCCAAATGCGCCCAATCAGTCGACTCGTATTTCGACGGGAAGTTACAGGTAAATTGTGATTTGTTTGTTTTTTTGCAATATGATAGAAATAATTATTATGATTTATTTATAAATAATATACATAATTGTAGTTTGTGACATAGTCACATCTTCATTACTTCTACATTTGTACGCCATATTAAACAATCCATTTTGATCGCTTGATAAATGGAGCAAACGTAGAAGAATAACGAAGTTCCTTGGCCGATAGACGGCATCCTTGTGACGGTGTCACTGTTCACAAAGATTGACGAGGCCGCGTGGGTTATCTCCCTTAGCCCACGGGCTACATATGGCATGGCTTAAGATATTTTTTAAGTATCCTAGGTGTATGCTTGTACCCGTAGCGGAAGCCTCTGTTATTAGTCTAGATGTCTATGAGCACCTATTCCAGGATGCACTACATGGAAGAACTGTCAGGTATATTACGATCTTTGGAAATGGAAACTTCGGTAATCATTGCTCAAATCCTCAGGATCATTGGGATCCTATATATATAAATATATATATATATATGCGCTCTCTGTTTTAGGCGTGGATATGTTGTTCTTGAACAGGCTGGTCTTTCTGGCGGTATATACGACTTAATTGTTTCAACGTTCAAGCCTGGCGAAGAAGGACCGTTTTTATTGTCGATCAATTCTTTGTATGACTTTCAAATAAGCAGATTGAGATGATTTGTTTAGTTACAAATTTGATTTGTGATATATTTTCTTTAAATTAGGATATGTAAACGTTTTAAATATTTTCCGTATGATTATTACATGTAAATAAATTATTTTTATATGAATAGTATGTATTATCGTTGCCTAAAAATTAGTTTTAATGGGTTTTTGAAATTGTAACTAATGATTCGCAGGGATACAATTACTATTGACTATTAAGAAATTAATTTCTATTTTCTTATTTAAAATCCTTTCGTTTTGAAGGGTATGATTGTTCCATAAGAGATTGTACATTAAATTTTTGGCTTTGAAGATTGAAATTCTATTTGTGTTTCCCAGTCATCGGAATCATGGTACTTTCACTTCTTTGCCGTAGTTTAATGAAATGGTGTCCTCCTGTGTTGTTTCTTTAGCAATACGTTTTAACCAAAACCACGTTGCGCTCAAACGCTCCTCCTTTATCAACCGCGCTTGGGACTGGCTACGAGAAGGTTATTAAGAAATGGAGCGAAAAATACGTCCCATTACCTCAAGTACTTAAAAATAAGCCATTTCTTTTTATGATTAAACGAGAATTGTTTTATAAAATTTTAATTAAACCGCTGGGCAATTTATTGTTAGATATATATATATATATATATACTTCTACTGAAGTATCTAAGCCAATAACCATAAATAATAATAATATATATATATATACACCAGTACTGTTTATCAACAGAAATGAAGGAGGTAGCAAAATTCACTATCACAAAACACAATTTAAAATACAACGTTAATGTGTATTAAAACAAAGTGTCGGAATATTGTTCAAATTATTACAAAATAAAATCATTTCCATAAAATTAACCTGCTTTTAAAAATGAAAATTGCAACCATTCTTCACATGACCAAAAACAAATTTTCGCAAAACCGATTTCAATTTAGCATGCGGAAAGTTAAAATGAACAGTACTCAATCTCTTGACTTCATTAAACAAGTCGGTAGATGTTAGTACGGTCAAAGCATCATTGGACACCTTTTTGTCACGGCGATTGTTCACAAAATTGTACAACGTCAAATCGAATTCGAACGATGGAATGTGACAATTGTCACGACTCAACTCGTTTTTGTCTGTCAGGACAAGCAATCGCAAACAATTTATCGATTCCCAAAAACATTCAATACTGTTTGAACCAAATGTTAGACGTGTCCATTGTATTGAGGCGATAAGACACGAAAAACCCATCGTACGCTTGTCGGCGTCTCTAAACGCCAACATTAACAAACGCTTTCCAATTTGGTTAAACACATTGCCCAAACACTCGTCTCGATTGGGCCACAAAGAATACAATAATGATAACCAGTTGTCGTTTTCATTCATCAGTACATTGGAAAAGGATTCAAAATGTTGGACCAATTCCATTTTCTTAATTTCTGGATTTTGTATTAGAATTCGCAGCTAAAAACGAATATATATGTATATATTACTGCTGTAAATGTTTCACAGGAAACATTTTAGCGAGGCCAAAAGTGGGTATTATTTTAAATGTGCACCTGATAGTTAAGGCCAGTACCGGGGTGGTCTAGCAGTACAGCGCTCGAATTCGGACCTCGGTGGACATGGGAGTTCGAATCTCATCGCCGGCACTAAAATGCGGGCCCACGTTTGGCTTCGCTAATTGTCCACTGCTGAAAGATGTTCACCTTAAAACATTCAAAGTAGCAAACATAAAATAAATAGAATATAAATGTTATTTGGGCTCTGAATCAAACCAGCATTTTGATTGGCCAGAAGTCAAATGACCGACAAAATGTTTATTTCGTCAATCAATTAGCTTTCTTTTATATTTAGGGTAGTAATGATATTGCCATCAATATTCTAGCCAGATCTTCTTTATCTCTCTTTTATCAGCGTTCCAATTTGGTTTGGATTTGAGTAATGCTTATAAAGTATCAATTTCCGATGATGGTGATATTCCTGACTGTTCGTCCTCAACATTGTCTATCCTGGACTAGATGGTACTCATCATCATCATCGGGGATAAATATTCCCCACCGGTTATTATCACCCAGGGTAGTCCAAAAAACCAAAACGTCAACTTTTGTAGTGTGTACTCAAAAACGACACTTGAAGTGTGCTGACATTAAATGTTAATTACATCCCGAGTTAAACCCTCCAATGATCTCTGTTGGCTGCATAGGGTAAACAAACGGACGCCCATTTAAATAATTCATTTGGACGAGGGGGCTTAGCATAAATAAAAGGATTGAGTTCGCGTACTACAATGTCCGTCCAAATTTTCCGTTGGCCGCCTGGCCTTTTCCATCCGGGTAATGAGTCGGCTTCCATAGCTATTCTGGCTGGATGTGTGGACAATCTACGTAAAACATGGCCAATTCATTTTAATCGTCTTTCTTTAACTGTGGTAGAAATACATGGGGCCAATAAATGTTAAGAGACTGACAAATATCTGGGAATGGTCGAAATATTTTACTAAATGGTACTAGGCATCTAAACTAACAACAGCAAGGACTAAGTGCACAACGGTATAACTTGGAATCCGCTACGGCGAGTGGGTGCGAGCATATACCTAGGATAGTTAAAAGGTATCTCAATGTATACGTATACCATAAGTAGCGGTTAGGCTAGAGGAGATAACCCTGACAAAAAATCAGGCGGCCTCGTCAATATTTGCGATCAGTGGCGACGTTACAAGGATGCCGTCTTCCAGTCAACAAATTTTCTTATTCATGCGTTTGTCATGCTTATGAAACCATCGAAGTCGATCGTTTACATGACGTATAAATGTGGAGGTGACCACATCATAGTAAGAAACGAATGAAAATAACATAGTTTCTTCAGTAGTAGACAGCATCTTTGTAACAACGCCACTGTTCGCAAAGATTGACGATGCCGTCTGATTTTTTGTCAGGGTTATCTCCCTTACCTCAACGGCTACACATGATATCCATATACCTTTTAAGTACCATTCATGTATTCTTGCACTCACTCGCTGAAGCAGAAGTCTAGTTATACCGCTGCACATTCCGTCCCTGCTGTTAGCGGTCTAGATGCCTGTAGACACTTGATCCAGAATATACCACATGGAGGATAAACAGTCAGGGATAATACTATCATTGGAAATTGATACTTTATAAGCATTACTCAAATCCTCAAAAAGGTCGAAAGCAATAAAACTGGGCAATCAGTCATTTGACTTACATTATCTACTGCTTCCTTCCATTTTGAAGCAATACGTCGATCATACTTTGTCGACATTTGGCATCCAGTTTGGTTTGGACCTGTTAGACATCGGTTGCAATCGCACATAAAATAATATTGTTCCAACAATTCGGTGCGTCTTGTTGGACAATGTGGATTGTGCAAATAATGTGGACCGTAACAGTTGACTATTTCGTCACCCGATTGTATCGGTCGCAAACAGTGTAATGTGAGCAATGAATTCTGTATATATATATACAAAGCAAAACACGTTTCACAACATAACATTAGAGTCGTTAAAAAATGAGATATTTTTAACGAGCAAGATGAAGAACAAATTACAAATTTACTATTGAATACGGATCACTGTTTGGTTGTGCTAAGTAAATTTTTACTTTTCCGAGTAGCGCACAAAAAATTCATCATCATCGGGAATAAACATCCCCCCATCGGTTATTATGGCCCAGGGTAGTCCAAATTACCAAATGTCTGCAAAAAACACCAGTTAGCCGCGGCCAGCCATCCTGGTGGAGCAAGCAGTGCTGTCCCTAAATAGGGCTGCTTGGTGATAATACTCAAGGTGACACCGATAACCGGTGACGCCTTCTTGTCAACGCCTGAGTATCCGTTTGGTCCACGTCTTTTTTTTGGCACAGCTTTATTCACAGCTAACCTTTATTGCTAAAGGTCGTTCCACTATCCGCCACTTGTGGACGCGCTAAGTAGGGGTCGATCTCCGCCTTAGGACTTTTGCAATATGCACTTAATGAACGACACTATCTTTAAACGTTAATTATATCCCAAATTAAAACCCTCCAGTGATTCCTATTAACTGGAAACGGTAATGCACACAGAAAATTATTTAAACATAATATGGAATTTAAATACACTAATACCATTGTTACTATTATTATTTAAAGACAATCGCTACATTGGGATACTAATAATTTTAATGATTTGATTAATGCTTAAAAAGTCTCCATTTCCAATAATGGTGATAATCCTAACCGTTGCCTCCACATGGCACACTCTGTGCTAGCTACTCTGGATTAACACATCAAGGACCGAGTGTATAGCGGTATAACTAGGCTTCCATCTTGGCGAATGGGCAAAAACACTTGAAATATATCTTATGGTATACACATGCCATCACCTATTGACTTGATCCAAACACACTTGTCCACTTTGACTGTTTGAGTACTTTTCGCATTTGGCAATACTTACTTGAAATTCACTAATTACATTTGGATCACAAGAATGATTGAGCATACTGACACTGGGATAAATACTCGTTGCAATTCGAACTTGTTCAAAACAGGACAAAATTTGCATCGCTATTCGTTCGTCTTTCAAATTGTCAAAAGACACCGATCCAATCCAATCGTCATGGCCATGCCACGTGGGACTCGTCAGTCGTACATCGACAATCGCATGAGCATTGCATTGGAATCGGCGCAACGTGTCGAAACACCACAAACCAATCAACGTTCGATCTTGCAAACGCCATTCGTAGGAAACACGTTTTGACGATGCAACCAACAATTGTGCAATAAGCCACGATGTCAATGCGTACTGGACCAAATCTTCACAATGGAATTGGTCGAAATTATCGACCAAGTCGTTGATAGCCGATAGTTGGCTGATGTTGTCGATTAGGCGAGGCGAGGACCAGGCCAGTCGGAAACACAAATGACCCAGACCAATTGAATTTAGTAAAAACATGAAGCTGTGTATGTGAAAAGAAAAAGCAACAACGGTCTGCAGGCATACTATTGATCCATTTTGGTTGATTATATAGTCCCCCCCTCGATTATTTTTATATTTTAAATAATCAGGGGTGGTCTAGCGGTACAGCGCTCCACTTAGACCTGGGGGGATACGGGGGTTCGAATCCCATTACCTGCACTAAATGGGGACCTACATTCGGCTTCGCTAAACAATGTCCACTGCTGAAAGATGCGCGTTTCCCGTCAAAACATTCAAACTAGTAAAAAATGAATAAAACATGCAATTTTTATTGTGTACTACCGTCATTACTTGTTTGTGTTTTAAGAGAATTAAACAAATTCAAGTCATCGATTTTTGCACAAACATTTAAAATCGAACATTGTCATTTCGACTAAATTTGCGTATTTTACAAATAAATGACTGTTTGAAGTGTTAATAATCTTAAAGATTCCATTAATATCTACAAAATCTCGATTTTCCAATGATAATGATATTCCTGACTGTCACATCCTCAAGGCGCATCCTCACTAGGTACATCTATGCATCTAAAATAAGAGAGTAGGTTCCGAGTGTACAGCGGTATAACTTGAATTCCGCATCGGTGGATGGATACAAGGATACATGCAGGACATTTATGCAGCTGTTAAACTAGAGGAGGCAACCCTGACAAAAAATCAGGCCGTCTCGTTAATCTATACGAACAGTGACACCAAAAAACTTCGTTATTATTATTATTATTATTATTATTAATGGTTATTAGCTTAGATACTTCAGTAGAAGTAGCTTTCAGAACACAAAAATATGTAGAATTATAAAAATTCAATACAAATAGCAGTATGTAACATCAGTCCAAAAATAAATAAATAAGTAAAATAAGATTAAATTACATAGGCTAAAAAAAACTCAAAATCAAAAGTCATGTTCGATATGGTATGTGTAAAGATGCATGGTATTATTTAGGAAACGTACTATGATTAATAGTGTACAAATATAATAGTATACATGAAATGCGAATAACTCATAATGGAGTATGACTAATAAAACACTACCCTGAATGAAGGATAATGAATGGTCACAAATTAGAATGAGTAGATTACAACGGTCAGACCAAAAAAACAAAAAATATATACTTATGATTTAGATAGGTTAATGTGAAGGTCACTTTTACGCTTGCCACACTTATGGTGACTACGTCACCAACCAAAATGGGTGAACGATCGTTGACGCTGATGTTCCTAAGGATTTGAGTAATGCTCATAAAGTATCAATTTTCAATGATGGTGACTGTTCTTCCATGTAGTGCATCCTGGAATAGGTGCTCATTGGCATCTAGACTAATAACAGTAGGGAAGGAAGGCACAGCGCTATAACTGGGTTTCCTCAACGGATGCAAGCATACACCCATGATAATTAAGGTTTTTGTATATCATATGTAGCTCTTAGGCTCGTCAATCTTTGTGAATAGTGGCAAAGTCACAAGGATCCAAGAAACTCCGTTATTCTTTTACCTTTGTTATGCTTATCAAAATCGATCGTTTGCTGTGCCATCACCAACCAAAATGGAATAAATTATGCCAATTATACTTGTGTACTTAGAATGTTATATTAGTATTGTCAGATTCACTTGAATAATAAATTTACTAGGTTTTCCAGTCAACCAGGAGCACTGTACAGCTGTTTCATCCTTATTTGGAATCATCAGCAGCGCATACCTTTCAAGTTTTACACACACATGAACTTGAACCCACGCCCTATCTGGTGTCAGGCCAGCGCCTTAAACCACTGAGCTACGGGTGGATGACCTTTGACCTGTAAATTTATTATTTATAGTGAATCTGATCAATTCTAATTGCCCAGTGTCCTCAAATGCTGCTACGTTACTACCGGTTTAGCAAGTTGTGTATTTATTCAAAATTATTTATACAATACACTAATGCATCAAACTCACCGACACTCGGCAAGGTGCCACAAAGGTTGCGCATTCCAATCCGCGTTGGGTGGCAAACAGCAGTAGGCAGCATCGCAACAATAGGGACATGCATAGTGAACACATTTCAATTCTTCGAAACACTTGCAACATCGATTCATTCGTTCAGACGGCAACAAAACAAATGCGTTTTTTAACAACAATCCTCCATCGCCATCCGTTTGATTATTCCAACCGCCAGCAGGTTCTACAGCAATTGCATCACCAACATTGAAATCTTGTGTAGCAATTATATGTCGACCTTTCGATTGTGTATTTTCTAATTTCACGCCACTTGATAAACCTTTACACTATAAAAAAAGCATATTATGAACCTTGAATAAAACGTGAAGTGACAATAATATCAGTTCAAGTATTCATATATATACTGCTTAAAAATGCTTTTAATAATATGAAGGATTACGGTTTCTGATCCGTTCTCTCCATTTGGTTTTGTATTAAACCGCCTAGTTTGGACCATAAATGATTCAATCTAGCCAGTTCCAAGCCTGGATAAAGGAGGAGGATTTGAGCGCGCAAAGTTAGCAACCTGGCCTCTGCAAAAAGTTTATACTGCTACGGAAACAATAAAAGGACGCCATTCCGGCAAACAAGTGATTGCACGTAGCTGGATGACAAAGCTACACAGATGACAGGGTTGAGTGAATGCTGAAAGGAAGCTCAATCTTCGATTTGCAGAATCTTCAATGCCAACGAGACTTTGTTATTGTTGTTGTTGTTGTTTTGTTGTAATTGTTGTCTTATTGCCCCATGCTTATTATTAAAGCAAAATGGTTTCGTATAATATATATAATATAATGACCGTTAAATGGCATAGGTTTTCTTTACTTCCGGATTACCTCTTTAGATTGAGTTATACAGGAGTGGTCTGGCGATACAGCGCTCAATTAAAACCTGGGTTGACATGGCTTCGTTTCCCATAACCGGCACTAAATGCGGCTTTGCTAAAATGTCCACTGCTGAAAAAATTTTTCCGTTAAACATTTAAAGTAGTTAAAAAAAATACAATACACATCAAATTCCCTGCATCCAATGCATAAATTTTAATATACATTGTTAGCATAGATCCAATAAAAAAACCCTCACTTCATTATGAAAATCGTAACGAGGATGTACAATTTTAGCTTCATCGAATTCATTTAATTTTACTACAGACAACTTGTTTTTCATTTCGACATCAATAATCAACTTCTCAATTTCAGTTATTATTATATTCAATTTTATATGATTTGTATTCAATCTATTACATATTTCATCACCAACTTCAAAATTTAAATATTCGAAACATTTCATCATACGCAATTTTAATTTTTCGATTATTTTGTAATTATCCATTTTGTTATTGCTTTGATGCAATACATAAAATTTAAAAGCTAATAAAATCCCTTGTAAACATTCCAACCACAAAAATTGTTTAAACAATGACGCAGATAAATTGCCGTGTAATAGGGCTATTTCCAACAACACTTGATCATCGATAGCACTGGACGATTGTAGCGGATATGCACCAGGAACATAAAGCAAGCCGGATCTATATGACGAAGCCGAAGCTAAATAATCTTCCATTCTAAAAATAATTAAAATGAACATTTCTATAAGTATTATAAGCAATGATGGTAATAATCCTGACTGTTCCTCCTCTTCGTAGTAAATTCTGAACTTGGTGCCCATAGGCATATAGACTGATAACAGCAGGAACCAAGTCCACAGTGGTATAAATAGGCTTTTACTGAACTCCCGGTCAGCAAATAGGTACTAGGGCTACACCCATAATCATTTATTCATTCATTTTGGTTGGTGACGTGGTCACCTCTTCATTATTTCCCATATTTATACGACATGTAGAACGATCGATTTCGATGGCTTGACAAGCGTAGACAAACGTGGAAGAATAACATAGTTTCTTGGCTGGTAGACGGCATCCTTGTGACGTCGCCACTGTTCGCAAAGATTAACGAGACCGCCTGATTTTTTGTCAGGGTTATCTCCCTTAGCCCAAGGGCTACATATGATATACGTATACATTTAGATACCTTTTAAGTATCATGGATGTATGTTCGCACCCACCCGCCGTAGCGAAGCCCAGTTATACCGCTGTGTACTGACCCTGCTGTTATTAGTCTAGATGCCTAGGGGCACCTAGTCCAGGATGTACCACGTGGAGGACTAACAGTCAGGAATATCACCATCATTGGAAATTGAGACTTTATAAGCATTACTTAAATCCTCAGGATCATTAGCATCCCATAATGCTTAAAAGGTATATCTCAAAGTATCCATTTGCCTTATGTAACCGGTTAAGTTTGTGGATCCGTTAACCAGCATTAATTATTTATTCATTTTATATTTTCTACTTTGAATGTTTTACGAGAAACGCATCTTTCAGTAGTGGACAATTAGCGAAGCCAAATGTGGGATTCAAACCCATGTCCACCGAGGTCCGAATTCGAGCGCTGTACCGCTAGACCGCCCCAATCCCAACCGGAGAAGGAATTTAGGATGCTATGCGAACTAATGAAGACGTGGTTTTCCCATCAACGTTTGATTGTTGTTGTTGTTGTTGACAAACAACCGTAAATACTAAAACAATTGACTTACTTAAAAAAGTTATTTCCTTGTTGTCTAAATTGTTTCGCTTTTTTCAAACTTTTCATAGAAACATCGCCATTCGACAAGTCGTCTATAAAATAGTTCAAACGACGAAAATCATCGGTAGAATGTTTTTCAATATAATTGCATACTTTTAAATAAAATAACAATGCTTCACCAGTAGACTGCACCTTTGAATAATCATAGTTGATCGAATCCAAACAGCCAACAGATGCTCTACACAAAATGGATTCTGACAATTGTGGATTTAATTTAATATTTTTTAATTCTGTTGTCATCAAACGAGTCCACAAGGACGATGCATTGTTCAAATCGTCGTTCAAATTCATTCTACAATCTAAAAGCATTTTAAAATAAAAAATATGTAGATTTTTGTGGTTAGTCACGTGATCATCATTAGTTAAACGACCGATTGACAAAGTTTCTTGGCTTGTAGTGATGCCGTTGTTTGTAAAAACATTGACAAGACCGCCTGATATTTTGTATGGATACTCTCCCTTAGCCCAACGGCCACCCATGGTATGTGTATACCTTAAGATACCTTTCAAATACTCTAGGTGTATGCTTGCACCAATCCACCAAAATCGAAGTTTAGTTATATCACCGTACAGTCGGTCCCTGCTGTCAGTCTATGTGCTAAAGTGCACCTAAACCAGAACGTGCCACGTGGATGTGACAATCAAGAATATTGCCATTATTAAAGCGTTTTTGATTTCTAATGCTTACGGGAAAACCAAAAGGTCCCACATTTAGTGTCGATGGCGTGAATTGCAAATTGATAAAGAATACTCTTTTCCTCACAATAACTAGTACATGTAAGCAAATAGAACAATAATTTAAAAGCATAAATGCAATTAACAATAAAATATATTTATAATCAATTACACAAAAGTAGCCCAACGACTAAGTTAACACACTTTTGTTCCAATACATAGGCTTAAATACACCTACCAGTAATATACAAATGGCCCTTTTTTGACTACATGTCTACTGGTTAAAAATATATTCGGTATCGATAATCCTACAATAAATCTATATTGAATAATGCAATCCTGCTAAGACAGTCAGGTTAAGTAACACTTCTTATATGTAAATCATAATATAAATTCAACTTTATTTTCCAACGTTCAAAATACCATTAAACGTTAAAAATACATTAATTATGTATAAAGCTTTCTAACATTATAAAATGAATCGTTATAATAATAAAGTAAATAAAAATATAAATAGTAATACATTTCTATATTTGTAAACACAGATTATGATTTTAAGAAATAATTGGCAGTAGAGTAAAATTGAAAACAAATTTGTTTTAAAAATGTAAATTCAACAACCCAATTTAAAATATAAATTTACCCTATATTTGGTATCCCTAATCCTCTATAAAGATAAAAACTAAAGAATTAAATCGCTGTACTTATTCCGACAAACAATAGCGTAAACTTCAAAATTATAAAATACATTACAACTAATAATTTGTGACAACCTTTTTTAATTCTAGACTTACAAATATCCAGTGGGCAATATAAAAAAACGTAGATTATATATAATTGTATGTCATTTTTTAATGATGTCCATTAAATTAATAAGTTAGTCACTGACACTAAACACCTACAAATTTCCTTCATGTGTCGATACAGTCTTAAAAATTGTCCATCATTAAATTTTCTAGTTTTTTTTGTACAAAATAATTATTTTCGCGAATGGAAATTATTATATATTCTGAAAGCATCTACCAACAACCTAATCTTGTTTTCACTAAAATGTCTTTATTGACCTTATAAACTTCTTAAATTGAAACATTAGCATAATTCTTAGTGAGCTCCAAAAACGTTTCATGCTTGGAATCAACATATAAACAAATATTCTAATTCGTACCACTCCTTAAATTCTTCATTCAAAGAATCTCTATATTAAATAATATAAAATAAAAATAATCTAAAAATCCGTTCTAATTAAAATACATTAGAATAATCTAATCACTGCAAAATATGGTGACTAATGTATCTCAAACCCCGAAACCCATCGAGTTCCAAAATATCAAGTGTTTCCATTCAAACGTTGCTCAGATACTAGAGATTGTTAGTTTTATTAATTAGAAAATCATTTTTATCCAAGCATATTTGAAAAGCGCATTTAATGGGAGAAGTCGAAGCGTATCTTTGTACAAGAAGTATTACTAGAAAAACAAAAACAAATTATTGATTTATAAAAGAAACCACTAAAAACTAAATTAGAAAAATTTATTTGTTGCCCATCATACTTTTAGAGATGAAACAACTTACACTGGACTAATTAAAAATCATATATTTTAAAGTAACCATTATCCTTTTATATCAATGAGATAAATGTTTAAGTAGAAATTGCACTTTTATCTAAAATTACATATATATTATTATATCGTACAACATAAATTTTAAATAAAAGAAACCAAAATTGAAAAATCGTTAAAAACAATGAAATTATTTTAAATTATATTTAAAATCATAAATCATGTACAGTATAAACATTTGTAATTGTTCAATGAGGCTTTGGAACATGACCATCTACGTAAAAATTCCTTGTAGCTTTAGGCAAGGTAACTTTCATCCCATTAAATTCTTTTTTCAAATGCACTTGACAACCTATAATATAAAAACACCATCCATATAAACAGTAAACTCAAAATACCATCAAAATATCATTAAACATAAATTAATTTTTCATAAAAACTTAACTTACTTAAACGAGAATTTTCTTTTAAAAATATGGCCATGTCAAGCATATCATCTTCCATTTCAACAGCTGGATCCAAATGTTTATAATAATCCTCGTGAATGTACACATGGCAAGTAGAACAAGCTAGGGATGCATCACAAGCACCTTCAATTTCAATGTCGTTCTTCTGAGCTAGTCTTAACAAGTTCTCCCCAACTTTACCAATAACTGTATGTGATACAGCATTACGATCTTTAATAAAAATGCAAACTCTATAAACAATAACATAATTTTTCCATACTCATTTGAGTTAGCACCGTTACTACAGTTTCGAATTTTTAAATAACTACACAAATGCATAAAATAAAATATACAATACCTCTTTAAATAGTAATTTAGAAATAGTTTGTGATAAAATTTGGCACCAACATATGACCGTATATACATATTTTAAATAAGTGCAAATTGTATTTAATAAATAAGCCAATTATAATTAAATATTTTTAAAGAATATTTATAACAAATATTTTTTTATAATTATATTATATTTTTTCTTTAATTTTATATATAGAGTGTTGCAAATATAATAAAAAAATTTAATATATATTAACAAAATTTTATTAGTTTTGTTTATAAAAACGTTTTTAATAAGCGAACATTTGAGTAATACCAAATAAAAGCCCACATTTAATACCGGAGATTTTTTACCCAGGTTTGTTTCAGTTTTATACACAACTTGGTTAAAAACTACTTTTAATTTTAGGGTTAAATATATTTTAAATTATTAAAAAATAAAAAATAAACAGTAAAGTAAATGGTTGTTTGCTAACAGAAAAAGGTTTAAAACTTAAAACGAAAATTCTAGGGAGATGGTAGATAAAGTTTTAAATTATCCTGAGAATTGAAGATTGTACACTACTTGAGTAGGCCGAAACGTCTTTTAGTATTTAATAGTCAATTTGTTTTAAATTTTTGTAAAAAAATATAAAACTGATAATGAGATAAAAGGGAGTTAACCACCCAAAATTTTTTGGAAGTTAAGACAAAATCAAGGTAGATAGTAGAAGTTAACAGTTATGGAAAACGATTAAAAATAATATATATACAAAAATAATAATAAAACAACTTACGTATTACAACGCAAAAACGCTGCAATAATCTTTATAAAAAGAAAAAAGATGAATAACTTTCTAATGGGCTTGTAGCGTGAGGCTCGCCTCACCTCATCAGTGAGCAAGAGTGATAAATATACAAAAAATATTTTAGTGCAAAAAATAATTTTTAACGGACAAAAACGGACATATAAGTTAACGCCCTCACTTGGCATATTACATGACACCTCGTATTTGTAATAACAAATTACTAAATTATTAGTATTATTATTTATTATCATTATTATTATTATTACTATTATTATTATTATTACAAAAACCTTTTTTTTAAATAAGCATGGAGCAAAAAGATGTAATAATTATAGCAAAAAAAATACAAAGTCTTGTAATTTAAAACAAACAGAAGACAACAATATTTTTCTAAATATTTGAACATTTTTTTAAGTGTTTTGCTTAATCCCATAAAACATTCATTTTAATTAAATTTTCCCGAATAGTTCTTAGCCAAACTTTCTGTGATCTACCAACCTTTTATTTACCATTTTCGATTTTCTATTCAAAAACCGTTCTTAATGGTAAACATAGAATTTAACTAAGCAATTTTCTTCGTCTAATTGTAAAAATGTCAAATAGTGAACAAGAGTCAGTTTTTTTCATGATTTCATTATTTGAAATAAAATCGTTCCAAGTAATCTTTAAAATATTTCTAAGACACTAGCCATAAAAAACATCCACCATCTTATTAATCTTGTTTGTTCAATTGTATGTTTTATTTTTATATATTGCCGTAGGAATAATTATTGATGCGTACAAACGAAGTTTTGTATTCAAGCAAGTGGAAGAAGATTACCATATTTATTTGAGTTCATGAAAAACCAACATTGTTTTACCAAATCTGGTTTAAACATTAATTTTGGGCTTTCTGTCTTTACCAATGATGCTTCCTAGATATGTAAAGGAGACAACAATATTAACTAATTTTAATGAGTAAATAATTGTTTGACTTAGTTTACAAATGTATGTACTAATGATGATATATAGGGAAATCAACCATATCAATATTTTGTCCATTAATTTTTATAGGCAAATAATTGTTTGACATTGTATACAACATTTTTGTTTTTGAACAATTAAGTCAATATAAAAACTAATGTCACTGAGACGTGTTGTCAAATGTATAACATCTGGATTTTCACTGAGTAGACCAATATTACCTGCAAAGTCCCAATCTATTAATCTACCATAGTCCCATTTCAGAATTTTTTACCAGTTGAGCAAGCCAAAACGCTTTTTAGTACTTGGTTCTCAAATTATCTTAAATGTTTAGGAGGAAAATATAAAATAGATGATGAGGTGAGAGGGATTAATTACAGAAAACGTTTTTGAAATTAAGACAAAATCAAGGTAGATAGTGGAACAATTAATAATTACACAAAACAAACAAAAATAATAAATACAAAAAAGTAATAATAAAACAATTTACGAATTACAATGCATAAGTACTAAAAAAATCTTTAAAAACGAAGAAGAAAAAAACATAAGACATAGAATTAAATAATTATATTATTAAATAAAAAAACTAGCATAATAAATTTAAATATTAATAAAACTTTAAAATTTTAAAATTTTAAATTAGATTACTTTATTTAATCCAATAAAGTAGGTTTGTCCTTGTAATTATTTCAGATACTTTCATGATACGTTCTTAAGATAGAATGACTGGTACTGAATCCGATAAGATCCAAACAGCACATAACGATGTTCAAGAATTATCCTCTTCGGTAGGGAAATAATTTTCAATTATAGTTTATTAGATTCAAGAAATGCTACGTAATGTTCAGGAATCTTTTAACACTATGGGAGAACATTTATTAGGAAAGAATATCCTTTTTTATAATATTAATGTTAAAATATAACTTTTTGTGTTTTTTCCTTAATTTTTTACTAGATGATTTGTCAAATAGGGTGGATGATTTGGAAAAAAATCTAAGTGAAATTGTTGGAGGAATGGATAACGATTAATATTGAATGTTTGAAAGAATTGTTTATTTCAGAAAAATAATTAATTCTTCGTGAACAAAGAAGATTCTATTATTATTTTAATTGATTTGGATGAGGTCGAACATGTATGCTTACGCATTTGTGTTCCGTGTTGTTTTTTTAAACGTTTTTGTATTGTATAATTTATATTGATTATAAGTTTAATATTTAAAAGAAATTGTACTATAATTTTACTGTTATTTGTTAATAATTTGTGTTTGGAATGTATTTTTAAATATTTTAGCAAGCTAAATTAAATGAATTCAACATTCATTATTGAATTTTTTGCTAACTGTATAACTGAAAGATATTTTGTGACAGTTTTAAACTTGGTGTATATATATATATATGTAGTTTGGTACCGTGAATGCGGAGTGTTTTGTTTTATGCTGTTTTTTGATGGGCATGAAATAAACGACTTAAAATAAGCTGGATATTCTTTTAAATGACACCGTTCTGCTAGATGTTGATATGTTTTTATATTTGGGGGTAACTTATTGACATAGTAAGCTTCAGTACAAGTAAAATTAATTATTAAGTAGATATGGCGGTAGCAGCCTTTATTACTTAGTAATCGTTTACGTAACTCTGAAATTCTCTCTTTTACATTTCGCTCTGGAAAGCATGGGGCAACAAGATTAATCTATACGATTGTACATTATTTAGCAATGAAGGTTAGCTGTGAATAAGGCTGTGCCCAATAAACAGCCGTGGACTAAACGGATACTCAAGCGTTAAGGTTGTTAACGCGTTGACAAGAAGGCGACAACGGTTATCGGTGTCATCTTATGTATTATCACCAAGCAGCCATATTTAAGGACAGCACTGCTTGCTCCACCAGGAGAGGGGCCTAGAAAGATGGTTTAAAAATTGCTCGTCTTCTTATCAGGATGGCTGGCCGCGGCTAATTGGTTTATATATCCGCAGTCGAAACTCTCAAAAATCAATTAAAGGCCGTGATCAACAGGGCAGAAACTGATGACTAAATTAAAAAACACCATTCTCAGAGCTCAAACAAGGCAGAATGTGACTCGCGACGCTACTGCCTGCTCTGTGAATATTACTCCCGATAATGCATCGGTTACTAAATCTAGGATTTGCTCATTAAAACAAAAATGTGCGCTTAACGTTGGCTCATGGAACGTGCGTTCGTTATCGACACTGTCTGCGCAAGATTGTGTTGCTGCTGAGTCTAACCGTCATAGTGTTAATATTTTATGTGTTCAAGAAACCCGTCATTCAGGAACTTATGTTATAAAATTATCTTCAGGATCAACCTTTTGGCCTTCTCAATGTGATGTTTCTGGATCCGCCAAATATGGTGTTGCGATCATTACGTCCTCAAGTGCGACGGAAGCTCTTATTGATTGGTGCTCTATTAATTCTGGAATCATGACCGCCCACTTTCAGACTGGGAATTTAATTTTAGGTATAGTAAATGTATACGCTTCCACATTAAGTCACACAAAGTCATAAATACAAATATTTTATGAACTATTGGCGTCCACAAAAACTAATTTAGAAAACAAATCGAATTTGATAGTGGTAATGGGGTATTTTAACGCTAGGTTAAGTAATGCTTGATAATGGACGACTAACAATAGCAATTGCTCAAACGGTGACTATCTTAGTACCTATCTGTTACAACATGATTTAGTAGTCACCAACACAATGTTCCGACATCATCCACGTCACCTAACCACGTATAAGAGACAAGATTATCGCTTTCAAATTGACTATGTTCTTGTCTCTTGTAACTGGTTTTCATCAATTAAAGACGTGCGTGCATTCCACGGTTTTATTAATTTGTACAAATAGTGGCACTACCACAAGAATTCCGACGATAAGTCAATAAACTTCATTGCTCCTCTGCAATAGTTATGCTTATGAATATATTGATGACGATCGTTTTATATAATAAGCAAATATAGAAGTAGTGAGGAGGTGACCAAGTCATTAACTGATAATAAATTTTAAAATCTTATAAATAAATTGTTTTTTTTTGGTTACGATGTGGACATGTTTCTCAACCAATAGGTGTCAAGTGAATGTTTTTTTTCTCAATGTATTCCAATTATTAATATGTTAGTTTTATAAAAATGAATTCTTACAATTGAATAGACATATTTCTTATGATTCGATAATTAACAGACTAACACAGGAAATATAACGGATGCGAATTTATTTCTCAACAAATAAGCATTTGTCTGGTTTCACTATAGATGCAAAGCGATTTTATAACTACTGAGTAGCTTCAAAATTAGGTTTTACTTTTATTAAAACCTTTTTTTTGCATTTTGGTTATAAAGTGTATTATTATACGTATGAAAAGAGGAAACTTTATATATTAATAGTAGAATTTACAGTTTTTAACTATATTTCAAGAACCGTCTTTAAATAGTGTTTTGTAAAAGCTTAATTTTGTTGTTATACACACTTGCAAATATCAATAAATTTTGCAACTTATTAAATACTATATTAAAATGTGTTATAGTGGATAGTATTCAGTACCTATAGCCAATATTAGAGTGTAGGTATAATTAAAGCTAGGTTTTTATTAAATTAATTTTTTTGTCTATTAAAAATTAAGGTAACAATATGGGGGGTATTAAGTAATGACTAGTTTAAATAATGTCGTGTTACTTAAAAATATAGATTTTTATAATTACATATTTTAAAATCTAACGCTTTTTTAGCTATATAACTGGACTTCGGTAGATGGGTGCATCTTACATCCAGGGTACTTAAAAGGCATCTTATGGTATATGTATATCATATATAGCCCTTGGGATAAAAGAGATAATTCTGACAAAACGTTAGGCGATGTTGTCAATCTTTGCAATACAATGACTTCGTTACAAGGATGCTGACTATAAGTCAAGAAAAAGTCGTTATTCTTCTATACATGTTACGCTCATTAATTAAACAAAGTCAATCGTTTAATATACCGTACAAATGCAGACATAATGAAAAGATGACTCTGCCATCAACCACAATAAACGAGTAAATGAATTAAGTTATTATTTTAAAAAAGTAACATCACGTAGTTATGCAGTAGTACTTTGGGTTCTTTAGCGAAAATTATAACCTGCTGATTTATGAACGTTCTGCACACTACCGAAAATCTATATCAATTGATTAAGTTCATATATATATATATATATATATATATCAAATTTATGTAGTAAATAAATTATTAATCTTTTTATGATAAAGAAATTTCGTCTATTTTAAACTGCTCATATAAACACATTACATAAGTACAGTTAACCTATTTATGATTAATTAGCCGAGCGTAAAGAACTAGAATCTATATTTTAAATATTTTTGTCTGTTAAAAATTGTTCTAAAAGTCAAGTTAAGTTATTTTAATAAAATTATTTTATTTTACAATACAGTTTAAAAAATATTTTACAATGGATTAATTTTGGAATGTTTTTGATTGCCATATATATATGTATGTATATTTTGAGTTCAGTATTTGTTAATTATTTATAAAAGAACTGAATGGTATGTACTAGAATAGCATACAACTGAACAATTGTAAAAAGACAGTTACTATCGTTTATAATAACAATAATAATTATTATAATATTAATAATAACATTTAGATAATTTTGTTCAATTGCTTTTTAAAGTGTTAGACAATGCATGTTGACGTTTAGACGGAAAAACAACAAAGTTACATTGGTTGGGTGCTGGTATACATTAAAAGAAATCGACGAATTACGACTACCAACAAAGCAACAGCACAACAAATTGCAGAACCAGTAATGATAGTCGAATTGAGTAATTGTGTTGTCATTGCTCTGGGCAATTGAACTTGATTCAATTCACTTACATGAGAAATTCTACACAATCTGTTAAACAAATTATCATTAATATTGGTTTGTTCTTCATGATGATCAGCTTCATCAACTGAATTCACATAATTATTATCTTCTGATGGTGTTGCTTTTGTAGTGTACGCATTTTGCATAATTTCCAATGTATTGTCATTTGTACAACTGGATTTGTTATTGACCCTATTACTGCAATCGGTTGCATTTATATTTGGTTCCAAATCGGCAAATGAATTTGATCGAATATAATTTTGAGGTTGTTCAGTAATGCTTCGATCATATAAGCTATCATCACTTACATCTGTAGAATGTTTATTCATAATAGTCGAGTTCCGTTGTAAACTGGGAGAATCAATTTTATTTTCCCATATATTCAATGTCTGCTGTAATTGAGAATCACTGTGTGTGCTATTAATAATGTTATCAATAACTTGATCTTTAGCACTATCATCAACAAGTGACGTATTTTGTAATGTTAATATTTTTGATGTCGTATTGACGGGCAATCCAATTCCATCTAAATTAGTTTGGTTAATTCCAGTTGTATTGTCTTTGATAAGTGATTTATTTGATTCTAATTGTTCAGCATATGTATCGTATGAGTATGGTACATTGTTGAGTGTTGTCTGCGTTACGTCACAATGCAATAATCCATCTTGAACATTATCAATTACTCCGTCTGCTTCTGGATCCGTTTTATTATTCAAGATTTTCGACATTTCGCATAAATTTGTTGTATTTTCGTCAATATTTTTTGCCGCATCTTTTGCTGAACAAAAGGATGGAAGTTCTTCAACCGATTGACAAGTGATTTTATTTTCGTTATTTATTTTAAGTGGAAATAAGAGTTGTGATCTTAAAAGTATTTTGTTTGTATCGTGTTGAAATGGTATATTAAAAACACGAATTTGGTTTGTTGCTTCCAAATTGCCACTATTCAAAATTGATTCACTTTTATACATCATATTTTGTTTCGTTTCTTGAAATGCATCATGTAAAGCAAATTCATCGACTGGACATTCTTTAATTGGATTCGCTAAAGTAGAATTTACATTCTGCATCTATATTAACCAATATATTGTTTTAAAATTAAAAGGCATTGAAACAGATTTAAAAATGGCATTTTATGCCTAATGTGGCTTTTCCAAATATAAGCATAATTTAAATATTTCATTATAAAAAATAGTTTTATTTGTAATGTATAATATTTTTAGTTTAATTCTATGGTGCTAAGAAACGTGAAGATTTGAGTAATGCTGATAAAGTCTTAATTTACAATGATAGTGATATCCCTGAATGTTCCTGTATATGGTGCACCTAAGTATTTATTATTATTATTATTATTATTATTATTATTATTATTAAGCTTTAATATCTCACTAGAGATACATTCAGCATAAAATACATTTTTACCATCAATAGAAAAAAAGTAGTAGTACAAATAATGGGATCAAAATGAAATAGAATGTCAAATGTTAATGAATATAAATATAGTCTATATAGTACGCATGTGATTTTAAAAAAAGTATTCAAAATTGCTATACCACATATACCTTGTGTACAGCGGTATAACTGGGTTTTATTTTTTGCAGGTGTGTGCAAGCGTACACTCAGTTTAGTTAAAATTTATCATAAAGTATACGTATGTAAGGGCTAAGGGAGATAACCTTAACAAAAATGAGGCTGTCTAGTCAATCTTTGCGAACAGTGGTGCCGTTACATGAATCTCGACTATAAGCTTTACACCAGACTGCATTTTTATCACATTTTTTAAATTATTTTGATTGTTATTACTTCAAATATTTTATGGGAAACATTTTTCAGCAAGTGCACATTTTTGCGAAGCCAAATGGTGGTCCGCATTTAGTGTCAGTGATAGGAATTGAACTCCATGCACACTCAGGTTAAAGTTGGGCGCTGTATTGCTATTAACTTCAATATATTTAAAAAAGGCGGAGTTACTAGTTATATGTTTCAGTTTTCTTGTTTTTATAATAGGCACTAGAGACCAACTATGTGAAAATGATTTTCAAATATAAGAAACAAAAATTTAATTTAATTTAGTAACCACTGGTTGAGCATTCTATATATATATATATATAATTATAAATTGTATTGATATGTTGTCATAATATGCTAAGTGTAGCTAGTTTGTATCAGAAATGATTCAATCTAGGCAGTCCCAAGCCAACTTACATAGATGACAGGGTTGAATGAAAGCCGAAAGAAAGCTCAATCTTTGATTTTTAGAATCTTTAATCATCATCATCATCATCATCGGGGATAAACATCCCCACCGGTTATTATCACTCAGGGTAGTCCAAAAAACCACAAACGTCTGCAAACGTCAACTTTTTGTAGTGTGTACTCAAAGAACGACACTTGAGGTGTGCTGACATTAAATGTTAATTACATCCCGAGTTAAACCCCTCCAATGATCCCCGTTGGCTGCATAGGGTGAACAAACGGACGCCCATTTAAATAATCATTTGGACGAGGCCAGTATAAATGTATAGACCTGAGTTCGCATGCCACAATATCTGTCCAAATTTTCGTTGGCCGTCTGGCTTTCTTTCCTATCCGGTATAATGTTGGCTCTGATAGCTATTCTTGGCTGGATGAGAGAGCCGGGTCCATCCAATCGTCTTCTTTACTGTGCTAGAGATACATGCCAATAATATAGAGACTGATAATACCTGAGATTGTTCAAATATTTTACTAGTTATTAGTGAAAGGCGTTCAATGAAGGCATAAAACCATAGTGATCTAAAATATACCTTTGCTCAAAATGAACAAGCTTTTGCGTATCTTCGCTTGGGTGAGAGTCCGTGTTTCGCATGCGTAAACAAGAATGGAACGCACTAAACTTTATATATTCTAATCTTGGTTTTAATAGAAATATTACTTTTGTTCCATAAAGGTTTACTTGCAAACGCCAACGAGACTTTGTTGTTGTTACTGCTTTTTCTGTAATTGTTGTCTTATTGCCCCATGCTTGTTCTTGAAGCAAAAGGGTTTTGTATAATAATAATAATATATAATAATATTAATGTAATAAAGGGATTATTATAACTGTAAACATTTTTATATTAAGTAAATATTTTAATTAAAATTTATATACTCATACCAAATGGGGACAAGAATTCCTCCTTTTAAGCTGAAGTTTTAACAGACATTGTAAATTCAACTTGATATCTTCATAACATTGCTCGTCCATAATTGAAATGTATGTAGAAATAAATACATTTAAACAAATAAGTAAACTAACTAAAATAATTATTGATTTGCAATGTAGTTTATCGGTCACATATCATATATATATATATATATATATATATATATATATATATATATATATATATATATATATATATATAGTATACAAAACCATTTTTTTTGCTCTCTAAAAAAATAAGCATGGGGCAATAAGACAACAATTAAAGCAAAACAACAACAAAGTCTCGTGGCATTGAAGATTCTGCAAATTGAAGATTGAGCTTCTTTTCGGCTTTTACTCAACCCTGTCATCTGTGTAACTTTGTCATCCAGATATGTGCAATCACTTCTTTGCCGCTGTTTGCCGGAATAGCGTCATCTTGATTGTTTCCTTAGCAGTATAAATTTTTACAGAAGCCAGGTTGTTAACTTTGCGCTCAAACACTCTTCCTTTATCCAGGTTTGAGACTGGCTAGATTGATATATTTCTCCACACCTCCAAAAACCGTAAACAGTGGAAGGGGTGCTGTGTGAACTTGGAATTAATGAAGAGGTTGCTTTGCCACCAACTTTTGCTGTTATGAATTATTAAAAACACTGTATGTAGTTGTAACACTTTAAAAAGTACATTTTATTTGATTTACGTACACAATTTTTTTATAAATTTAGTTACTGTTTTTAATAAAAATAATTGCAATTGATAAAACTTAGAAATAAACTAGATATTTTATTGAACTATTTCGATGTTTTGTCAATAATATCCAAAATGTTTACTATTATTAACTTAGATAATTCAGTAGAAGTACTTCCAGGGTTGTAAATCTACAAATATGTTTTACTCTATTATCGCAAACACACGTTATGCAATAATCAAATATACAAAATGTAGGTTTGATAAATGAATACCAATCTACCTACAATATTTATTTATAAATGACAAATAAATTTAACATATTACATTAGTTTCCAGTGTTCGCATAGCATCCTGAATTCCTACGCAAAGAGGTTGACTGATTCTAATTGGACTTGGGAGGGAGGATAAATGAATGTTCTTGGCTAGAAGATCGCTTTTTCGCGACGACGCTAGTGTTCACAGGAATTGACGGATCCACAAGCCTAACCGGCTGCATATGGTAAATGGATACTTTTCAAGCAATACCGGTGTATACCAGCACCCATTCACTGAGCGGGAGTCCAATGAAAACCAAGTTATATTTATATACTCGAACTACTATTGTTAATCTAGATCTCTGTAAGCACCTAGTTCAGGATGGACCACGTGGAGGATAAATAGTCAGGGATATCACTATTGTTAGAATTTGAGACTTTATAAGCATTACCCAAATCCTCAAGGTCATTAGAATCTTATGAATAACTAATCACTTTAAATTACTTATCATTATCGAATTAATCGGGCGTTATTGAAGACGTAATGATTGTAACATCCTATTTAGTAGGTCCAGATACGCTACATTACAAGGTCAAAAGGTAAACTTGGATAACGAGTTTCTTGAAGATACAAAACGTTAATATTAGGATAGTAAGATTCAACAGAACAATATATTCTTATGCGGCAAAAATACAGCTAGTGAGTGCGTGTTCCGCAAACTAACAAAAAGTGGACATTTTAATTTTTTTTAAATCCTAGACTAACCAACCGGTATATTATCGCGAATAAAACCGAAGGTAGTGTCGTTAGTCGCATTCTACTGTGTTTTATGTTTGTTAGGATTGATGTTTCCATGTAGCTATCCATCAAAATCTGCCCTATTGATTATGGCATTCACTTGATTTTTTACGAATGTTACAAGCGGGAGTACAAATCAGTTAACCAGAGTCAGCCAATTTTAAACCATTTTTTCTAGACTCTTCGTTGTGTAACACTGTTTCTAATTAGGACTGCTTAGTGATAATACTCAGGAAGACATCAATAATTTTCTTCCGTATTCTTGTCAACATATTAACACTCAAGTATCCGTTTGGGCTACTACTACTTATTTAATACAACCTTATCAGCAGCCAATGGGATGCTAATGATCCTCAGGATTTGAGTAATGCTTACAAATTTCAATGATAGTGATATTCCTGACTGTTCCTCCTCCATGTGGTAAATCCTGGACTAGGTGCCCATAAGCATCTAGACTAATAACAGAAGCAACCGAGTGCATAGCGGTATAACTGGGCTTTTACTGGACTCACGATCAGTGAATTCATTCATTTTGGTTGATGACCTGGTCACCTCTTCATTATTTCCCATATTTATACATGTAGAACAATCGATTTCGATGGCTTGACAAGCGTCGACAAACGTGGAAGAATAACAAAGTTTCTTGGCTGGTAAACGGCATCCTTGTGACGTCGCCACTGTTCGCAAAGATTGACGAGACCGCCTGATTTTTTGTCAGGGTTATCTCCTTGTTCCGGCACACACAGGATAGATACGCATACATTTATATACCTTTATATCCTGGGGTACATTGAAAATCACCCGCCGTAGCAAGTTTCAAAACATACCATAAAATTTAACTCGCTGTTGGTTAGTTCAGATGCTTTAAGGTACCTAGTCCAGGATGCACCACGTGGAGGACCAATAGCCGGGAATATCACCATTATTGGAAATTGAGACTTTATAAGCATTACAAATCTTCAGGATCATTAGCATCCCACGATCAGTAAATGGGTGCTGGCATATATCCAAGATCCATTTACGATATGTAATCGGTTAGGCTTGTGGATCGAGCAACAAATGTTAACCCCGATTTCCCCCAAACAACATGCGTCGTCGTAAGGAAGCTGTCTTCTAGCCTCCTGCCAATTTCAATTCGAATCCGACAACCTCTTTGCATATAAATTTGGGATGCTATGTGAACTTGGAACTAATATAGAGGTAGTTCTGTTGTTGTTGTTGTATCAACAACTAATGCTTATTATGAATAACCACGCTAAATATGAGTCAATTTCCTCTCTCAATTGTATTCAATACAACTTTCGAAGTAATAAAACAGTAAGATAAGTTTAGCATTTAACCAGTATGTATGCAAACACTTGTAAACATCAATGAACAGATAAATAGTTGATAAACTGAAACAATATACCGCATTATCAGTATGATGCAACTGGTCGAATAAAAGGTTTAAAAAAAAAAGAAGTTAAAAGTAATTATTCAGTCTAAAAAAATTTACAGAAAAATTAATATTTTTCAAATTAACGATTTACAAAAATTATCTAAAGGTAACTACCTTAAAAAGTGTAAAATTCTTGCACCTTATTATTGCAAAAAATAACAAAAACATAGTTTATATATAGATGTATATAGTCTAAATTAAAAATAGTTAATAGTAAAACAACAGTTCATCACCAAAAATCTTGAACTATGAAAGCAACTCGGCGTAAAACAATCAACATTAGGGCAAAAACAATGGCCATCAAGCATGCATTGGCGGCTCTGTTGTTGCTGCTTCTGCTCGTAGACAACTGTCTAACCAGAACAGCCGAATGGACAGAAGACGCATTGGAATACTGATTTTGAGCCAAATTCGATTTGGACTGACCACGTATTTTCAAGCCGTCGGCATCGACATTCGACGATAATTCGACTACTTTATGCCCAGGCAACTCCGAATCGCCGTTGACGGCGCGACTTTCATTCGGCTCGACCAACAACTTGTGCTGTTGACTGTTGCTAGTTGGCTCATCAATACAGAGTATTTCGCTTGTTTCAGTTGATCCACAAGGATTGCCGACGGGTTCACTGCTACATTGTGAAGATGTGCCATTTTCATACAAAGAGGGTTTGACAACGTTTGACGTTGATGGCGTTGACGGTTGGGTATCGACATGAGACTGACGTGCATTGGACATGACGGTATTGGTACTTTCGTCGGCGTGAGTTGGAGTGTCAACAGTTTGATTAGTTCCACCAGCCTTTTCTTTCTACGAAAGCATCGTTGATTAAAAACGAACATTTGTAGAGTTGATTATACAAAATCAAATACATTTAATTTCATTTAAATGATGTATCGGTTTAACTGAAATTAGTTAATAAATATACATGGTCTGTATGCCTTTATTATACATGTTAGGTAAATAATTCATCAAACATGTCTTCAAATTGAACTTATCAATTGGGGTATTTTGTACAACCAATTATAACGCTAGTTAAATTTCATATATACGTGCTTTATAAACGTAATAATGTGACTTTGTCCAAGACCTAATCCCACTATTCATCAATCAAAAGCTCGATAAACCATTCGGCCACTAGTACAAGTGTAAAGCAAATAAATAATCTTGGAAAGACACTTCTATTATATTGAAAAATACCTGCGTTGTTATTACAATCAATATATTATTTATGTTTATAAATAAGAATTACACAACCAAAGTGATGCAGTTGTAAAGCTAAATTACTAAACTGGGAGATTTAAATCAAGGTCGTTGCATTTCTAACAACAACAAGTTCCAAGTTCGCATAGCATCCCGAATTCCTATGCAAAGACGTTGACGGATGTTGACAGGAGGCTAGAATACAGTTTCCTTACGACGACGCATGTTGTTTGGGGCAAATGGAAGTTGACGCCTGTTGATGGATCCATAAGCCTGACTACATATCGTAAATGGATACCTTGAAATACCTTTTAGGCATCTTAGGTATATGCTAGCACCCATTCACTACGAGGGAGTCCAGTGAAAGCCCAGTTAACCGCTGTGCATTTGATCCATACTGCTATTAGTCTAGATGCTTGTGGGCACTTAGTCCAGGATGTACCTATGAAGGTGGAACAGTCAGGGATATCACTATTATTGGAAAGTGAGACTTTACAAGCATTACTCAAATCATCAGATTCACTAGCATCCCTAACAGTATTACAAAAGTATTGTAACAATATTACCTTCCCCGATGATAATAATAATGAAACAATATTACTACATGATTATATTATTTTAAATTGTCAGTAAAAATCCATCCCTGCGGTTATTAGGATACACCACGTGGAGGATAAACAACCAGGATTATCACCATCATTGGGACTTTATAAGCATTACTCAGGATCATTAGCATCTCATACTTAATACGAGCCCTCGCTTGAAAAAAGAGTTTACCATAATACATTCAAGTAGTACTATAAATCACAAAAAGCCCCAAAACAAAAATATATACAATCAACAGCATCCTTTGTTTTGTCTCCAAAATGCACATTAAAAAATATATCTAAACATAGTTAAAAATCGAACGATAGACATTTCCTCCTTCCAATCACAACATTAGACTTTGAATTAACAATAATCCTTTTTTTTTCAAATAATAACAAAAATGGCAATAGCAATAGGTACGTACCTGTCTAATTTGTGCAAGCCATTCAGAAAAACTCAATGGAACACGTTCGTTGTGAGAAAAGGAATCTGCGCTAGTGGGCACCGATGTAACATTGGGCATATTAAAAGGCATTGGTGAGTAGTATACAGGAAAACAAAGCCAATAACACACTTGATGATTTGTATTACTGATTCCACTATTAGAACCAATTGTGGTTGCATTGTTCTTCATGGTTGAAAAATTGAAAAGTGGATTATTTAGCCAAGATATATTTGAATTAGAAAAATAATTTGCGTTGGGTGCAGTTGAAAAGGAAGAAGATACACCATCTCCATTGATCAACGGCGATCCAACGGTTGGAGATGGCGATAACGTCGATGTATCGGACACTGGAGGAGCAGACGAAGTTGATTTAACTTCGCCGTTCAGTGACAATTTTTTTTCAATTTTAGGCAATTCCTGTTTACTTTCATTTTCATCCTGTCGAATATCAATAAATGATGCTGATTCAATATTTTTACAGTTTCATTGTAAGTGTCATATATAACAAAATGGGCATTTAAGGTTAAGAAAACTTAAATTATTTGATTATTTGTGTTTACTACTTTGAATTGTTGCAGAAACATCTTTTCAGTAGTGACATTTAGAAGAAGCCAAATTGTGGGCCTGCATTTTTGTACAAGGCTGCGTGATAGATTCGTTCCTATGCCCACCGAGGTCCAATTGAGCGCTGAAAAATTCGCTAGACCACTCTGGCATAACTGCAAAATTATTTCTTAGTTTAATATAAGTAATATAATTATGTAAAACCTAAACATCATTTTCTTATCACAAAGGTGTATTAATAATTTATTTCAATGTTGCATTCAAAAGTATATACACTCACGGTTATTGAAATCTGAGACGCAGCATTGACAACTTCTTGATCCAAAGTAGCAGATTTTTCTGTCAATGGATGCAAAACATTCTCAATTGATCCACATATTGTACATACATATGACTTTGACCTTGAAAAACATATTATTTTATAAAATTTCTTACAAATTTTATGAGTTATTCGTTTTATAAAAATACGGTTTGAAAATAAATGCAGAAAATATACAGAGTTGAAATATGTAACTCTTGATTAAAACTTACAAAAATCAATTTGCTTAACATTTGAAATTATAAAGCCACTTGTGTTATGAAGCAATCCCAACTACGTAATCCTTAAATCATAAAACAAAATAGACAATCAGTCTCATAAAAAGTTTGATTAAAATCATTCATGTGATGCAATTGGGATACTAATAAGCCTGAGGATTTTAGTAATGTTCATAAAGTCTCCATTTCCAATGATGTTGTTCCCTCTCCATGTGGTGCATCCTGGATTAGGTGCCTCTATGCACCTAGACTAATAACAATGACCGAATGCACAGCGGTATAACTGGACTTCCGCTAAGCCGAGTGGATGCAAGTATAGGTATCTTAAGGTATATGAATACCATATGTAGCCGTTGGGCTAAGGTCGCCATCATCATCATCGTCATCTGGGATAGATAACCTTGCCAAAAAATCAGATTACCTCGTTAATCTTTGCCAACAGTGACACCGTCACAAGAATACCATCTACCAGCCAAAAAACTTTGTTACGCTTACCAAGTCATCGAAATCGATCGTTTAATATGCCGTATCAATATAGAAATAATAAAGAGGTGAATATGTCACCAACCACAGTGAATGATGTAATTAACTATTATCAGTTATTCATTCTTAACCACAATTAAACTCTTAAAAACAAGAATCTACAAAATTGATTTATCCAAATTTTCTACTTTTACATTCCCCCCCCCTGTAATTGAATTATCCAAATAAACGGTTGTAGTAACAATCAACTAAATCAAAAATATTTGTTAACAAAAAAATCAAAACGTATTTACAATTTAATTACAATATTAGTTTTGCCAAAATATTAACAATTAATAGCTAAAGAATATAAAAATTTGAAAATTACTCGGTAAATATTATTTAGTGAAAAAGCAGATTTTTCTAGCAGCATTGTGCTTTAATAATTAAAGCTCTTACCTTCAAATTAAAAAAATCAGGTTCATTTTTATCAACACCAGCTCCTGTTTAAGATTAGACAATCATACATTATAATAGTCCTAAAGATTGTACATCTATATAGAATCAACTAACGATATAATTAATCCAAGCAGACCAATATACCATATTAGAAAATTATCTTTAGAAAGCCATAAAAAAATTTAATTTGATATTTTATCCATTAAAGTAAAATACTTTCACAAACATAAAATGCGTAACAACAACTTTAATAATTAAAAAGCTACAAAATACCACTTGTATATTGTACATATAAGCGCATTATATACGGGATGTTAATAATCCTAAGGATTTGAGTAATGCATATAAAGCCTCAATTTCCAATAATAGTAATATTCCTGATTATTCGTCATCCACGTGGTGTATCCTGGACTATGTGCTCCTAGGCATCTAGACTAATAACAGCAGGGTCCGAGTGCACAGCGGTATAACTGGGCTTCCACTACGACAGGTGGATGCGAACATAGACCCAGGAGAGTTAAAAGGTATCTAAAGGTATACGTATACCATATGTAGTCGTTGGGCTAAGGGAGATAACTCTGACAAAAAATTAGGCGATTTCGTCAATCTTTGCAAACAGTGGCTATGTCACAAGGATGCCATCTACAAGCCAAGAAACTTCGTAATTCTTACACGTTTGCTACGCTTATCAAACCGTCGAAGTCAATCGTTTATATGTCGTATAAATACGGGAAATAATGAAGAGGTGACCACATCACCAACCAAAATGAATGAATGAATTATATACAGCAATATTTTACAAAATAATTAAAAACCAAATGATGAGTTGTTTGGTAATATAGTCACTTTTACATTAGTTCCATATACGCAGAGAATTTCAAACAATTGCCTGTTGTGCACTCAGTCTCGAATGTGTTTTAGTATAAGTTCCAGATTCACTACATGAATACAGTAACAAAAATATCAAGATCAGAGATTAAAACTTCATAATTATTACTCTGATCCTCAAAATCATTAGCATCCAAATTATTAATCATCAGTGAAAATAAACATTAACTTACTTTTTTGCCAAAATTTGTCGTTCTTCACTGGGTAAATCAAGAGATCCAATAGCACCTATCCCATGTGTGGGCATAAAACCAATAATAGCTAATAAGGCAGTTCGGATAGACCATGATGGACGCCATGATTCTGGATGATAACCAGAAATACTAAGACAAATTTTTCGATTTGTTTCAAAACGCCCATTAGGCTAAAATTAAAAATTAAAAAAAAAACTAAACCCAAAGCTTAATACAATTATAAACAATATACTCAAATCACAAATATTTAACTATAATTCAATCAACGGTAAAAATTGTATACTGAATGGAATTCTAATAGAATTACAAAACAACAGAATTTAACTTAAAAAATGTTTATTCAAACATATTCAAAAATAACATTTATATAAATATTTTAGAAACACAATAAAAATCATTACATTTTGTAAAATTTAACAATATCTGGCAAAATTTTAAAATTAAAGCATATATATATAACGCAAACTGATACATTCTTAGTAAACAAATCACATCTTACAGTTAACAAAACTATGTTAGGTGGTTTCATTGGATATTCTGAAGGTAATAATATTCTGCCATGATATATTCCACCCTTAAAATCACTGTCTTCTGGTCCTCTTATAGTAAAATGCCACTCAAAGAGATTGTCCTTAAAATAAATAATTAAATGTATAATACCTCTAGTGGCTGTGCATAATACAATTCAGTTGGTTCACACAATTCTTGAGCTTCTTTTAATAATCTTTTAACAGCTTTAATTTTCAAAAAATAATTATAATTAGATAATTACCTGGATTACGAGAATTATACGTCACTGGCATCTGGATTATTTACTGCGCATATAGTGACCCTTTGATTGAAATACATTTTTTTAAACGTTTAAACAAAATTAACTTAAAAATTGTTAAAATATAAAAACATTAGAAATTAAAATAATGTTTTTAAATTTAAATTAAAACAATATTTTTATATTTTATATATTTTTATGTATATAAAAATGCAATAATATGCTTTTAGGATTTTACGTTTAACTAAAAAATAAAATTGTAAAAATAAAAAGAATGTTTTGTTTTTACAAAAACAGTTATTAATTTTATGGTACTGATCTTAGTCACAGTCCGTTTCATAATTAAACAACTAGCTTTTGTTTGCTCGGATTAAAATATTAATTTAGACTAAAGCATTTAAAATAACAATATTAGTTAATAGATAACTGATGGTAAAATGTAAACTAGTAATATAAAAATATATTTTTTTGTATAAAATGTTTTTTTTATTTTGTGATCACAAACCTGGTGCATTGTTTTATTCTTAACTAGTTAAAGCGTATGTTCCATTAATTACAACAGAATTAATTTTACTTAAAACGGTTACCCAGAAATGAGAGAAATTAATAAACAAAATTAAACAAAAATTAAAATTTTCTATTAATTTTTTAAAACTTAATTTCATACATATATTAACTAACACTTTTAGTTAATGGAATGTTTAAACTTCGTACCAATTTAAAACCTAACTATTAATGCGAATATAAATTAGTGTTTCTTTGATGTTTGTATTATTGAAATTGCTTTGCTTCTTGTAATTTAATTATTTGCTGTTTTAATTCTAACTTAACTAACAGTTTATATTATTGCTATTATTATTATTATTATTATTATTATTATTTTCCATTTTTTTAATAAGCAGTTTTATAATTTGAGAGAGATATTTAGCTGATGTATGGTTGATGTTACTAAACTATTTATAAAGTTAAACGCTTTTGCAATTAATGTATAGATTTATATTATTTTAGTATTCAACTTTTTTTGATTATGCCAAAAGGGTAAAAACACTTTTTGTGTATCCTATAATTTATAATGTGTTCCTACTAAAGTATTTAAACAATGTATTGTATTATTACCGAAGTGTTCTGGCGGTACATCGCTCGACCCTGACAGGGGTGAGCATGAGTTTCAATCCCACTACCAGAAATAAATGTGGGTCTACATTCGGCTTCGCTAAAATGTATATTGTTGTAAAAAATTCAAAGTAAAAAAATAAATAATAATAATAATAGTAATAATAATAAATTATTGTTGTGATTAATATTATTACTGTTAATATTATTATCAGCTTATTCAAGAAAATACTTTCTATATTAATAAATGTTGTTTTTGTTAATAATTTATCATCGCTGCGATAAAAAGTAGTGTTTAATACTTTTTATTGTTGATAATGGGTCACTAACTGGTCATGTAAAATGTTAATAATAAGAGAGATAGATTGTTTTTAACAAGTTTTTACAAATTGGATAAAGTACATGTATGTGTTTTAAATTTAACATTAGTAATAAAGCTTAATGACTTTTTTTCTATTTTTTATTGACAAATGATATAACTTTTGTCAATTAACGTGTTTGACCAAATACTTTTACACCTCATTTGACTATCAAATAACTAAATTTATGTAAATTATTTTTTATAATATAAGAAATGGGTTTGTTATAGTTTTTCCTTAAATCCATAACAACTTTTGGTAATCGGTCTTAGTGATTATGCTTTTCTTTCAACATTATTACAGTTTTGTGGTTTTTGTCTATTCAAAGTATGATAAATTGTTGTAAAACTTGTTTTATATAATTCCGCTAGCTACTTAAGCAAAAAATAATAATTAAAAATTTTAAAATATAATGTTCATTATTATTAATATAATAATATTTTTTACTGTTTGTATTTATTTCACAGAGCGAAAACAGATACGTAAATAAGGAGATGATCAAAATCAAATAAAACTAGTAATTAAAAAAACGTTAGCGCGGTAAAACAAAATTAATTAAAGAGTTTAATTAATTATTTTTATAAGCATATTTTTAAATAATTAAACTTTAGTTTTAATTAGAATTATAATGTAACAAATAGTTCAATCTAACATACTGTTGTATGCCAGTGATCTGAAAATCTAGGGCTCCAACCCTGAATTATTGCAATTAGATATTTAAAACATTTTAAACTGGTCTCTAAGTTATAGGCTCTTATTCAATTGGTCTATATATTGTCATTTATCTATTGGGAAACCTAATAACTAATAATTAATAATTATAATTTTTTATGTCCTTTCGCGCAATTTAGGCAAAATTTACTTCGAGTCCTACCTGACATTATCCGTCTATTGTGTATGCTTTATATCAAACTTCATCAACAATATTGAGTCCAAGACACTTCTCCCATGCTGAAACGTAATTAACAAGTATCAAAAAAAGTCCAAAGGCGTTTTACGAGAATATCATGGGCTCTTAGACACCTCCTTTATAGGGATAGATTGTTCAGTTTATATTTTTTTTGCTAAAAAATAAGAAACTCTGAGGCAATTTAATCTTAGTCTACCAACTAAGCTAGACTCTCCCATTCTTTATTTCTTTAAATTGGATAACAAACTTAGGCGGCATTCTTTTTAATTTATGCAAACGCAGGGCCTATATAAGGTTAAGGCAGCACCATTTGTAAGATCTCACTGAGATCTCGGCCCTGAATTCCTTTGATTTAATTTGATACGGACAATTATCAACACCCCAGCTAATTTCAATCAAAAAAGCTCTTGTGTGATCTAATATATCGTTCTGCAATTTATTATTACAAAATAATTCAAATTTACATACCAATACTGTTTACCAACAGGAATAAACAGGACACAAATATACTCACAGAACAAAAGTCACGTTAACAACAACGTGATACATTCAAATACAAAAGCGCGCCTCAGGACAAGATTCAAACAAAGTCAAAGTGTTTATATGTACAATAATATAAAAATAGTAATTGAAATAAAAATTAATAATAATTTAATTATTTCATTCAACAGTAACACCATTCTCGCTATTGAGTTGTTTCAGCCATATTGTCAACCCTCCCAGTTTTTACACTTTTAAGTCAACCTACTTTAAATATGCAATTGTCAATTATTTTTAGCGTTCCTTCCCAATAATTTTCTAGTTATTCCCTTTTTATTTCTATTTCTATTTATTTATTTTTATTTATTTCCCCTCTCTTTATTTAATTCTCTCTAATGTTTGATATTTTTAAACCGAAAACCGAAAGGAATTTCTTCTATTCAACTCGTGTATAAACTTGCAACCTGCAATTATATTAAAGTTAAATGTAAATATACGTATTAATTTTAACTACTAAATACTGTTTATTTTTAATCAACTAAAGTACACAAATTAATAAAGGACAAATTGTAACAACAATCATTAACTTACCCTCATTATCTACGTCTACCTGGGTGCCGTTTTTAAAATACAATTTTTGAACTAACTCAATATTTATAAATACATATTTTAAAGTAAAATATAAATCAACTATTAAGTACTTTACATTATGTGCCATTCTTAATAATTAATTTACAAAAAAGCAATTCAAATAACAAATTAATTTAAATTAAAATAAAAAAATAAAAACTAAATATTTAAGTCCGCCTATTTGAATTAGGAATAATTCAATCTAGCCAGTCCCAAGCCTAGATAAAAGAGGAGGTTTTAAGCGCAAGGTTAGCAACCTGACCTCTGTAAAAATTTATGCTGCTACAGAAACAATACAAGAGGACGTTATTCCGGCAAGCAACGGCAAAGAAGTGATCGCACGTATTTGGATAATAGAGTTATACAGATGATAGGGTTGAGTGTAAGCCGAAAGGAAGTTCAATTTTCGATTTGCAGAATCTTCAATACCAACGAAACTTTGTTGTTGTTGTTTGTTTGCTGTAATTGTTGTCTTATTACCCCCATACTTATTTCTAAAGGAAAAGGGTTTGTATTATTATTAAATATTTACATGTTTGATTCTATAAAATAGCAACTAAATGATTTAAGTTGGTGCAATAACTCATTATACCACATAATATATTGCAAATTTACTATGAGTCATTATATATAAAAGTGATTAATAATTTAAAATTATGCATACAAAGAAAAAATAGAAAAACTAAAATATATTAAGAAAGACAAATCAAATGCATATTGCAATAATTAACTGTCCGGTTAACAGTAGAACAAGGTAAAAAGTATTAATGTCATTTTATCTAAATAAATGTAGATAAGTGTAAAATAAGTGAAAATATAATGTAAAAATCAAATAATTAATAAAAGTATTTTTTATAATTAGAAATCAATAATATAAATTTAATTACTGTATACAATATAATGTAATATAAAAGAATAAAATGAAGTGTGTAAACGTGAACTAATGGCACAGCTGTAGACATGATCCTTTTTTATTAGTATCTACTAAAATTTTATATATTTTATATATTTAAATGCCTAAAATAAAAATTTATACTATTTATCGTTGTGCTTGTAAAAAAGAATTATTAGTTAAAGTATTTATTATTAGAAAAATAATATTTCTGTAATTCAAACGTGTAAAAGGAATTTATTATGAATTAATCTTATTCATACTTAATTGTTTGTTTCATGATTAATTATGAAATCAAAATAGCCTTAAAAATAAACTATATTGAAAGTTTTACAAATATTAATTGGTATTGGTTATTATTCAATCTTATTAACTCACAAATTATATAGTTTAATAACGTTTGGTAGTAGTATGGTTTTATATAAATATATACCACTTATATATAGTTAAAACGTTTTTTAGTTAAATCAATACTAAAAAGAAGTAAACCACAAGACAACATTTTGGGAAGTACTATTACAATTGTAATTAAAGATATGTAGTGATTAAATAACATGTAATATATTGTTGTCCGTTTTAAAAAACATTTAATTAATTAGTGAAGCACATGTATGATGCTTTCAAAATTTAGAAATTAGGTTAAATAACTTGCACTTATTATTATTATTATTATATGGGAGTGAAACGTGGAAACGTACGGACAGGATTGATAAGGTGGTAGATGTTTTTCATCGCCGGTGTCTTAGAAATATTTTAAAGATCACCTGACGCGATCACATTTCAAATGATGAGATCATGAAAAAAACTGACTCTCGTTCACTCCATGACATCATTACAATTAGACAAAGAAAATTACTTGGTCAAATTCTACGTTTACCGCCCGAAAGACCAGCAAGAACGGTTTTGGAATGGACAATTGGAAATGGTAAAAGAAAGGTTGGTAAAACACAGAACTGTTCGGGAAGATCTAATTAAAATGAATGTTTCATGGGGACAAGCAAAACGTTTGGCAGAATGTTCAAATACATGTTGTCTCATGTTCTCTTTGAATTACGAGACTTTGATGTTATTTTTGCTGTAATTATTATCTTATTGCCCCATGCTTATGTTTTTAAGCAAAAGGGTTTTGTAATAATAATAATAATAATAATAATAATAATAATATTATTATAATATTATTATTATTATTATTATTATTATTATTATTATTATTATTATTATTAGTAGTAGTAGTAGTAGTAGTAGTAGTATTAGTATTATTATTATTATTATATGTAATTATTATCTTGGTATCATTTAGTAAAATCAAATTTTCTTTAAAAAATAAACAATTATGTATTTCTTATTAATTGGATTATAAAATGTTTACAGTGCATATACTATACAACTCCTAAACTAATTATTGTTGAAAACGTAGTTATTAAACTAAAACATTTATAGCAATCACATAACACGCAATAATGACGTCATTTTAATTATAAAACATACAATATTATATAATAATTAAAATACAAGTACAATTTTATAGATATATATTGTAATTCAAAAATTTTGTTGCATGCGTAAATTCATCTGTTGTAAAAAATAAAATTGCAATCAAATCTTGTGACTGTCAAGTGATATGACAAAAGATAGAAAAAACTTAAACAATCTGAAACAAAAAGTGCACATCTTAATTGTAAATGATGTACATGCATTATATTATATTTATTAATTCATTTAACTATCAAAAGTTATTTAATGAAATTTTATTTTCTTAAACCATTAACTATAATAATATTATCCGACATTCTATTTACCACCAGCGGAAAAAGTAGGGAACGAAGAAACCAACAAGAGTTGGATAACAATTTTTTAATCGTAAGTTGGGGATAGAAATGTTTGTAAGTATGTGACCAAATTGACACAATTTACTCATACAATGAAGCAATACAAATCGTATACTCCTAGTTAAACATTGATTTTTCCACCTTATATACATTTTAGAGGTCAAACAATCCCCTTTTGATATAAAAATGCACACGAAGGTCAATCAATAGGTTTTTTTCTGTGGTTGGTTGTATTATCTACCCCAAAAACGACCGATAAATAAATAATTTTTATTGGTTTACAAAGAAGTTTATAAAGATAGAATCAAATTCCATTGACTTTATGTCGCTAACAAAATCAATATTTAGTTAGCATTATACGATATTTGTATTGCGTCATTATGTCAATAAATTATGATAATCGTGGCCGTTCTATAAATTTTCTAATTTACATACGCTTAATACGTTTTATAGATGGAATGTTTTATTATTATTTTTTGAATGACGGAAGAACTTGCCGTTTTTATAATTTGACGTCATCAATATCAATTGAAATCATTTTAAATAATTAATTGTCTACATACAACAATAGCAACAATTGTTCCACTGTACCATCTCAATTTGTCAGAGAGTGGTTGCGTGGTACAGCTTTTGATGTGGACCTGGGTCGACATGGGTTCAAATCCAACCACCGGTCCTAAAATGCGGGCCTAAGTTTGGCTTCGCTAAAATGCCCACTACTAAAAGGTGTTTCCCTTAAAATATTCAAAGTAGCAAATATGAATAAAAATGAATAAATAATAATGATAAAATAAATTAATAAGGTTTGTGTCAACCTCTCGTAGCTGAGTAAATAAAGCTTTCGATTTAAAATTTTGAAAGGCACTCGTTATCAGTTGTATTAGACTACATAAATAATTGGTAGCAAAAATACAACACTTATACACTACTTCTAATTTTCTCAAACCAAATATTATTTTTTGGAAATTCGGTATGTTAAGACCTGTATTGTAAAGGAATTAATTATTTGCTTGTTAACGGTAACAACCGATGGTATTTAAGGATATTGAGCAATTAGTATTAGGTTGGAACACATGAAATGTCCGATTTTGATTGAGTTTTAACTGCTCCTCCATTGAACCCGCATAAACGAAAGTAGTTCACTTTTTGGCAATGCAAACTACGATTTGACGATAGAAACGCTTCAGATTTGATTTATAAAATTTTGGATTACGTGAGCATTGCTTTATCCCTCTTAATAAATATGATGTCTGCAGAACAATTAAGGGTGATATACCAAATAAAAATATAAGAAGACGTAAAGTGTGAGATAAATTCATTTCGTATATTCTCGTCAGTCACAGTTCAATGTAGTAACGAACTGTTTTTGTGCACACAAAGCAGGTTTCAATGTGTGAATATAAACAGATTCGAGAATTTTCAACATATTCGAAGCTGGAGAAGTAATTAACACTTTGAAACAATTTTTAAAGTTGATTTGATGTTTGGTTTGTAGTAAGTGACGTAATATGAGTGTTCACTTCCGTTTGACCTATTATTGATCCAGTTAGGAATGTGTTCTTTAGCCCGATTAGATAAGCGACGCATTGTCCGACCAATGTACTTGTCACCGCAACTGCAAGTAAACTGATAAATGCAATGTGAGGCGGAAAATGTGTCTTTAGCCGTTGGGCGCCATAATGCATTACAGGCAGAAAGAAACATCCATATGGCATTTGTGAATGTTTGTTGCGGACAATATGGCGGTATTTCACGAAATTCCGTTCTTGTGATAAAAGCCTCCATAATGAACCTGTAAAAAAACCACCTTCGTTCATACATATGGACCAACTAGGGAAGAGAAACCGCGAAAAACAATTTGAGAAATCGCAACAGGTTTTCTAAATCAGTGACAGAAATACAGCAGATATTATATATTAAATATTGCCACACACACTTTACTCATTTTTAGAACTATTTTACGGAATAAAAGGTAAATCTGTTTGCTCAGTCTTTGAGCATTTTATCACTTTATGAAAGAGTTTTTTAGAAATTGTATTTTTACTTTAGCACCTCGTTGAAAAATGGCTTTTGAAGCCAAAGGGGCATTTTTAATTAAAATATTTGTTTATTTTTTATATTTTTCTAATGTAATCGAACATTTCATGTGTTCCAATGTGATATTTGTCAGATCCATAATAAGTAATAAATTTACACAGTTTGTTTCAACTATCTATAAATAGGGGTATGAGTTCCAGTTCGTATAAGACAATACAATACTGATAATTCATAAACAAGGATAAAACAGCTTCCAGTTGGCTTAAAACAAATGGATTTATTATTTAATGAATTTAACCATTCTAATATATTACTTTTAAAACCCTTATATTAAATTTAATCATTGTATTACACAAATAATAATAATAATAATTCACTTTTAAATTAACAATGTGTGTTGTATGCTCACAGGTTTGAAGTTTGTGCATTTTATAATATATGAAAAGGTGTAAAATTCATAATATACGTAAATGTGCTACTCCTACACATGATAATTGACTATAATCAATGAAATATATAATTTTTTGTAAGATTTTTAAATAGTTCTAACTTGTATATATCTATGTTATCTACATTTGAATTATTAGTGATTCATTTACACCCACATATCACCGAAGTTCCATGTGTACGTACAATTACAATGTACTGAAAAATTATAAGAAATTGGTTGTTTGCTTAATATCAATACCATTACAATCATAAGACTGTTTTACGCATGTTTTCACTTGAATTAAATTTACAAAATTTGAACACTGTGCCAAATATTGATAATTGACAACCAATGATATCGTGCACACAAAGTACATATTGATTGATTCAACTGTGTATAGTATATTAGGAATATTTGTATTTTATGGAAGATATTTTGAAATTAATATTTGTGCTATTTTTTATGTTATATTTCGGATGATGGGTAGTAAAAATGTGTTAATTTACTAAATTCACTTTGATTGCTGACGTGATTACCACCCCATTATTTTCAATTGTTATACGGCATAGCAAACGATCGACTTTGATGGTAGACGGCTTCCTTGTGACGTCGCCATTGCTTACAAAGATTGACAAGGCTACCTGAATTTTTATCTGGGTTATCTTCCTTAACCCAACGCCTACATATGGTAAACGTAAACTTTAAGATATCTTTCAAGTATCCTAAGTGTACGCTCGCATCCACCTACCGTAGCGAAAGCCCAGTTATACCGCTGTGCACTCGGACCCTGCTGTTATTAGTCTAGATACCAGTTGACACCTAGTCCAGAATGCACTATGTGGAGAACGAACATTCATAAATATCACCATCATGGGAAATTGAGACTTTTCAAGCATTACTCAAATCGTCAGGATTATTAGCATCCTAAATAAGAATGTGCTAAATGTATATCTATCAATTTATTAAATCTAAATGTAATAATAATAACAATAAATATTGGTTTTAGTTGAGTTGTAAAGGAAGAAGGATTAAAGTGGAAAAGTAACAACCCTACTATTAAAAATATCTCTATTCAAAACAATAGGAGAAAATTAAGAAAAGTGGGCAGCAATGTAAATGAGGTAACTGAACATACAATAATAATAATAATAATAATAATATAAAAATAATTAACCGTTGTGCATTTCTAGTAAAATTGAATACAAACATGAAATAACCTTTTAATACTAAAATTATTACTGCAGTCAAACGTTGGTAATGTTTGACATTTTATAAAAGTAAGAAAATAAATTAAGTGCTGAAATAAATGATATTATTATTATTTATTTTCACTTGTTTTATTTCAAAACCTGTTGAATATATATTGAAGAAATAGCTTCTATTTTTCAATCTAATGTAAATAGTGAAAATAATATTTACAATAAATGCAAAAAATAGTTACTGTGCAGTTAGGATAGCATTTAACTTATACATAATATGTATCAAAACAAATGTTACTTAATTTTTGTGTTTGTATTGCACTTCAACACCGCTACCTAATTTATCCAGTTACAAAATACAACCACTAAATCAATATTATCGCAAATGGTGCAACATATAGTTCGAAAATATTCAATATTTCTAATATTGCTTTGTTTCATGTCTCTGAGTGTGTCTATGTCTTATTTATTTAGATGCAATTGTACTGAACGGCCTTTATTCAACATTTATGAACAAACAATGAAACGACGGAATTGGCAAACTATTGCACATCACTGGAATAGGGACATAATATGTTCATATTTTGAACGTATCTCTTGTAAGGTATTAGAGCTTAAAGTAATAATAAATATTATATTCTTACACAAATGTTGTATTATAAATGTAAACATGGAGAAAGTCATAAGTTAGTCAACGTTGTTCATTGTTAAACCTTTAAAAGATGATTTGTGTTAATACTTCTTGATTATTATTTTTCTATTTATTACAAAAGCCTTTTTGCTTAAAAAAATAAGCATGGGGCAATAAGAAAACAATTACAGCAAAAAGTAACAACAACAGCAACAACGTTTCGTAATTCAAAAAGAACGTGACACAACAAAATTTCTCCACGTATTTAAATATTTTGCCAAACGCTTTATTTGTTTGATCCCCCATAAATGTTTGACAAGAAACATGCCTTTTAGCAGTAGAGGCATTTTAGCGAAGCCGAACGCGGGCCCACATTTTAGTGGGGTGGTGGTGGGATTCAAATCTCGATGGCCACCGAAGTTCAAATTTGAGCGCTGTATTGCTAGAAACATGCCTTTCAGCAGTGGGGCCATTTTAGCGAAGCCGAACGTGGGCCGGCATTTAATGCCGATAGTGGGAATCGAACCTATGTTTACCCAAGTTCGATTTCAGCTTTGTACCGCTATACCATTCCGACACTCAACTACTTTATAAAAATACATAAAGGTTTTACGTGTGTTTTCTTCCATAAAAATATTTCAATATCAACTGCTTTATATGCCATTTAATATCTTCAAATTAAATGTTATTTATAAAACTGTTGAATTTTATTGGAATAATAATAATCTTCAAAAAAGGACTGTCAATTAGTGTTAAAAATAGGGTTAGGCACATGTTACCACTAAACACCAACTTATACGTTTTAATTATATTTTTTCGGTTTTTAATTATTTTTAAAAACGTTAGATTATGTAAATTTTTCTATTAACGTATTCGTATTTATTGAGTGTTGATATACTATTTCAACTATAATCACAGTAAATAATATTGAAATTGAGACTTGTGTGGCTAAAATATTTATGCAATTATTTTAATTCGCTATGTAAAAATGAAACATTTTGTAATTTAATATAATTGTTACTTTTTGTAACATGTTTATGTAAACACATTAGGCATCAAATGTTGTATTTATTTTGTAATTTCAACTGCATACATATACTTTACACTTGCAAATAAAATACTTTACATGGAATCGTAATACATTAATTTGTATTTTATGTTGGGCGTATATATGCACATGTACATAATTAGTACAGTTATTGAATAGAAAACACTAATTTGTATGCATAGATTGGATTCTGTCCACACTAAATACAAACCCATTGGTTAGTGAAGACAAGCAAGTCAAGTAGATTTGTCGTCTGAGTTGATTGGATAAAGTGAAAAATGATATTGATCAGTCAAATTAGTCAAATTAGCTTATTAATAGAAGCGAATTTATTTGAAATTAAATTGAAATTTGTGATTGTACACTAAAGAAAGTTGGTTTTGACTAAGTTAAATGTGTTGTGTTAAAATTATTAACATTTAAACTATTTAATTTATTATTATTATTATTACTATTATTATTATTACTATTATTGTTATTGTTATTATTATTATTATTGTCACTATAATAATAATAATAATAATAATAATAATAATAATAATAATAATAATAATAATAATAATGATAATAATAATAATGATAATAATAATAATAACTAATAATAATAATAGCAGTAATAATAATAATAATAATAATTATTATTATGTTTATTCTTATTTTTATTTTCATTCTCATTCTTCTTGTTCTTCTGTTTATTATTGTTTAACGGGTTTACAGCAAATATTACTTTAGCAATTGGATATCATAGAGAAGCCAAACGAGAGCACTCTGGTGCCTGTAGTAGCTAACATACATTTAAAACATATTTTTGCAAACTATTACTTTAAAATGTATATTGTAAATTTTATAATTATAAATATTTGTATACTACAAAAACCTTTATAATAACTATTTAACTTTATTTTCAATATTTTAGACCAAACATTATGGCAACAAAATTATCTCCTACATTAATTGCTCCACCAACCTGCAATGCAGAAGAGGACGCGAAAAAACTTAGAGCAGCAATGAAAGGATTGGGTACGTTAAAATAGTCAATATATATTATTTATTTTTTATATATGGTTATTATTATTTATAAATAGTTTACGGGAATATGTATTAGGAAACGGGTGTTTGGTTATTATTATTATTATTATTATTATTATTATTATTATTATTATTATTATTATTATTATTATAAATGAGAATTATGAATGACAAACATTGTTAACTTTCGCTTCTATTGAATCACAAAAGAGCTACTTACTACATGACATCATTACAATTAGACAAAAGAATTACTTGGTTAAATTCTACGTTTTCCGTCGGAAAGACCAGCTAAAACAGTTTTGGAATGGACTGTAAAAAATGGTAAAAGAAAGGTTGGCAAACCACAGAAAACTAGTCTAAATGTTATTCGGAAAGATTTAATTGAAATGAATGTTTTATGAGAGATCAAACAAAACGTTTGGTAAAATGTTCAAATACGTGGAAAAATTTTGTTGTGTCACGTTCTTTTTGAATTACGAGGCTTTGTTGTTGTTAATGTTGTTGTTACTTTTTGCTGTAATTTTTTTCTTATTGCCCCATGTTTATTTTTAAGGACAAAGGCTTTTGTAATAAATAGAAAAATAATAATTAAGAAGTGTTAACACAAATCATCCTTTAAAGGTATAACAATGAACAACGTTGACTAACTTATGACTTTCTCCATGTTTACATTTATAATACAACATTTGTGTAAGAATATAATATTTATTATTACTTTAAGCTCTAATACCTTACAAGAGATACGTTCAAAATATGAACATATTTTGTCAGGATTCAAATGATCTGCAATGGTTTTTTTTAATTATGGAACTTTGTTGTTGTTTTTTGCTGTATTTGTTATCTTATTTCTCCATACTTATTTTTAAAGCAAAAGGGTTTAATAATAATAATAATAATAATAATAATAATAATAATTTGTGAGTGTTTTACGAATATATGTATCGAGATAAGGGTATTTTTCAAAACCATACAAGTGTTAGCGTTTGGTATCGGTAAGAATACTTAACCTACTAATTAATAACCTAGCAACAAATCAAACCTTTTAGCTACATTAACCTTTGCAACACTAAGGTAATGATAAAATATAAAAATTCAAAAAGTATACATGGTCATTATATCGGTTTACACAATTTACTCAATTTTATTTGTATGATGTTTAGATTATTTCTTATTGGTATTATGATTGTTGTAAATCTTAATTTTCAGCTTTTAGTATATATTTTTACTGTTTATATAAATCTTTTTAAAATTATTTTATTGGACACATTGTACATTTTACATATACATTTTACAGGATAAATAAATTTAATAATAAATAATAATTAGAGTTAATTCGTATAGTATAAACTTTGTTTTGACATTAAATATTAAATATAGTGATGGCTATATTACTGTTATTATATTATTTTGTTAAATTAATATTTGACTATTTATAAAAGTGTATTTTTAATTCAAATTTGCATAAAACTAAAATTTTGGTTTGCATGTACAGGAACTGATGAAGATACCTTAATTGATATTCTTACTCACCGAACGTGTGATCAACGTCTGGAAATAAAAGATAAATATTTTAGTATGTTTGGAATGGTAAGTTTAATTATAAACATGTATTATGCATTGTTTATTTTTGTACTTTTGAATACTTAATTCGAAATAAAAAACATTAACAATTATAAAGGAAATAAATTTATTTATTTTAGAGCTTAGAATCGTCAGTTCAAAGTGAAACAAGTGGTAACTTCCTTGTAGTATTGGAAGCACTATTAATGGATAGAACCACTTTATCGGCTCATACAATGTACAAAGCTATGAAAGGTGCTGGTACCGACGAAAAAACGTTAATTCACGTTTTATGTCCTTTAACAAACGAGGAAATAATGGATATAAAGGATGCCTACAGAGAAGGTTAGTATTTCATTTCTAACTGTTTTTTAAACAATAATTATGGTTGCATATATGGAATAAAAATAATCATGAAAATAACGCGCCAATATAAATTAAACGAAAACACATGTTACTCATATTTGTAGCAGATAGAAATTAACTCATTGTCTATACGCATAAATCCAGAGGAAATATCTAGTGATACAGCGCTGAATGTAAATATGAGTGACATGAGTTCGATCTTATTACTGGCACTAAATGCTGACATACAGCTTTACTGAAATGTCCACTTTCTGAAAAATATTTCCAGTAAAGCATTTGAGCATTAGCAATTTAAAAATGGCTGTGTATTTAATACAATTATTTTACTTGTAGTTTTGTTTATTGTATTATAAATTTCAAAAAATTATGTTGGGAAAATAATAAACAATTTAATTGACTAAAGATATTTTATTTTTTAACTCTCAACAAATCGATCATTTTTACCTATACGTTTGAAAAATATTAAAATTTATAGGTTAAAAAATTACTCTAATTTTTTATAGAGAACAATAAAATTTGTGATGCAATAATAATTTTTATCCAATTTTTTAGTATAACGTAGATTATTGATTGATAAAATGTCAAATATTATTTATTTCTAATTACAGATAGTAAATGATTATTGAAAACATTTTACTACATAACTTACGTATACATTAATTATAGCTGCATGTATGACATGTACAAAAATTTTTAAATGTATATCTAAGCATAAACTTAACAAAATCAAAATTATTTATGCTGAACAATTGTTGTAATTTTGAAATTGGGTTTAGTAGAAAATTATTTATAATTAGGAAGTTTCTATGTTTATTTATAAGCTACAAATATTAATTATAGTTCTATATATGGCATAAACGCATTCAAAAGACAACGTAACGATCATTTTAAAAATCAAATATATTTAACTTCAAAATGTGTTATTTTATGTTTGTAAATTGGCTCCGAGTTTACCAAATACTACTTTATATGATTATATGCCATAATTGTTATTGTAATTTTAATGTTTCGTTTTGTAAGATTTACAAATATAATTAAATAAAATATGAAGTTTGAGACTACACATATTTTAATTTTTAATATTCAATTTTTTAAATGTCAGTCTATCAATAAATTGGGCTATTACGTTTACAAAATATTTAAAAATTAAACAATAAAACTTTACATTAAGCATTTTGACAATGGTTAAATTAATGACGTACTAATAATTTTTATAATATACTTCTTGTTTGATTGACAAAGCATTGCACATCAATTACCATTAATTGCTATTTTACAAAAACCTTTTTTAAAATTTAAATTTTGAAATTATTTTATGATCTTAATTATTTTTTTGGTTTTTGATCTTATTTGATTATGCCAATGTGTTTATTTTTTGATTCTTTGATGCTAAATAGACTCCCATGTGATAATAATAATAATAATAATAATAATAATAATAATAATAATAATAATAATAATAATAATAATAATAATAATAAATATTAATAATAATTTTTATAATTATTAATAATCAAATAAACATTCTATTACATAACTTAAACTAAAATTGTAACATTCTTTTTTGCATTACAGTCCTTGATAAAAATGGTGTCGCAGGTTAGTTCATTTTATAATGTATTGATTTTATAAATAATGTGATAAATATTAAATTAAAAATTAGTATTTTACTATATTTCAATGTTACAAAGTAACAAAGTGCAAATTATATAATTTTTTAATTGTGTTTAAAACAACGCATTAAATAAATTTTTGTGTAAATTGCATAAAGTTATATAACACTTTTTTATTTAATTTCTATTCCTTACATTTTTGAAAAGAAAACGTGTTTTAGCAAATTGACATTTTAGGGTTTTAAATGTATGTTTGATAAGACGAATAACAATGTACTACAATCAATGTTTACACACATGTACTTATTAATAAATACTAGATGCATCACGAACATTGGAAACCGATTTAGACAGTGATCTAGGTGGTTATTTCAAAAGAATTATGCTTGCACTTGTACAAGCTAATCGCGAGGAATCATTTAGGCATGATACGGCCAAGTACAATGCGGATATGGTAGATATTTATGAAGCGGGCGAAGGGTGAGTTTTTATTATAAAGAAAAATAATATCATTTTAAAACGTCTAATGAATAATATTATTAATAAATGAATGGGGTATTTAATAAAAAATAGAAATTTTGATTTTTAAGTTTTGTTTACCTGTGATATTTAGAAATTAAAAAATATCGTTAAGTTACATGTCAAAATGTTGAAAGTGGTTATAATGCTGTATTTATTATAATATTAATAATATTAATACTAATATTATTATTGTTAACAATAATAATAATAATTACTCTTATTATTGTTATCATCATCATTACTATAATAATAATAATTATTATTATTATTAATATATATTATATTATACTATATTGGGTAAGAACCATTCGGGACAATATAATTAAAATGAATGTATAATGGAGATTAAACAAAGATTTTGGCAAAATGTTCGAACACATGAAATCATTTTGTTTCCTCGTGGCTATTTAAAATTATGATGCTTTTTCTCTTATCATGTTGACTCATGTTTGTTTTAAAGCAAAAAGGTTTTGTAATAATAATAACCATTGTTATTATTATTATTATTATTATTTTATTATTATTAGCCCTGCACTCAAAACTATGTGAACACAGGTTAATGTCTGAATATCGGTAATAAATGTTGTCTGAAATAACTTAATATAAACAGACCGTAACACAAATTTCTACTCGCAGTAATTTGTTATTACAAAATTATTAATAGATTTTTAATTAGATTTTAATTATTTCTTATTTTGGATTTTTGTAGTCGGCTCGGAACGGACGAAGAAACATTTATTCGAATTTTTGCATGTCGAAGTGCTTTTCATTTGCGTCATTTGAGCATGCTTTTTCAACAAGTACATTGATTTAAATGTTTTAATGTATATATATATATATATATATATATATATATATATATATATATATATATATATAACTTACGGATAATTTATTTTTAACGTATTGTAGCAAACTGGGAAAACGCTATTAGAAGCAATTAAATCAGAAATATCCGGAGATTTATGTAGAGCTCTATCATTAATATGTATGTTGAGATATATATATAATTATATATATATATATATATATATATATATATATATATATATATATATATATATATATATATATGGTGTGGTTTTGTGTCATTTAATATAACTTTTTAATATTATTTTTGCACTTTTTTAGTATCGATGTGCGAAGATAGTACTGGAAGCTACGCAGAAATGCTAAATAGTTCAATTCAAGGATTGGGTACTGATGATCCTACTTTAATATACATAATTGTATCACGAAGTGAGGTAAACAATTATATATTATTAAGCTAAATAAATTGTGATTAATCTTTGTATAGAATAGCTTTTGTAAAACAATTTGAGAGCGAATTACTTAAATTATAAATAATATATAGTATACTGATATAGTATAATTTGTCAAATGAAAGTATTATAGCAATACAATTGAGTAGTTAAAAATACTTGTTTACTTACAAGAAATTTATTTTATTTATTATTTATACATACTATGCATAGTGCTTGTTATTACACACACTATTACAATATTATATAATCGATAAAAGATGGCATACAAAAAGAAATATTAACATATATTTCCGCAAAATAATCAATAACGTTAGTTTCAAATTGTATCTACGTAGTTCAGTGAATTACAATTATGCCCGGTAGTCTAGAAGTACAACTGTCGCCGGTTTGAATCCCGTTACCTGCATTTAACGCGGTCCTACGTTTGACCGCTGCTGATAGATATTTCCGTAAAGCATTTAAATTAGTAAAAATGAAAATATTATAGCTTTTATTAAAGGATTTTTAAAATATTTTTATTATATTAAGGTATTCTTAAAAACATTATAAAATATGTAAAACTTAAAACTCGAACAATACTGCTTATATTTTACCTTATTTAAAATTCAGTACAAATACTAAAGACAAAAAATTGTTAGATTTTATTAAGAAATTATTAAAAAAGTATTTTTTTTTAAATTTAAACAATCAATGACAGAACAACAAATGGTTTATAATAAATTTGATTTTGTATAGTAATAATAATAATAATAAATAATAATAATAATAATAATAATAATAATAATAATAATAATAATAATAATAATAATAATAATAATAATAATAGTATTAATTTATTTTTGTTGTGTGCAATACTTTTAACGTTAAATTTTTTACTTTGTTTTGTAGATTGACTTAAAACGTATTGCCCAGGTGTATCAAGAGAAGTATGAAGTATCATTGGTAGATGCTATTAGTGGCGATACATCGGGATATTATAAAATGGCACTTTTAGCTCTTCTTGGAGAAAAATAGAAAAGAAAAATTAAAAAAAAACAATAATACATACTTGAGAATAAAGTATACTTTCTTTCAAATATTCATGCAATGCTTAAATTACAACTTTTAAAATAATTATCATGTACCACTTTTCATATTTGTTTTTCAGTTAAACAAATTGTTATCATTATTATTTAAATAAATGTACTTAAAACATCGGCATTTAATGCGGCTTTGCTAAAATATACACTGGTGAAAGATGTGTCTTATCGTAAACCGTTTAAAGTACTGAAAAATTAATACAAACTTAAAAACTGTATTGTTATAAAACTATTGTATACTTTAATTTTTTTATATTACAACCCAGTATTAAAAAAGATATAATTTGGAATACAGTACTACAATATACATCTAACAATTTGAGATTTTGGGCAGTTTAAGCATTAAGAAATCTAATAAATAGATGTGAAATCTCACATTTGGTGTCTGTTCAATATGCAATAAGGACCTTTCCATCGATACAACTAAGAATGCTGTTTACTACCAAAGGTCTCCCTTTGCCCAACATTAAAACGGCTAAAGCATAATTTTCCGCCTCACATTGCATATATCAGTTTACTTACAGTTGCGGTGACAAGTACATTGGTCGGACAATGCGTCGCTTAGCTAATCGGGCTAAAAAAATACTCTCAACTAAATCAATAATAAATCAAACGGAAGTGAACATTCATGCACTTCTTCCATATTACGTCATTTACTACAAACCGAACATTAAATTGTTTTCAAAAATTATTTTAAAGTGTTAATTACTTCTCTAGCTTCGAATATGTTGAAAATCCTTGAATTAATTGATATTTACACATTGAAACCTACTTTGTGTACACAAAAACAGCTTGTCACAACATTAAATCTGGCTTAATTGTAATGTTTGTGTTTAGGTATGCTTGCGAGTTGTAGTAACTTAAATGTCATCTGAACCCCTTTTTTGTATATACTAACATTTCATATGTTTGTGACTGACGAAAATATACGAAATGAATTCATCTCAAATGAACAATATTTAGAATCATCTGTCTTGGCACTCATTTTTAAAATATTTTTATAAAAGAAAAGTAAATATACGAAATGAATTCATTTCGCAGTTTACGTCTTCTTGTACTTTTAGTTGGTATTATAAAGGGAACCCCCAATGCTTTAAATAAGATATTTATTACACTTATTTCATTTACTAATACTTCAAGTATGCATTGTTTGCTAAATTTAGAACATGTGTATTTTAAAACAAAATGTCCCATGATGCATATGTTTTTTTTTGTGCTAAAAATATTTTGTAAAATGAAATAAAATTTAAAAATACATACAACATTGAAATATTTGTGCATCATTAAAAAATTGCCATGTAAATAGATAATAGCAAATTTAAAAAAATAGTGAGATTATGATGCATTACATCACCGACAAATAAAACAACACATTAAGCATTTGTTAAATGTTTTTAATGTATTTTATTATATGAGTAGTATTGCTCGCTTATAAGTAGTAGATAAAAGAAAACTTTTCTTACTGTCAGTTATAATTTATTCCTTTCCATAAGAAAAGGATTATTGATAAAACAACGCATTACAAGAAGCCTATATTAATATACTAATAGTAATTATTAAGTTACAAAACTCATTTAATTTGAATAAAATAATTCATTTTTATTATTCTACATAATAATTATTCATATTGAATTTGTTACAAATAGAACACTTGATGATTAAATGGAAAAAAATGTTCGTATTTGAATTCTACACATGACTTCACTCAACATATATGCTCCACATATATAAAGTAGAAGTGTAAAGTTATTTATTACATGTTCCATATTTATATATACTGTAGATAAACCGTCTGTTATCAAAATCAATACCAAATAATTAACTCGATTTTGTGTCGCTAATTAATTATATTAAACACATCCAAGTTGTATTAAAATATTTAAAAGCATTATTTTAGCAGCTTAAGTAAAATATTTTATAAAAGCTTACGCATTATACCATTATTATTGTAAAATTTTAATTTATTTTAAAAATAAGAATATTGACATTTAAAAAATTGCAAAACAAGCAAATAAGTTACTAAAAAATAAAATGCCTATAGATACATAAAAATAAATAATGAAAGCTATACATTTTTAATGTTTTAGGGAGTATTCATTGTTCTCTAAAATGTTTTTAAAGCGCTTAATGGAGGGGTCTTTGCGGTTTTTAACCTAATGTGGAATTTGATTCTGCCGGGGTGGTCTAGCGGCACAGTGCTTGAATTTGAACCTCGGTGGGGCATGGGTTCGAATCCCACCACCGGCATTGAAATGCGGACCCACGTTTGGCTTCGCTAAAATGTCAACTGCTGAAAGATGCGTTTCTTGCAAAGTAATAAAAATAAAATTAGAAAATAATAAAAATAATAAATTTTCTTTATTAAAAATGTTTATTTCTTATAGCATTTACATTACATTTTAAAATAATTGTGAAATATTACAATTATATTAATATTTGTGTAGTGCGGAGGTAATTGTATTACCGTAACGTTTATTTTAGTCAAGGATTTTGTAATTTATAGAACTAGAAATACATTAGTTTCAAAAACATGATAAAAATTATGTTATTTTAAAAATATATTTGGTCTAGAACATAACGTTAAAGTTCAACATTCAATTTAAAATTGAATAATTTACCAATGTTAGTGCTAAATTGAACAATTACATGCTTACTTTATTTTGATTAATTTATGTACCCAATAGTAAAATAATACGTTTAAATTAGTTTTGGCTATAATAATATTAATATAGATCAAAAATTTGCAAACTGTTCTTTTTTATATTTAATGATGAAATTAAATGTGATAGATTAGAGCATCAAACAATGTGCATCGAACAATGTGCTAATGTATGGGCAAAGATAACATAATTTTTGGCATACTTTAGAAATTAATGCATTTTCAGTTATGTAAATTGCATATGCCTTGACAAAAATAAACGTTACATTTGTACAATTGTCTTTAGACATTACAAACCTTAATATAATTGTAATTAATTGCAATTATTTAAAATATAATGTAAATAGAAAATGATATTTGGAATTAAGAAAATAATTGTGTAATGCTAAATCGAAATCCTCAACATTGAAGTAAAAAATGTAGGAATCCTTTTATTAAACGCTTTTAAAAAATTTTAAAAATTAATGAATACCACCTAAAATATTTAAAATGTATAGTTTTCGTTATTTGTTTTTAACTATGCATAAATATTTTATAACATAAATTATTTTTAAGTAACTAATTTTAGTTTTGAAAATATCGATGATCTTGTGTTTGACTTAATTTTAAAATTAAAAGTTTTAAATTTATTTTATGTTTGATACTTTAAATGTTTTACGAGAAACGCATCTTTCATCAGTGGACATTTTAGCAAAGCTAAACGTGGGCCCGCATTTTAGTGCCGGTGATGGGATTCGAACCTATGCCCACTTAGGTCCGAATTCGAGCGCTGTACCGCTAATTTACCATATAATGATTATTCTATGATTTATCAAAATTATTATGTGTGTAATATGCGACAGTAAACATTCATAAAAAATAAGTTAATACAACTTACTAACAAACAAACTAACTAACATAAACACATTTATTAGTATACGACTCAGCTTAGTTCAGTGTAGTCACTATCAGTAAACACAATGTGTGAATATAAGGAGATTTAAAAAGTGTTATCTTTTGGAAGCTTGAGAAGGAACCAATACTACGAAATATTTTTTAAAGTCAGTTTGATGCTAGTTATTGGGTACATGCCAATATGTGTGAAAAGTTCATAAGTGCTTAACTCTGTTTAATCTCTTGCACTAGGTGAATGATTCCATGTCGAAATCAATTCAGTGTTATTAATTGGTTTTTACTTTAACATACTTCAAACATTATCTTAGTTGGGTTAATATAAAAATAATATAAAATAAAAAAAAACCCGAGAATTTTGATATTTCTAAATAAATAGAGAAATGTTTTTGCTTAAAAATAAATTATATATATAAATATATACTTGTAAATAATAAAAACTATTATTTTAGTCAATATTCATAATTTTTTATAATGACCTCCAAGAGTTCAAAATATAAATCCCTTCGTTTTTTAACTTAATGTAGTATAATTTGATTTTGCATTACGTAATCAATTTTCTTAATTTAAATTTTGTATTTTATAAGCCATCTGCATTATATTTTTAAAAAATTAACAATATTACAATAATATTAAGGTTTGTGTTGTCTGGAAGCAATGAAATAACTATAAGCTTTTTGCTGGTTAAGAATTGAACGTTTTATATGCATAAAAATATTTATTTTGATATTATTTTTAAAATAAAGTTTTTATTACAAGTTACATGTTATAATTATCGGGTTGTAATTAAGACTACTACTTAAACAGTTACTAATTATGCTATATGTCTATAAATTTCTACAACTAATTTTACTATAAGTTCAACAAAAAAAGACTGGTTTGAAATATGTTTTAGAAAAACATATACCATAAAACATTTACGTTATAAATAATCCTAAAATACACGATTTAATATTTATATACAACACAACATACTTTGGTAAATAAACCTTACCTTTTATAATGTGTTAAACAATTTTTATACATTACCAAATTTGTTACATATTGTCATTTCATAAAATAATATTAGTAAAACCTATCGATATATTAATATACATAATAAGGCTCTCACGTTTCATACGTTCATTCTTGCGATTAAATCGAAAGATAAAAAATCTATCAAATGCTATAAGGCTAACCATAATTCTTGAATTAATATGACATAGCTATTTATGTATAATTTATCTGTGATGAGAGAACATAAATCAAAACTTTAATCGTGTATCGACCTGCATTTTAATAATAGTTTGGGCGATAGAGACATTTTATCAGGTGATTTTAATTTTAATGTTTTTTTTTGTTGAAAACCATTGTAATGAAATTTACGCTTATTTTGAAAATCTGCAAGCGTCTGTCTAGGAGAAAAATTGTTTAAAATGTTTAAAATTAAAATTGGAGAGAAATGAAAATAAGGTTATAGAGATAAAATTTTATTCATGTTGAATTTAATTGTACATTATAATATCTAATAATAATTGCATTTAACATATACATACTATGTATCAAAACAGATGTATCTTAATTTTTGTGTTTGTATTGCACTACAACACTGGTACCTAATTTATCCAGTTACAAAATACAACCACCAAATCAATATTATCACAAACGGTGCACATATGGTTCAAAAACATCAAATGGTTCAAACATTGTTTTGTTTCATGTCTCTGAGTGTGTCTATGCCTCATTTATGTAGATGCAATTGTTCTAAACGGCATTTATTCAATAGATATGTCTCTTGTAAGGTATTAGAGTTTAAAGTAATAGCCAAAATAGTAGTAATAATTATTACATTTTTTTACAGAAATGAACTATTAGAAACGCTTTAACTTTTATTTATATTGTCATGTATTTTAGTCAATAAAATTGTTCCTTTAACAAATTATGAGTGTTTGTTTTAACAAATGTGGGTATTATACCTTACTGCTATAACCAACGCAATTGTAAATGCTGATTAGAAATTATTTCTGCAAACAGTATTTTATGTAAATATTTATATAAATATTGTCTAAGGCATGTATTAATAAGTATTATCTATGTTTAAATTACATGATCATAATAGTAGATTATGTTAAGATGCAAATTCGTATGTGGCTGTATATATATATATATATATATACTTTTTTATAACGTATTGAAACAAATACAAAAATGTTTCAACTATTATACATTATTAATTTTATTCACCCAAGTTCGCTAAATAAACACTCTAGAAACAAAAAGTCACATATTAACTCTTTTTTAAAGGAAAATGAAAACCAAAAATATAATTTTAAATTTTCAGATTTTTCTTTTGTAGGCGGTAAAGTTAATTGAGTCCTACATCCAACACTGTGTAGATTCCATTCTTACTATGACACTAATTGTAAGCCTTAATTCAGTACGGCTAAATTGATTACTATTCCATTAGAATTATGTACTATGTTATACGAAACATATAATATATATATATATATATATATATATATATATATATATATATATACATATAATATTACACATGAGTGATAATTAAATATTAAGATTTAAAATTGGATTTAAACTATAAAATGTTTCTTAAATGTTTCTTATAACATAGTACATAATTGTAATGGAATAGTAATCAATTTAGCCGTACTGAATTAAGGCTTACAATTAGTGCCATAGTAAGAATGAAATCTACACAGTGTTGGATGTAGGATTCAATTAACTTTACCGCCTACAAAAGAAAAATCTGAAAATTTTAAATTATATTTTTGGTTTTCATTTTCTTTTAAAAAAGAGTTAATATGTGACTTTTTGTATCAACATACTAATGTTTCTAGAGTATTTGTTTAGCAAACTTAGGTGAATAAAATTAATAATGTATAATATTTGAAACATTTTTGTATTTGTTTCAATACGTTATAAAAAATTAAATAAATCGTTACTTTTTGAAAATGTAAACACATCATGTATTAAATGTTGTATTTGTTTTGTTATTTGAACTAGCATACATATTAATTACACCTACATTAAATTAGTATAAAGTATGTATGTTAGTCGTAAATATTCAAATACAAAAAATATTAATCGTGTTATTGAAATGAACAAATGACTATTACAGCATGCAATAATGTCTACACTTAATGCAAACCAATAATATTATGACAGACAAACCACGTATAATAAACAGCTTTGTTGATTGGATAAACAGTAATAGAAAATTGATTTTTTTTCGTCTCTTTATTTAGATTAATACAGATGCATTTGTTTAAAATAAAATAGCATCTCTTTGCATATAGTGAGAGAAGTTTGTTTTTTTGGATAACTAACAAGGTTAAATGTGTTTTACTCGAATTAATATAATTTAAAGATTTGCCCTTGTTTTTATGAAATATAAAGTGTTTTTAAAAAAACATGAATATGTAAAATTTATAAAATAATTAAAATAAACTTTATTTTTATTTATTTAGATCAAACATTATCGAAATGGAAGGAGGAAATCCCTCATTGATTTCGCCATCACAGTACGATGCAGAAGAGGATGCAAAAGCACTCAGAAAAGCGATGAAAGGGTTAGGTATGTGAAAATAATTTTATTGTCAGTTAAAAATCAAACCAGTACCTATTATATTTGCATGTTTATTATAATTGAAAATATATGATAGAATAAACAAATTTGATATTAATTACTTATATTCATTATAAGTAATATTAATTAAATTCAATATTATATACTATATATTATGCGGGCATTTGAATGGCTGCGCTACTCTAATTTACCATGACTACATATTTTTAATTATCTCAAAATTCAACAATAAACATTTAAAAATTATATAAATATATAATTTTATTTATATTTATATATTTATTTTTTATTTTCTGTGCAATAAATAATTATCATCAAAATCTACTAATAGACAAATATATCTAAAAAACATTTTAAATGTAAAAGAAAATATTGTTATAGCTGATTTCAGTGTACTTTAAAATCAATTTTATCAATATATATATATATATATATATATATATATATATTATTGCCACTAATAGAAATTTTAACATAAGATCAATTGTTAATATAATTAATAATATGCTTCTATTATTTGTATAATTGTATCAACAGCTGTTTTTCAAATAAATTCAAAAATACTAGCTAAACAAATACGTTATATCACTTGATGATTAAATCAATTGATTAATTTGTCTAATTTTGCACTTAATATTTTGTATTATCTTGTTTTTGCTACATGGCACTAAATATATGTTATGCATGTATGTATATACTAAATTTTTCTTCTTCCTATACAGCGTTCCTCCTTTTGTGAGGAGTTGTTGTTTTTAATCAGTGTTCTCTATTCGGTTCTGTTTTTGTTAGTCCCTTTTCCTTCATATCAGGTTTTACACAAACCAATCATCCCCTCTCTTTTCGATCACAGTTTCTTTTACGTTTCACTTCTAATGCCATTATCCGCTTTGTAACATAGATTTCTTCTCAACGTAGAATATAGCTTTACCGCCTTAAACAATTTTCTTAAATTTGCTTCTAAGCTTTAATGATTTTTAGTATTTTCCACATTATTAAATACTTTAAACATTATATATATATATATATATATATATATATATATATATATATATATAATTATTATATAACTGCTCTTTCATTAATCTATATTAAATTGAAATATGAATAATTATAAAAGTGTATTTTTAATTTAAATTTGTCCAACACTGAAATATCGGTTTATATCTATAGGAACTGATGAAGATGGCTTAATTAATGTTCTTGCTCACCGAAAATGTGAACAACGCATAGCAATAAAAGAGAAGTATTATAGCATGTATGGAAAAGTGAGTCCACGTATATTCATGTATGACTTTGTTTATTTTAGAAATTGGAAGATGCTATTACAAGTGAAACAAGTGGCAATTTTTGTAAAATATTACGAGCGTTGTTAATGGATAGAGTTACCTTGTCAGCTTACACATTGTACAAAGCTATGAAAGGTGCAGGTACCGACGAAAAAGCGTTAATTAAAATTTTATGTCCCGCATCAAACAGTGAAATAAAGAGAATTAAGGTTGCCTACAGAGAAGGTTAGTATTTCATTACTAATTGTTTTTTTGTTACATATAAATTATGGTTGCATATATGGAATAAAAATAATCATGAAAATAACGCGCCAATATAAATTAAACGAAAACACATGTTACTCATATTTGTAGCAGATAGAAATTAACTCATTGTCTATACGCATAGATCCAGAGGAAATATCTAGTGATACAGCGCTGAATGTAAATATGAGTGACATGAGTTCGATCTTGATTACTGGCACTAAATGCTGATATCCGTACAGCTTTACTGAAATGTCCACTTTCTGAAAAATATTTCCAGTAAAGCATTTGAGTATTAGCAATTTAAAAATGGCTGTGTATTTAATACAATTATTTTACTTGTAGTTTTGTTTATTGTATTATAAATTAAAAAAAATTATGTTGGGAAAATAATAAACAATTTAATTGACTAAAGTTATTTTAGTTTTTAACTCTCAACAAATCGATCATTTTTTACCTATACGTTTGAAAAATATTAAAATTTATAGGTTAAAAAATTACTCTAATTTTTTATAGAAAGCAACAAAATTTGTGATGTAATAATAATTTTTATCCCATCTTTTAGTATAACGTAACTTATTAATTAATAAAATGTTAAATATTATTTATTTCTAATTGCACATAGTAACTGATTATTGAAAACCTTCTACTACATAACTTACGTATACATTTAAATATATATTCTATTACAGTTCTTGATAAGGAGGGAGTTAAAAGTAAGTTAATTTTTACAATGTTTTGATTTTATTATGAATGTGACAAATATCAATTTCAAAATTAGTATTTAACTATATTTCAATGTTACAAAGTATCAAAGTGCAAATTATATAATTTTGTGAATTGTGTTTAAAACAACGTACTCAATAAATTGAAATGTAAATTGTATGAAATTATATAACATTTTTTCATTTAAATTTTATTGTTTACATTATTGAGAAGAAAACACGTTTGAACAAATTGACATTTTAGGGTTTTAATTGCATGTATGATAAGACAAATAACAATATACTGCAATCAATGTTTACACACATGTACTTATTAATAAACACTAGATCCATCACGATCTTTGGAAAGTGATTTACAAAGCGAACTTAGTGGCTATTTCAGAAGAATTATGCTTGCAATTATACAAGCTAATCGTGAGGATTCATTTACACAAGATTTGGAGAAGTATAAAGCGGATATGGTAGATATTTATGATGCTGGCGAAGGGTAAGTGTTATTGTTACGAATTCGAATGTTTAACAGGAATCATCTGTTAGACCACTCCTGTAAACATTTATGTACTTTGGTTGTTAAATGCGAACTCATCTAATTAACATTCTTTCTATTATTATTACTGGTATATGTTACAAACAAATATTAATAATAGTAACTATTGTTATTATTATTATTATTATTATTTTATTACTACTATTATTAATACTAGTATTACTATTTTTATGCAAGATTAAACAAATATGTTAACAAACTGTTCGAACACATGGAATCATTTTGTTGACTCATGGTTTTTTAAAAGAATTATGGAACGTTGTTGTACCATGCTTATTATAAAGCAAAGAGGTGTTGAAATATTAATAATAGTAACTATTGTTATTATTAATATTAGTATTATTAGTATTATTATTATTATTTCTACTACTACTATTGATATTATTATTTTATTCTTATTAGCGCTGCACTTAAAACTATGTGGACAGAGGTTGATATCTGAATACCGGTATTAAATGCTAGTATGGGGTATATAATTATCTAAGAAGGTTAAATTATTTTATAATTAGTTTGGATTTGGTATTATTGTTTGATACAACTTCATTTTATAACAACTGGAATGTATTAATAAAGTTTATCTTTGTTAATAATCTTCTGTTACTAAATTAATAAAAATGATAATACGATTATTACATGTGTCATTAGTTGAATTATTACTTTATTACGACCAGAATTAGTTTTATTACCGTTAACGTAAAACATGTAGCGCCCAAACTCATTTTGGTTTTCAGCTATCATTAATATATCGTTAAATATATTATAAACGAATATTTATGATTAATAGTACATGTGAATGCAATAAATAGATACAACTGTTGTAATTATAAATGTTGATAATAATACGTTTCATTAATAAGAAATATAATATCCGTTTGTCTGAAATAACTTAATATAAACAGACCGTAGCACAAATTTTTACTCGTAGTAATTTGTTATTACAAATTAATTAAAAGATTTTTAATTAAATTTTAATTATTTCTTATTTTTTATTTTTGTAGTCGGCTGGGAACGGACGAAGAAACATTTATTCGAATTTGTGCATCTCGAAGTGCTTTTCATTTGCATCATTTGAGTAAATATTATCACCAAGTACATTTGATTTAAACGTTTATATATATATATATATATATGTATATAAATATAAATATAAATATTGTCTTACAGCATGTAACATTTTGCTTAAACAAAAATAATTCAACTACTGTTATGTATTTATATATAATATCTGTTATTTTAATATTTTAATACATATATTTTCATGTATATATATATATATATATATATGCTACGAATCCTTTATTTAAAATGTATTGTAGCAAACTGGGAAAACGTTATCAGAAGCTGTTAAGTCAGAAATGTCCGGAGATTTGTGCACAGCTTTATCATTAATAGGTATGCTGAAAATGTCACTTCATTCAATTATATATTTTATTTCCTAGTTAATTTATATATATATATATATATATATATATATATATATATATATATATATATATATATATATATGAAATATGAAATTTTTACAACAAATACCGTAAAAAGTGATTATTTAACAAATTAATGTAAATAAAATATGCTGTTTAAATTATAACGCTAATATTCAAGAGGTGTAAATACGGGTGTGTGTGTAAATAATAAAAACATGTTTATATTATTTTACAATTATTTTAGTATCAGTATGTGAAGATTATGCTGGAACCTTTGCAGAAATGTTAAACAAATGTGTTAGTGGATTAGGTACTGATGATGACACTTTAATATACATAATTGTTACACAATGTGAGGTAAGCAATTGAATGGCAAAACAAAATAAATTATCCTTTACATTTCATGGAATAGAATTGTGCATATAAAAATATATTATTTACTTAAAATTAACTTTATTTAATTGTACAATAGATGTAATTGAAGCATGTATTTAGGTATTTAATAGAATTGTAATTGTATATGTGATTTGATGTGCCAAGGTGAATGATTTTATTTCAACTATTATTATTGTTATAAAAGTATTTTAAGAACTATTTTTGATAAGATTTGATGCAACTAGTTATGTAGATGTACAAAAAACCATTAATGTAAATATTTATAATGCAAAACATGGCATAACCTGCACAATTAACATGACGTATAAAAATGTGTGCTGATATTCTAATATATTTGAATTTTACTACAACTAATAAAGGTTGTATTATGTTTTAATAATAATAGATCATGTGTTTCATCTATAGAACATTGAACCTATTTGGCTATTAAAGAAAATTAATTTCATACGGAAATTACATTTCTTATTTTAATGTTTTATTTATCTTGTGTGTAATACGTTTAACGTTAAAATTTTAACTAATTTTTTCCTTTGTTATATAGATTGAATTAAAACGTATTGCCCAGGTGTATCAAGCAAAGTATGGAGAATCATTGGCAGATGCCATTCGTGGCGATACATCGGGAGATTATAGAAAGACACTTTTGGCTCTTCTTGGTGAATCATAAAAACGAAAAATTAAAAATACGAACAATAATACATACTTGAGAATAAACTATACTTTTTCTCAAATATTCATGCAATGCTTAAATTACAACTTTTAAAATAATTATCATGTACCACTTTTCATATTTGTTTTTCAGTTACACAAATTATTATCATTATTATTTAAATAAATGTACTTAAACCATCGGCATTAAATGCGGCTTTGCAAAATATACACTGTAAAAAATGTGTTTTTTTGTAATCCGTTTAAATTAGACAAATATTAATAGAAATTTAACAACTGTATTATCGTAAAACTATTATATACTTCTATTTTTTATATTACAACCTAGTATTAAAATTAATATAACTAGGAGTACAATACTACAATATAGATTAAACAATTTAAAGTATTGGGTGATTTAAACATTAGAAAATCTGTTATATTGATGTCACATCTACTGTCTATTCAAGAAGCAATAAGAAATTTATAACATTTAATTAATTAATGATTCAAGTATGTATTACTTACTTAATGTAAAACATGTGTTTTTTAAAAACTTTCTCTTAGTCCTTGTGTTTTTAATGGTAAAAATATTTTGTAAAATGAAATAAAATTTAAAAATACATACAAATGTTTAAAGGCAACATTGAAATATTTGTGCATCGTTAAAGATATGCCATGTACAGATAGTGACATAAGTGAATCCAAAGTTGACCTACTATGATATTAAAATATATGTAGCACTTGTTACTTATCCTAGACATATCTAACACTTATTAATAAATATCTTAGATAATACTTCACTAATATATATACATTTAATATTATTAGCAAAAAAATTCTTAATATAATACACAATAACATTCGTTTTAGCAATAAAGCACAATACCACCATTATGAAAACTTAAAAACACAGATAATTGGTTTTAAAAAATGGTTTTATCTACTAAAATGCATAAATATACAAAATAAAGGTAACAAACTTAATAATGTCAATAATTTAAGTAATATCTACGCTTTTGTTCAATTTCTGCAAGCCGCTTGGGGTAGGAATCTATCAACGTACCAATATAATCCTTCGAAATGCAATTTTTTACAACATGGTTAATTTTCGCTTCCAATGATACGTCCGTTTCCATGCGGTTAACCTCACGTTTTAAAATACTAAAAACGTTTTCAATTACATTAAGGTCTGGACTGTATGGAGGAAGTTGAATAAAAGTAAGCTTTTCGCTTTTCAAAGCTTTTGTGGTCTAAATAAAGAAAACGTATAGTAAATTGTAAGTTATGTTAAAATACACATTACCACTTTTGAAGTATGCACAGGAGCATTGTCTTGGATGATTGTTAAGTGTCCTGTAGCATTTCTGGACAGCTCGCTATTAAACACTTGTTTGAATATTTGTACAAATTCGGCGCTATTTAAATTGCCACTAGTACGCATCCATTTTGGAGACTGATTGTACTTAATTGCAAAATATCCTTTGACACATGAAGGATGTGCAACTTTTATAACAGTACAAGTGTGGTTGAGTGGGAAATTTGGACTATAAATAACCTTTGAATGTTCAGTCCATGGTGCGTAGGATACAGCACATTCATCTGTGAAGTATATTGATCTCCAAAATGTCGATGGATAATGTTTGTACTTTTTGGCAAACTCTACTCGTTGTAATCTATAGGCACAACTAAGTAAAAGTGTCTTAACAGCGGCTTGAAGCCTTTAGATTTCATCCTCCTTCTTACAATTGAATAAGAAAAACCATCTAAGTATTGATTTTTTATTTGTTTTACATTCATTGTTCTGTTTTTTAAGCTGCATAATTATAAACTGATCATCCTGTTTGGTTGTTGAACGTTTTCTACCAACAGTAGGTGATCTGGGGCTTGTTTTATTATTCAAAATGTTGTACACAGTTGAAACATCTATTTTCATGCATTCGGCAATTGTTTTAACTGTTGTGCCCTTTTTATAAAAATTTTGAACTAATTCATAATCATGGGTAGACAAATAACGACGCTGAGCTGTTTTAACCATAAGTATTATGTGCGCGGAAATAAGACGCTTTTTATCGAAATTCCAAATTTTGAAACGGAAAATAAAAATCGACCTTGTGCTTAAATTATTAAAAATAATTTAATAATTTTTTGGAAAAAAATTGTTTTCAAATTCTTTATATTAAAATACTTTTAAAATAAATTGTTTATTGACTACTTAAAAATACAATGCAAATTTGCAAATATATGAGCAGTGATTTTATTTTAAAAATTATTATTTTTTAAAATAAAAAGAATATAAAATAAAAATATTTTTTTAAATAATTATTTTTGTAAATAAATTACATATTTTTATATTTAATAAATTTTAACTAGAAAAAGTTAAAGTTTAGCAATTGGATTACCGGCGTATATATCAAGGTTATATATTTATTAAGAAATGTAGCGCATCAATAACCTATTTATAATGTGTAAAAAAATCGATATTTTAAAAATATACATTTATTTATTTTACAAACAAAAATATAAAAAAAAATTAAATGGAATAAAATACGTTGCCTACTGAGATTATGATGCATCACATCACCGACAAATAAAACAACACATTAAGCATTTGTTAAATGTTTTTAATGTGTTTTATTATATGAGTAGTATTGCTCGCTTATAAGTAGTAGATGAAAGAAAACTTTTCTTACTGTCAGTTATAATTTATTCCTTTTCATAAGAAAAGGATTATTGATAAAACAACGCATTACAAGAAGCCTATATTAATATACTAATAGTAATTATTTAATTACAAAACTCATTTAATTTAAATAAAATAATTTATTTTTATTATTCTACATAATTATTATTTATATTGAATTTGTTACAAATAGAACACTTGATAATTAAATGGGAAAGAAAATGTTCGTATTTAAATTTTACACATGACATCGTTCCACATATATATGCTTAAAAATGCTTTTGAAGTAGAAGTATAGGGCTGTACAATATAATGTCCAATTATACAGAGCCATCTTGTCGTTCCATGATCTTTGGAGCGAATAAGTTTTTAAATAAATAGAAAGTGTCAAAGTTAATTTTTTATGTAAATACAATTAAAATTAATTTTGTTTAATGTCACGTTAATTACTAATTTTTCAAGAAATCAGATTGTGGTATAATCGGATTGCAGTTTTAGCGTTAAGGACATTTTAATATTTTCAATAAATGAATGATGTAATTCACCATATAATGATAATTTTATGATTTAATAAAATCATTACATATGTGCGACTATATGCAATACTCTATTTTGGTATGAAAAACAATTAATTCTTTATGTCAATGTTTTATTAGCTGTAAAATATGTTCGATTTCACTGTAACATTAGCGCATTGTTATGTAATCATAAGTCAATTGAACTTAGTTGAAGTGGTTATGTAATAGCACATTGCTTTTTGTGCCTGCTATTATCAAATAACTAAATACTTTTTATTATATTTTACAACTTTAAGAAACCATGTATTCAATTTTTTATAATATTTTTTTAAATCATTAAATTCTCTATAGATAAAATGCCAATTTTTAAAAAGTACATTCTCATCAATCACAAACTTAAAAATTTTAATATATGTATACAAAAAATATTTTTAGTTGTCATTTTACTTCAAGTTAATACACCTGACAAACAAACAAACTAACATAGATACACTTATTAGGTTACGACCCAATTTAGTTTAATGTAGTCACAAGGTATAAATATAAAGATTCAAATATTTTAAACATTTTGCAAGTTTGTGAACTAATCAATACTTAAAAATAAATGTTTAACATTTTTTAAAATTATTAAATTCTTTGTAAAAAAATACAAACTTAGAATTTTAGTATATATACAAAAATGTTTACAGTTGACATTTAAGTTTAAGTTAAGTGTGGTTTAGCGGTACAGCAGTCGACTTGGACCTAGGTGGGTATGAGTTCGAATCCCACCATCGGCCCACTAAATGTGGGCCCACATTCCGCTTCGTTAAAGTGTCCGCTGTTGAAAGATGTTTCACGTAAAACATTTGAAGTAGTAAACATTTATGAATAATAATAAGTTAATACAACTCGCTAATAAACTAACTTAATCACACATCAAGTTACGACACAGCTAAGTTTGATGCAATATAAAATTTTTTTCGCAAGCTTGTGATTTAATCAATACTTTGAAATAATTTAGAAGTTAATTTGATGCTGTGTTTTGGTATAAATGACAAGATATGGTGGAAGTGAATTAGTGTTTATTTCTGTTCGAATTCTTATTAATCCAACTGGGAATGTGTATCTTAAGCCGAATACTCAAACAACGCATTGTCCGACCAATATTCTTGTTACCGCAACTGCAGATTAATTTATACATGTAATATGTAGTGAAAAATGTTACTTTGAATGCCTTAGCATTAGTCTGCCTTTGCCTAATATAAAATTTAAATTAAAATATCTAATAATAGCTACATTCAACTTATACATAATATGTTTCGAAATTGATGTAACTTAATTTTTGTGTCTATATATATATAATACTCATTTATGGGTAATAATTAAGTAATGAAGAGAAGCATTACAATGTGAAATTAAATTTAAATAATGATATAAATTTAATACAATTATACTAGAGCTCCTGTCAAAGTCAATATGGTATAATTCATTTGCTTTTTTGAAGTAAATATATAGTCTTATATATTATAACAATATTATTATATATTTCCAGTTTAGGTCGAAAACAAAAATATTGACAATTAAGAAAAATTTGAAATTATTCATTTATTTATTTATTTTAGCGAAGCCGAACGTAAGCTCGCATTTTAGTGCCGGTGGTGGAATTCAAACCCGTGGCCACCGAGGTCCAAATTCGAGCGCTGTACCGCTAGACCACTCCGGCACATATATAAAAATAAATAATAAAAATTACACATTTTAAATATTTTAGGTAATATTTGTTGATTTTGTAGAATGTTTTGAAAACGGTTATTGTAAGGGTTTCTACGTATTTTAACCCAATGATATGGAATATGACTTTACATAGCATAATTAATTTTTTTAATTGAACATTTTAATTTCTCAAACCATTCACATTATATTTTAAAATGGTTCTAAAAAGCTACAATTATATTAAGGATTGTGCTGTCAGGGAGTAACGTTTATTTTAATCAAGGATTTTGTCATTTATAGGACTAAAATACAGTAAGTTTAAAAATGTAGTAAAAATTATGTTATATTTTAATACATATAGACTAGAGCATTGTTTTCGTCCATTGTTCAATGTTCTAGAACATCAAATTCTAGTCCAGTATTAACTATAAATTTGAATAATTTACCAATTTTAGTACTGTATTGAGCCACTGCTATTTTGACCCTATTTTAATATTCTTCTAATATTATTGCAGCGGAAAATATTTTAAACTTGTTAATTTTTTTAAAATATTATAAAATTAGGTATAAAATAAAGCGTACATATAATGTTTATGTAAAAACATCAGGTATTGTTGCTTGCATTTATTTTTCAATCTGAAATGGCATACATATTAATTACACCTACATTAAATTAACATAAAGCAATTTGTATGTTATATCAGCCGTATATGTTCAAATATAAATAATTAATATGATTGTTGAAACACAAAAATAGCTGTTTGAGCGTTTGATTTTGTTTACACTAAATAGAAGCCAATAATAGTGTGAGAGATAAAGCACACGATAAAAGGCATTGTTGATTGGATAAGCAGTAATATAATATTGATTTTTTATTTCATTCAATTATTTCTAATAATATACACGCATATATAATCAAAATAAAATACAAATTGTTTTTCATATAGTGAATAAAGTTCGTTTCCTCAATAACTCAAATGAATCTAATTAAAATATTTACTTTTGCTTTTATCGAATATAAAATGTATTTTGAAAAAACATACATATGTTAAATTTATAAAATACTTAAAATAAACTTTATACTAACTTTCACAACTTATTTTCATTTATTTAGATCAAAAATTATCGTAATGGATGGAGCAAATTCCTCATTGATTTCGCCATTGCAGTACAATCCAGAAGCGGATGCTAAAGCACTTAGAAAAGCTATGAAAGGATTAGGTATGTGAAAATAATTTCTTGATTTACTTTTATTGATAAACCATACATCTTTTAAAGCATTAGGGGTTCCCTTCATAATACTAAATAGAATAATTAGAACACGTAAACTGTGAGATGAATTTATTTTGTATATTCTTCACAGCATATATATACAATAGGCAATTAACCAGTTACGAATTTATTCAAAAAATTTTATTTTTGTCTTTAGAATTTTAAAAATAACAATAAAAATTTACATTTGATAAAACTTGTTCTATCAAAAACGTTTTTTTTTAAATTTACTATGATAAAAATAATAACTGCCTGCAATATTTAAACTGAAATTATTTCTTAAAAGAAAATTTAAATTGTTTAATTTTTTATGTATCCATTAAATTAATAAATAATAAAAATTATTATTTTTAATTTATTTAAATTCTTTGAAAATAAATATTATTTTTTCTTAAATTACGTGCCTCATATAAACAAAAAATATTAAACCAAACATTTTATTGATCAAATAAAAACAATTTAACAATAATTTAATATAATTAATTTTAAAAATCCTTTGTTTGATAAAAATTGGTACAATAAAAAATTAATTAAATTAAATGAATAAGGTCATTGTGGCTAGTTTTATAAAATTGGTAAATTTTAGGGTTAGACAATGAAATTAAATTAGGTGAGATTTTATATTAAAAACGGAGTAACTTTAGTAAATTTTGAAAATTCGTAAAACGAACGTGTTTAGTGTGTAGAAAAGTTTTGTGAATAAAACATTTTCCCAATTATACATAAACGGACTGAATGGATCTACAAGCGAAAAGTATATTAATATTATTATTACAAATTAGAAAGAAAATGAATAATAAAATTGAAGGAAGTAAACACAGAAAAATTAGAAAATTTTTATTATTGGATTTTCAAAATATCCATAAAATTGTCAAAAATTGTTTTTAATTTGGGATAATTTATGTTCTGTTTAGCTGTACACAAAGAATCAGATTAATAGCGTTTACCGAAAAGTATGAACTTTACCTTCAATGATTTTAGAAAAAGATGAAATTGAAAATGTGTGTTCTGTTATTTACAGATTTCGCACTCAAAGTCAAGTGTACTGTGGGTTTACTAAATATTACAATTTTTTGCACAATAAGTTGCTTACTTGTGCTATCTACATAGATAATGCGCTAAAAAGCGTCTGGAGTTACAAAAATGAGTTCGTACTAACGAAATCTTAAATAGTCAGATACTAATAAATTTTTCTTTAAAATTTTTGTAGTTATAATTTTAGATAGACATCTCAAAAGATTTAAAAAATGTTCAAAATAATGCTCCAGTATATGTTTACAATTTAGCAATATGCTGTTTAGCAGAACTTACGATTTACTATACGTTTGACTACAAGAACCTTATTAAACAAAAAACTTATTTTGGTACATCCCGGATTCCAGTGTTATTAATTTTATGTTTTTTTTTAAAGGGTAGGTTAACAAGTTGTAAAATAGCTTACTACTTACAGAGAATATTGTTTATGTTATAAAAAATCAAGTTTCAAAAGATTTTATTGATGCCTTGATCGATTGAGATTGAAAATTCCTGGCAAAAATTATGAAAGACAATAAATGTTCCTTAAATTGTTGACATTATAAAGTGTGTAAATTTTCTTTACATATTTATGTATTTTAGTTAATACAATTATATTTTAACGGGTTATCTGCTTTTGATTTAAGCTTTAGTAAATGGTGGTATTATGCTTTATTACAAGAATAGATGTTGTTGTATATTATAATAAGAAATTATTTTTGCGAATAATATTACTTGATGTGTATTAATAAGGTATTATCTTAGTAAGAGTTAAAAAGATAAGTAACTAGAGCAGGATGCTACAAAGTATCACAATGCCTCTATTTTCGCAAATCATTACATCTATATATGTACAAATTTATCTAAACATAAAACATACAAACAGGAGAAAAATAATACAATTAATTTATTAAATGTCTCAATCTCGCGAAGAAGTGATAGATCATTTTGACGTAACGTTTGCCATAAACCTACTTGGACTGATTAATGTCTGCATTACAGAAGTTTCCAACCAATTCAATATAAATGTGAGTTTGTGAAAACATTGCACAGAAAATTTTCTCTGAGGATACAATCAATGAAGAAAAAGAAATTAATAAATAATTTTTAATTAATCGAAAACTACCCCCAAACGTACAAAAAGTCGAGTACAAACGCTGACGTAAAAAACGTCGGCTTACTTTAAATTGCCATTTAAAGGAAATGTGATTATAAATCTTCTCAAAATACAAAGGACCTTTCCATCAATTTAACAAAAATACTGAATACTATTAAAGGTTTCCCATTGCCCAACATTATAACAGGCAAAGTAACCTTTCCTGCCTAACATTGCATCTATCAGTTCACTTGCAGTTGCGGTGACAATTATGTTGGTTGGACAATGGGTCGCTTAGCTAATCGGGATAAAAAAAACATTCATAACTAAATCAATAATAGGTTAAACAAAGATGAACGCTCATGCACTTCTTCCATATTACATCATTTACTGCAAACCGAACATCAAATCAATATCAAAAATTATTTTGAAGCGTCAATTTCTTCTCAAACTTTGACTAAATTGATAAATTTTAAATCTGTTTATATCCACACTTACTTTATGTACACGAAAACAGTTTGTTACTATACTCAATATAGTTTGGTCGTAATAGTTGTGTTTGTGTATGCTTGTGAGTTGTACTAACTTAAATGTCACAAAAAGGTTACCACCTTTTTGTAATTGACAATAATATACCAAATGAATTCATTTCACATATTACATCTTATATTTTCAGTTGGTAAAATATTTTATTGTCAATTAAAAATTAAACCACTACCTATTATTATATTTGGATGTTTATTATAATTTAAAATATATTATAAAAGAAACATATTTAATATTAATTACTCATATTCATTATAAGTAATATTAAATAAATTCAATATTATCTACTATATATTATGCGGGCATTTGAATGCATGCTCTACTCTAATTTACCATGACTACATATTTAACTTAATTATATTTTTAATGATCTTAAAATTTAATATTAAATATTTGGAAATTATAAAAAAATATATAATTTTATTTATATTTATATATTTATTTTTTATTTTCTGTGCAATAAATAATTATCATTAAAATCTAGTAATAAACAAATATATCTAAAAAACATATTAAATGTAAAAGAAAATATTGTTAAAGCTGAGTTCAGTGTACTTTAAAACCAATTTTACCCAAAAATGTATTATAGGCATCAATACCAAGTTTTAATGTAAGATCTATTGTTAATATAATTAATAATATGCTTTTATTATTTGTATATTTGTATCAACAGCTGTTTTACAAATAAATTCAAGAATCCTGGCTAATCAAATACGTTATATCACTTGATGATTGAATCAATTGATTAATTTGTCTAATTTTTTTTACTTTGTACTTGTTTCTTGTTTTGTTTGTTTTTAATTTAATAATTTTAATAATTAGAGTTAATTTGTGCAGTATAAACTTTGTTTCGATATTAAATATAGTGATGGCTATATTACTGTTATTTTATTAACCTACATTATGTTGTTAAATTAAAATATGAATAATTATAAAAGTGCATTTTTAATTTAAATTTGTCCAACACTGAAATATCGGTTTATATCTATAGGAACTGATGAAGATGGCTTAATTAATGTTCTTGCTCACCGAAAATGTGAACAACGCATAGCAATAAAAGAGAAGTATTATAGCATGTATGGAAAAGTGAGTCCACGTATATTTATGTATGACTTTGTTTATTTTAGAAATTGGAAGATGCTATTAAAAGTGAAACAAGTGGCAATTTTTGTAAAATATTACGAGCGTTGTTAATGGATAGAGTTACCTTGTCAGCTTACACATTGTACAAAGCTATGAAAGGTGCAGGTACCGACGAAAAGACGTTAATTAACGTTTTATGTCCCGCATCAAACAGTGAAATAAAGGGAATTAAGGTTGCCTACAGAGAAGGTTAGTATTTCATTTCTTACTGTTTTTTAAACATTAATTATGGTTGCATATATGGAATAAAAATAATCATGAAAATAACGCGCCAATATAAATTAAATGAAAACACATGTTACTCATATTTGTAGCAGATAGAAATTAACTCATTGTCTATACGCATAGATCCAGAGGAAATATCTAGTGATACAGCGCTGAATGTAAATATGAGTGACATGAGTTCGATCTTAATTACTGGCACTAAATGCTGACATCCGGGCAGTATGAAATATTTTTTATACCATACTTTAGTATAACGTTATTTATTGATGGAAAAATTATTAAATAATACAGGGGTTAAAATGAACCCTATAAACTTTAACGCATTGAAGTTGATTGATTTTTCTCACATCACTTAAGCATCACTTAAGGCACATCAACATTTTAATAAGATAACCGTTAAACATCACTTTAACAATACTAATAATTTAAACAATAAAAATAAATTTATTTTACCAAATTACCAAATTCTCGCTTAGATAAAATAAACCCAGAATTTACACACTTCGACAAGATGAAAATACTACTACATTACTTGCTTTCACATGATCTATATTATGAAATATGTACATATATAGGTAATGGACACCACTAAGTTTATAAATTTAGTATTTCAAAGGACAACCATAAATTTTTATAACTTTTTTAAACGTTTTGGATAGGAATCAACTAAATTTTTAATACATTCTTGTTGAATTTGATTTTTAAACACAATCAATTTTTCTTTAAGCCCCCCGATTTACCTCTCGTTTAAGATAGCTTAAAAGATTTTCAATTACATTGAGGTCGGGGTTGTATGGAGGCAATTGAATGAAGCTCAATATGTTGCTATTTAAAGAATTTTTAGTCTAAACAATAAAAGCATTAAATTTTAAATTATAATAAAAAGCACGTTACCTTTTTCGACGCATGCACTGGACCATTATCTTGAACAACAACTAAATGCCCTGATGCATTTTGTGGTAGGTCAGTCTTAACAATTGTTTTGAAAATAGTTATAAATACTGAGTTGTTTAAATGGCTACTGGTTTAACTCTATTTTAACAACTGTTCAAACTTAATTTTATAATATCCATGATGGATGCGTAACCTTGTTAACAATGCAATCGTAGTTTTGAGGAAGATTGGGACCACAAATAACCGTAGGTTATACTGTCCATTGTTCACACTTCAAAGTTTACTTGCTAGTAAAAAATCAATTTCTAAAAACAAACTGAACGGTTTTCATGTTTTCGCAAATTCCACATGTTATTTCCTATGTTATGCTGTTAAAGAAACTTTTTAATGATTTTGTTAACTGCAGATTTGCCGATTTCATCCGATTGCGAATAAGTAAATATGAAAAATATGACAATTCCCCTTCTTGTATTTGTTACATAGGTTTAATTTTGTTTCATTTTTCATTTGGTAATAATACACTTATCATCTTGTTTACTAGTAGACGGTGCAGGTCCAGTTCTTGCTGTTTTTAAACGTGTATAATCCTTTAAAACTTTGTATATAATCCATGTACTTACCTCAAATAAATCTGCAATTTGTTCAATAGTTAAACCAAAATTATACCTTGTTTTATATCTTCGTAATTTTTAACATTTAAGATAAAGCTTCCATTATTTAAACTCATTGTAATCTACTACCGCAAGTATTCAAAATTGTGCCAAGGTTAGGGTGTGAAGTTGAAATGTTTGTCAGGTTAATAAAACAAAAATGAGTAGTCAATTTCTTAATTTTTCATTTCGATATTTTTACATTATAATTAATTTTAAAATTAATTGATTTTCTTTAAATAAAGTGTATGCAGTGACGTGTGTTGGGTTATATAAGCACTTGCAAAATTATATAAAGAAAAAATAATTTTCTTAAAAATTTTTGTTGAGTAATCGCTTCATGTTATTAAATTAAGATGAATATAACTTTTACCATTTACCCATTTGAATGCTATTTATCCAAAAATTCGAAAACACTTAAATTTTTATAATTATAAAAAACTTAAAAAACAATTAACTTTAAGTGTTGACTGCCCATATTGTTTTAGCATAATTATTTGTTTAAAAAATATATTCCAAGTTAAAACAAAAAAAAGAAAAAGAAAAGTTTATTGACAAGTCTTATTTTAGACCCTGTACTTAATTCTATTTGCACATAGTAAATGATTATTGAAAACTTTCTACTGCATAACTTACGTATACATTTTTAAATATATATTCTATTACAGTTCTTGATAAGGAGGGAGTTAAAAGTAAGTTAATTTTTACAATGTTTTGATTTTATTATTAATGTGACAAATATCAATTTGAAAATTAGTATTTAACTATATTTCAATGTTACAAAGTATCAAAGTGCAAATTATATAATTTTGTGAATTGTGTTTAAAACAACGTACTCAATAAATTGAAATGTAAATTGTATAAAATTATATAACATTTTTTCACTTAAATTTCATTGCTTACATTATTGAGAAGAAAACACGTTTGAACAAATTGACATTTTAGGGTTTTAATTGTATGTATGATAAGACAAATAACAATATACTGCAATCAATGTTTACACACATGTACTTATTAATAAACACTAGATCCATCACGATCTTTGGAAAGTGATTTACAAAGCGAACTTAGTGGCTGTTTCAGAAGAATTATGCTTTCAGTTGTACAAGCTAATCGTGATGAATCATTTACACATGACACATCCAAATATAGCGCGGATGTGAAAGATATTTATGATGCTGGCCAAGGGTATGTTTTATTATAAATATGCACAAAATAGTTTTAAAAACGTTTGATTTGTAAAATGAGTAATTAGTAAATAGAATAATTTTTGTTAAATATGAGCTCTTGTTTGAATTTGCTAAACGTACATTTCCCGGTGATTATTAGATAAAAAACTAAATAATAATTTGAAGATTTAAATACATGGACAAATATGGAATATAGAATTTACATAATGAAAACACTTTCAAAATTTGTTTGCAAGTTTTACTCATTTTTATTTTATAACAACTGAAATATATTAATGAAGCTGATCTCTACGTTCTAATATTATATAAAAAAGTAATAATGCGAATACAATATTTATTATTGTTATAATAATAATAATAATAATTATTATTATTAATATTATTATTATTCCGCTCAGTTTAGAGCAAAAATAATTAGATTTAGCCAGTTTCAAACCTGGATAAAGAAGAAGGGTTTGAACGCAAGGTTAGCAACCTTTGCCTCTGTAAAAATTTATACTGCTACAGAAACAATCAAGAGGACGCCATTCCGGTAAACAACGGCAAAGAAGTGATCGCACGTATCTGGATGACAGAGTTACATAGATGACAGGGTTGAGTGAAAGCCGATAAAAAGATTAATCATCGTTTTGCAGAATCTTTAAGATCAACTAGATTTTGTTGTTGTTGATGGTTTGCTGTAATTGTTGTCCTATTTTTAGAGCAAAAGTGCTTTGTATAATATCATAATATATATAATATATATAATAAAAATAATTATTATTATTTTATTATTAGCCCTGCATTCAAAACTATGTGAACACAGGTTGATGTCTGAATATCGGTATTAAATGTTGTTTGAAATAACTTAATATAAACAGACCGTAACACAAATTTCTACTCGCAGTAATTTGTTATTAGAAATTTATTAAAAGAATTTTAATTAAATTTTAATTATTTTTGATTTTGGCTGTTTGTAGTCGGCTGGGAACGGACGAAGAAACATTTATTCGAATTTTTGCATCTCGTAGTCCTTTTCATTTGCATCATTTGAGTAAATATTATCACCAAGTACATTTGATTTAAACGTATATATATATATATATATATATATGTATATAAATATAAATAAATATATAATATTGTCTTACAGCACGTAAAATTTTGGTTGAACACAAATAATTTAACTACTGTTATGTATGTATATATAATATCTGTTATTTTAATATTTTAATACATATATTTTCATGTATATATATGCTACGAATCCTTTATTTAAAATGTATTGTAGCAAACTGGGAAAACGTTATTAGCCGCTATTAAGTCGGAAATATCGGGAGATTTCTGCGCAGCTTTATCACTAATATGTATGTTGAAAGTGTCATTTCATTTAATTATATATTTTATTTCCTAGTTAATATATATATATATATATATATATATATATGAAATAAGAAATTCTTACAACAAATACCGTAAAAAGTGATTATTTAACAAATTAATGTAGATAAAATATGTTATTTAAATTTTAACGCTAATATTTAAGAGGTGTAAATACGGGTGTGTGTGTGTAAATAATAAAAACATGTTTATATTATTTTACAATTATTTTAGTATCAATATGTGAAGATTATGCTGGAACCTTTGCAGAAATGTTAAACAAATGTGTTCGTGGATTGGGTACTGATGATAACACTTTAATATACATAATTGTTACACAATGTGAGGTAAGTAATTGACTGGCAAACCAAAATAAATTATGTTTTACATTTTATGGAATAGAATTGTGCATATAAAAATATATTATTTACTTAAAATTAACTTTATTTAATTGTTCAGTAAATGTAATTGAAGCATGTATTTAGGTATTTAATAGAATTGTAATTGTATATGTGATGTGATGTGCCAAGGTGAATGATTTTATTTCAACTATTATTATTGTTATAAAAGTATTGCAAGAACTATTTTTGATAAGATTCGATGTAACTAGATATATAGATGTACAAAAAACCATTAATGTAAATATTTATAATGCAAAACATGGTATAACCTGCACAATTAACATGACGTATAAAAATGTATGCTGGTATTCTAATAAATTCGAATTTTACTACAACTAATAAAGGTTGTATTATGTTATAAAAATATTAGACCATATGTTTCATTTATAGAACATTGAACCTATTTGGCTATTAAAGAAAATTAATTTCATAAGGAAATTACATTTCTTATTTTAATGTTTTATTTATGTTGTGTGTATTATGTTTAAGGTTAAAATTTTAAATAACTAATTTTTTACTTTGTTGTGTAGATTGAATTAAAACAAATTGCTAAGGTGTATCGTCTGAAGTATGGAAAATCATTGGCAGATGACATTCGTGGCGATACATCGGGAAATTATAGAAAGACACTTTTGGCTCTTCTTGGTGAAGCAGGAAAATAAAATAACTAAAAGTATAATCAATCATAATTTTAAATAAATTAATGCTTATTTGAAGTTAATGTAACGCTTTGATCAAAACGTTTCATACAATTATCATGTACTACTTTCGATATTTCTTTTTTAGTATATCAAAACAATAATTTAACTTAGATACATGCTTTAAATTATTGAAAAATTGAAAAATAAATACAATTGCAAAAATTATGTTTTTATTATTATCAATACTTAGGGGCATTTTATTAAATGTAGCATACATGTACACCATTGAAAACTGTATTATTGTAAAATTATTTTTTGCTTTCTTTTCATTAAACTAAATATACAGTTTAATAGTGACAAAAAATATAAATACGAGGATATTATTATTATTATCAATTATTTAAAGTTATATATTAAATAAGATTACTTTAAAGTAGTTGTAAACTCAACAACACACATTTGCCTAAAGAGAGAAAATGATATATTTCTAAATTTAAATATAAAAAAATTAAGCAATTTAAATAGTCAGAACCCCAGTAAATTAATGTTAAAATAAAATCTAATATTGTTAAATTGGGAAAGATACTTATTAAATTTAATTAATTTATTATCGATTCAAATATACCTTATTGTAAAATGTTTTTTTTTTTAAACAATAAAATTTTGAAGTTCATACAAATATTTAAAAGGTAACATTGAAATAGTTGTAATTCGATAGTATAAACAATAAGGTAGATTTTGATATATCAAATGACTGCCAAATGAAACACGACAATAAGTAAACAAAGATTTTAATGTGTCCTATAATGTAAGTACCATAAAAATACAAATGTTTTTACTGTCACTAATAAACTATTATATTTGCTGTAGAAATAAACACTACTCTAACAATTTTACTGTAAATAGCATAAAACAATAACTTTATCGTAATTGTACTTTTTATCAATTGTCTCAATGCCATCGTTACAACTTTTTCCTTTAAAAAGTTAGCAACGGGGGTAACAACGTAAAACAACACCATAGTCGCATAATTCAAAACGAACATGCGGCCAACAAAATTATTCCATGTGTTCGAACATTTTGTTTAATTCCATGAGACAGTCATTTCAGTTAGATTGTCTCCACATTTTGCATGGTTCATCACACCCTTTCTTTTTACCATTTTCAATGGTTTTTATCGCTGGCAAATTATTCTAAAAATTACTATTTGATTCTATGTACTATTTATTTTGTTTGATTTTAGTGCAAACGGAGTTTAGCTACATTTTCTAATGTTTATTAGCTGTTTTCGATTATTAATTGCTTTTTCCCAATTATTATTTTTCATAGTAACTTAGTTAGTAGATCTACATCTAATTGTAATAGCTGCATGTAATAAACAAAAACTGATTTTTGCTATATTATAATATCTTTTAATGTAGCTCCACTAATAAAATCTGCTTCCAAAACACTGCAATCAACAAAATATTATTTTATTAATACTACTTGGTATTTTGTCAATTATGTTATATAGTACAGCAGGAATGAAAATGTGTAGGTCTAAAAACATTTGCCCTTAGACAGATAAAATAAAACAACTGTGTTAGTTGCTGTTTATGAAAATAATATTTTGAATTTGTCAAATTTGAGTTTTACTAAAAATATCGGCTATTCACCAATAATAATGGTTTTACAGTAAATTCAATAATGTAAACAGTCTATCACCATAGTTATGGTTGTTCAGTTTTGATTTTGGCATTTTAATAATCTGTTTCGATAATTTTGCTCAAACAATTATTTTAACTATCACCGGTAATTTCAACAGTATCATATTTTTACAAATTTAGTGGTCTTAATAACACAGTTGCTCGTAGTGTTCTATTCAACAATATCAGCGTTCTTACTCAATATAATACCAAATCTAAAATGTACAATGTTTTTATTTTCAGAAAATAAAAACAACACATGTACTTTTCGCTAATGCTATACTGCCTAATTACTAAATCTATTCCAAAAGTTATTAGTTATAGTAATGCAAACTTGCGACTAAATTTCAATAAGTTTTATAAGAGTTAATAATATGAATTTGTTATTTTAATTAATATTTTATAACATTTAATATCCAACGAAACGTAACTGTAACAAATACAATACCATTACAATAGAAAATTGGGTATTAGAAAAGTAAAATAAAGTTTTTATTACATATGACAGATTATATATATATATATATATATATATATATATATATATATATATATATATGTACAAAACCCTTTTGCTTTAAAAATAAGCATGGGGCAATAAGACAACAATTACAGCAAAAAACAACGACAAAGTTTCGGTGTCATTGAAGATTGTGAAATCGAAAATTGAGCTTCTTTTCGGCTTTCGCCCAATCCTATCATCTGTGTAATTCTGTCATTCAGATACGTGCAATCACTTCCTTTGCCGTTGACTGCCGGAATGGAATCCTCGTATTGTTTTGTAGAACAGTATAAAGTTTTTACAGAGATCAAGTTGCTAGCCTTGAGCTCAAACCCTCCTTCTTTATTCAGGTTTGGTATTGGCTAGATTGAATCATTTCTGGTCTAAATTAGGCGGAGTTATATTACAAATTAGGACACAATAATTAAACAGGAATATTTATTATTTACAGATTACATATTTTGATAATTATCTTTGTATTTCATGTTAAAACAAGGAAGTAATTGATTAATTTATAATTTTATAATTTAATGAAACACTCTATATAACTATTTTAAGAGAAAATACTGCGCACTTATTAACCCATCAGTATTTTTTGTATCCATTAAATTGTTTGCGCTTTAAGGTCTGTTTATACTCAATGTATATATTCTGGTTTAAACCTAATGTTAGTATATATATATATATATATATATATATATATATATATATATATATATATATAATTGTTCTATTTACAAAAAAACTATTTTTTTTATTTACTAAACACTTTTGCTTTAAAAAATGAGCATGGAGCAATAAGACAACAATTACAGTAAAAAATAACAACAATAAAGTCTCGTACTTCAAAGAGAACATGAGACAACAAAATGTTTCCATGTATTTGAAAATTCTGCCAAACGTTTTACTTGATCTCGTGAAACATTTATTTCAATTAGATCTTCCCGAATAGTTCTTTGCCAAATTTTCTGTAGTTTACTGACATTTTTCTACCATTTACAATGGTTATTCCAAAACCATTCTTGCTGGTCTTTTGGGCGGTAAACGTAAAATGTGACGAAGTAATTTTTTTTCGTCTATTTGTAATAATGTCATGTAGCGATCGAGAGTTAGTTTTTCTAAGTCTGGCTTTAACATCAACTTCAGTTTTCCGTCTTTACTAATAATCTATCATAGATATGCAAAGGAATCACAGTATCAATATTTTGTCCACTAATTTTGATGGGCAAATCATTGTTTGACTTAGTGTACAGCATTTTTGTCTTTGAACAGTTAATCCGTATGCCAATACAAGAACTGATATCATTGAGACGTGTTGTCATTTTTTGCATCATTTCTGGAGTTTTACTTAGTAGACCAATATCATCTGCAAAATCCAAACCTGTTAATCTGGCTTGGTTCCATTTGATACCATAAGACAATTTATTCATGGATCGAGTCATAATAAAATCAATTACCAGAAGAAACAAAAACGGTGACATAATACATCCTTGACGTACTCCCGTGATAATTTCAAACATAGCAGTATGAGGCACAACGTTTACGCCATCTTTTTCGGGAAAAAACTAAAAAATTCCCGTTGGTGAACTTTGATCACTGGAGGTATGTGGCACGTTGGTGCATGTATCTGTGGTCAGGGATTGAAAATATGGCTTGTATATAAGATAAAAATTTGTGTGTGCACTGCATTTTACAACAAAAATTTTGTAAAGCGGTTGTTTCGGTGAGCAGCTGGAAATTGTTGTACGAGATTTAAGGAAGCGTGCACTATTGTTTTTCGATAGAAAGCAGAAAGGAAAGTTGCAGATGCTAATTGTAAATAGTTCCGAGTTGTGTTCTGTTTTAAACTACATTTTTAGATGTATTTAAAAAGAAGAATGCATTATTTGGTTAATTCCATTTAATGGGAAGTGATTTTTTGCTAAAAGCAATGTCGATTTGAAATATGTACAGTTTTATATTGGTTTCATTTAGAGTTAAAAACGTTTTTCGGTAGTTTATTGAGCACAAAAGTAGTCCACAAATGATTTTTTTTTAATGTTCTGCGTAATATTTATATTTAATATATTTTTTAAACAAATTTGTTTATGGGCTATTTCATGCATATATAAAAGAATTATGATTATAATGGTTTCTGGATAAGCGTACGATTATTGTACGTGTTGGTTTCTTGCAACTATTTGTAACTAATGCTTATGATTCGCTCATAGCTTATATAATTTTGGAATTCAAAATTTCAGCTATCAAGTTTTTATTAGCAATATGTTTATTTCTCTTGTGATGTAGTTTTAAATTATACATCAATTAATAACTCTTGACTATTTATAAAGATATGAATCATCAAGTACTTTGTAAAGATTATATCAAAACATAATATTTAATGTTAAATATATTAAAGTTAAAAATTGACAATACAATATGCAGCACAAAAACAATGAAATAAACAGACAAAAACAGAAAATGTTTAGAGTTACACAAACCACGTTATATTCCGAAGGCACGACATAAAATCTAAATCGCACCTATCGGTGCAGTAAAACAACAAATATATTATCGACCAAGATTGAGAATAGTAAATATTAAAATACAAACATGTTAAAATAAGATTTACAAAATAATGTAATTAATAAAATAATTGTTAAATAATAGTAACGCTACATAGTCGTTAGTTAGCATTTTCCTAGTTGTAAAAGTAAAAAAGTTGTTCAAATATACAAAACCTACATGAAATTATTGCTGCAGTAATTGTAAAATTTACTTTCGTTTTTTTAGGTGATAACTATTCACACTGCAAATACGTTACAAATATTTAATAATCTGATGCGCATCATGAACAATAATATTATTGTTTTAAAAATCGGTTATCTTCTACCAAGCAGAAATTATACCTAACGTTATTAAAAACTAAATTACAGTTGATGTTAACGATTATTCTGATATTATATATCTAACTTCAAATTTCTAGTAGGAAGATAAGTGCATTTAGTTAACATGCTTATAATAAATCTTAAAGTTTTAGTCTGTGCAAATACATAAGACCTTTAACAAGTACATAGACGTTGTACGAAGATTGAATCCAATTCTGCTTAATTGAAAATACCTAGTCTTCAGTTGTTTGCCCAAATAGATTACAGTAATGGAAAGCAAATATATTAGGCCAGTGTTTATTCAGTGGCATTAAAAGCTGTATGAAGTAGTGACAACAGTGATTGCGGGATTTCCTATCGTTTCTTATGCTTTAACTGTTTACATTTATAATTGGATGGTAAATGCATTATTTATTTTTATTTATTTATTTATGGTTATTGGCTTAGATACTTCAATAGAAGTAGCTTTCAGCTTGAGTAAAGAGAAACCTTTAACTACTATAAAATAGATTTATAAGAGGTAACATCTACTAACATTATTATAAATGTATATATTATAATAAACACCAAACGATGTTATTCATTGACAAAGGGAGGAGATTAAGCATTTGTAAAATTCCACTGTTTAACAAACGTTAAACATTTGAAATCGGATAATTTAATAAAACAATTTTTTAAAATGAGGTTAACATTATGAATATGGTAATAACACTGTTTTTATTAGTAATAAGGAATCTAATTGATATTTTGACATAATAATACATTTAACGAGTCCATGAGATAAAACAAGTTAACTAGATAAAGGGTTACAATGAACCAAAAACAATTTGTTCATTATTCTAAAAAATATTTAATTACAGAATAGTGTATGTACAATAGATAAACGGATTTCTGTTAAAATCAATGTAAAATAATTAATTGATATTTGTGTCAGCATTTGAGCACATCTAAATTGTACAAAATCATTTTTTATATATTATTTTAGCAGTAAAAGAAACATATTTTATATATTTTATACAATTCTAATGTAGGTCAAAAACAAGAATATTGATATTTTAAAAATATTGAAAAACAAGCAAATTCGTTACTTCAAAATAATTTATATTATAAAATATTCACAAATATATATAACTATTTTAGGTATTATTCACTGTTTGCTAAAATTTTCTCAAAGCTTTTATATTTAAATAACTAATTTTCTTATTTTCGACTTTTTTAAACTGTCAATATTTTTGTTTCTAACCTGAATTAGAATTTCATAGTGATATTGGTATAAAATATATTTTTTATAGAATATTTTACTTATACTGCTAAAACAATACTTAAATAATGTTTTTGTACAATTTAGATATGCTTAATAAATAGTGACACAAAAGCAGATTGATTATTTTACATAGATTTTAACAGCTATCTGTTCATTTACTGTATACATTTATGTACCGCTTTATACCAATATATTGGTAAGACTAAAATTCTGGTTCAGTTATACGGCACTTATTACATTGTAACAAAAACAGACATAATTTATGAAATACGATCTTTTGTCCCAATTTATTATAAGCATCAGTAAACTAGAAAAATCGATAATATTGTCCTCATAATAAAAAAACTTCAAAAAAAATTTATAATATCCAGTTTAATACTAATTTTTAATTTACCATTTATACACAATTGCTTTTCTCTTTCTACTTTTACCCTGAAAATGAAGCAATTTTTTATTAATTACCGTTTTTCAGTTACCACTGTAATTTGTAAATTTTGCACTTTAACTTTTATGGACACTGTATCGCGTGTGTGCCGCAATAAAATAGAAAAGTTCCTGATCTATGCTCAGAGTGTAGATATGTCGACGTAATATTAATATCTAGGTGTCAAAGTAAATGCATACTTTTCTATTGTACTTTTGTGTGAGAACTATTAAGGCAACAATGACGTCATTTATTTCAATAAACAAATTTTTTTAAAACCAAATACTTTAAAAAATGTGAAAAATAATTATTTAATTTATTTACCATTACTGCCTGTTGATTAAAAGCAATTTACAATTAACACTACAATATTCTCATCATTTTCTTATCTCATTCATCTTATCATCTGGTTAAAAAAAATACACTTTTAGGTCACACACTCATGAACATTTTCTATCCATTACCCTTTCTTTGTATCCTCTGTATTAGTTCAATTTTCACTATAATTTCTTAGAGGTGACAAAACCTTTTAGCCGCAGTGTGACCACTTTTTGTTTGAACTTGAATTTTGGTATAGCGAACGCATTATATTCACTTATTTCAACGGTATTCCATAAAACTTAACGATTTTCCACAAAGATTCTAAATAAACACTGTCAAAACCTTTCATAAAATTAATAAAATTAATTGTAAGTAATTGCTGAAATTCTTGACTTTGCTCAATAATGTTACGGAGGGTCAGCATTTGTTCAATACAGCTTCTTCCTTTTCGAAATCCTGCTTGTTGTTCTTAAAGGTGTTTATCTACCGCATTAGTTAAACAATTTAATATTACTTTGCAAAACACCTTACCAGGAAGGGACAGTAGTGTTATTCAGCGCCAATTATTGCAATCGTTCAGATTTCCTTTTTCGGGAAGAGTAACAATTACTCCTTGCCGCCAATCATTTGGAACTTGTTAATTATGCCATATAACATTAAATAAATAACATTAAATAAACATCACCTCCATGTTTGAGCATGTCTGCTGTTATCTCGTCAAGTCCTCATGTCTTATTGTTTTTCAACGTTTGAATTGCATAGATCACTTCAGTTACAGAAATGTCATCAATACATATTTCCGTATTTTGAGTCACATTCATATAATTATCATTATCAAAATCTATAAAAGTATTCGGCATGGACTGATTTAGTAATTATTTTAAATGCTTTACCCATCTAGATAATTACTCATTATTTGTTAGAAGTAAACGACTGGAATACCGGTGTTCTTTTTAACTCCCGACAGTTGTTTCACAATTTTATACAGAGTCTTGAAATCATTTTTGCTGCTACTGTATCTGCTTCTTTGCATCTGCTTTCTAACCAATCATTCTTATCTTTGCGGTAGTTTTTTTTAGTCTGTGTATCTAAAGTTTTATACTTACTATCACATATTTTCCAAATAATAGGATTGCTAGATTGATCTCCCTTTAATTTTGTTTTCTTTCTGAGATCAATTAGATTCCAGGAGACTGATGAAATCCATTGTTTCTCTTTAGAGCGACATCTTCTATTTAACATATTTGCTGTACAGTCCGTAATTGTTTTATAAAACAATTTCCATTAATCATCAGACTTTTCTACCCTTTTGAGATTTTGAAATGTAATTTTTAAGGAATTGTAAAATTGATTTGAGATATTTCGCTGTTTAAACCTCTCACACAAAAATGGATGTAATTTTTTTTGTGGTTTTTATTGTCTTTAATTTTAAACAAAATTTTCCAACAACAAGATTGTAATCAGAAACAACATCTGCACCGCGATATGCACGTACATCTTGCAATGAAGATCGTCATTTTGTGCTAATACAAATGTAGTCAATCTCGTTTGTTGTTTTTCTGTCTGGAGAAATCCACGTTGTCTTGTGTATATTTTTGTGAGCGAAAAATCTATTACCAACACTTATTCCAGAATGACTGTTTAGCGTCAATCACCTATAACCATTATCATATATGCTATCAGTATAGCCATGTGGTTCAACATTTGATTAGTACTCAGATTTGTCTTGGTTTAATTTCGCATTGAAATCACCAATCAATATTTTGATGTCTCTTCTTGGCACATCATCCAACAAACTTTGTAATGGATCATAGAAGATATATTTTGGTTCTCTCCAGTAGCCTCAGTAGGGACATATACTTGTACAATTGTTACTTTTGCAAATCTGGTGCTAAATCTGTCTGAAATGATACGGTCGCTTACGGGTTTCCATCCAATTAAAGCTTTAACAGCATTTTTACTTAACATAATACCAATTCTATTAATATGATATTCTTCATGTCCACAATATAAAATTAATGTATCTCTACTCTTGAAATGACCTTAGCCTTTTCATCGCATTTCACTAATACCCAAAATATCTAAGTTGTACTTTTTCATTTCTCGAAGGACTTGTTCTAGCTGTTCAGTACGAAAAAATGTGCGCACCTTCCATGTCTGAACACTGGTTAAGGTTTTAGCATTGAAGATTTTGCAAATCAAAAATTGGGCATTTTTTCGGCTTACACTCAACCCTGTCATTTGTGCAATTCTGTCATTTAGATAAGTGCGATCACTTCTTTGCCATTGTTTGCCGGAATGGCGTAGTATAACTTTTTTACAGAGGGTATGTATATATATTGAACAATAAGTCATATTCGTTAACTTAGTACATTTTTGGTTGGTACAAATATATGGAATTACGTTGTTAGTACTTTTGATTTTGGGTATAAATAAACGACCCTCATTTTATCTGAGATGAAATCACTACTGTCTAAACCTTATATTGTTTATATTGAGCCATATGACCTACTTATACACGTATCGATCATAGTTCTATATGATATTAACTAAAATTGTAATGTTTTATCTTTTATCAAAAGTTTGTGTCTGGTAGAAAAAATAGAAAATTGCATTTATTCTTGGCATAATTTCGCGTAAGCTCAAGGATGGTCAATGTTTTAGGGCTTTTAATTTTCTCCCAATGTTTCTTTCTGTGCTGATATCAGTAGGACACAAAACTGGGTGGACATATGAATTTAATCCCACATGTAAGACTATTGTTAACTGTCCAACATTTCCACTTGCTAAACAAATATTTTCTATAAAACGTTCAAGGTGTAACAAACAAATAAAAATAAACCAATTTATTTCTATTCTGTTTGCAGTGATAAAATTATTTTCAACTAACGTAAAAAGGAACTAAAGTTGAATTTGTAAACAATGCAGTAACTAAAAAATGATGCAACTTTATGCATTTTGTAATTTAAGGCTGCAGGGTTAGTTTTAACCATCCATATATCAGTGGTTAAATTACTGGTCTATTAACCGAATAAGATGTGGGTTCACGTTTGTGCATGAAACTTGAAAGATATGCACTGCTAATGATTCCAAATGGGAATAATACACATGTACAGCGCTCCTGGTTTTAATCGAAATCAAGTGAATTTTATAACAAATATGACAAAAAAATTTATTATTAAAACTTGAATTGACAAAATAGAAATTTGGCTGTTTTCGTTTCTGTCTAAAACAATTGTTTCAAACTGAAAAGTTGCTAAATTCAAAAAAGAGATGCTTTAAAATTTGAAAGCTTCAATTTGTTTATAAAATTTGGATTCCTACTCCAATACTGACTACAGTCAATGCTTGCCGTTATTGGCAAAACTGTAAAGTAAAGAAATAAAATGCAGTCTTTTAAGTGTCATTTTCTGTATAAAAATTTGATATCCCAATATTGTTAAAGTTTTACAATTTTACATGCATATGTATAGTTAACTAGTTAATTCAATGCAATTCCAACCTAATTGGTTTAAAAGTTATTTCTTAATAAATGGTAAATTCATTTTTAATATGTCGGGGTGGTCTAGTGGTACAGCGCTCGAATTTGGACCTCGGTGGACATCCGGGTTCGAATCCCACTACCTGGTCCACGTTTGGCTTCCCTAAAATGTCCACTTTTAAAAGATGTTTCTTGTAAAACAATCAAAATAATAAACATAAAAAATAAAACAAAAATAAAATTTAATAAACAAAATAATTATTAAAAATTATAGTTGATATTTATTTTGAATATTTTGAATATATTTTAATAATTAAATATTTGTATCCGTACTTTAATGTCATGGAAACGAATTTATAATCAACATCATCCCATTACTTAGATCTAGCAACAAAATAATCAATTATTTTAAGTCAACCTTTTTCCCAGTAATTTTGCTAGTTATATTTCCAGGTCTGCTAATAAAAGAGTTTGTTATTTTAAAAATATGTATCACTATGATAGATAGATTAGTAGGCATTACACATCTACAAATCGTCAACGAAATAATTGAGGGACACTTTAAGAATTGTCGTTGACCAATCAAATGTATAACTCCGCCTAGTTTGGATTAGAAATGATTCAATCTAGCCAGTCCCAAGCCTGGATAAAGGAGGAGGGTTTGAGCGCTCAAGGTTGGCAACCTGGCCTCTGTAAAAATTTATACTGCTACGGAAACAATGAAAGATGACGTCATTCCGGCAAACAACAACGTTTCTGGATGGCAAAGTTACCAGATGACAAGGTTGAGTAAAAGCCGAAAAAATCACAATCTTCGATTTGCAGAATATTTAACGCCAACGAGACTTTGTTATTTTTGTTGTTGTTTTGCTGTAATTGTTGTCTTATTGCCCCATGCTTATTCTTAAAGGAAAAGGGTTTTGTAATAATAGTAATAATAATAGTAGTAATCAAACGTATAATAGAGGACAATGATCACCCCCTACACATGCCGACATCAACAAGTTAATTTCATCCGGAAAAACAAGAAGAAAATTTATTCATATTCAATCAATTCGTGCATTCCTTATTTGGCAAGATATTCAATCAACTGTGAACTTATACGAAATAAACTGTTCTTGTGTTTTTCAAATATTAATTAATGTGTTTTGATGATGTTTTCATCTTAAAGTCTGCTTATAATTTTACTTGTCATTTTGTACAAATTATATTTTTATTTTTTCTTTATTCTTTTTTTTCTCTTTTATAATCTCAAATTTTACATCTTATGATGCTAAATATACTTCTGCTGCAGTATTTAAGCTGATTGTAATAATAAATTGTAAATTATAATCAACACTATTCTATTTGACTGTTAATGATGTTTCTATATTTAAAAAAATATGTTTAAAACGTCAATACATATATTTAATTATTAATTATTTATTAACTTTTTAGTATCTACCTTTGTGCGTAATTAAAAACAACTTGTAGAATTTGAAATTAATATATTTTAAATACTACTTAAATACATAAATTGTGTTTTAAATTTAGTTATTACTTTATTTAAAAAAATTGAAATAAACTACACTAAAAAATTAATAAATAAAAAAAATAATTATAGTGTTAATTTTAAAATTTCTAATTATCACAATTTATACCAGCTAAGGTCAACAGTGTTTGGCGATAATACCCCGAAGTATCACCTCGAATACAATCTTCTAATGTGTATCCATATTCAGCTGTCATTCGTGCATCAATATCCTTGAGATCAATCTGTGTAAAAGAAAATATGTCTTATGTTTAAGTAAATAATTATACATACGATTTCATGAATTATCTTCATATATATATATATATATATATATATAATTTTAATTATTCTACAAAACAATTAAACACCTATTCTAAATATAAATATTACAAGTATATATTCAAACGTACTTCAGATCTACACACAATTACTCGAATTAAAGTGGAATCATCAGTTCCCGCACCATGAACAGATTTTCTTATTAGGTCAGCATACACTTTCGTTGGGTCAGTACATATACCCACTATTGTTTTAAATAATTAATTAATAGTAATTTAAATTAAATTACAAATTGAAAGCCATTAAGTTCAAAAATTGTATATATATATATATATATATAACTCCGCCTAGTTTGAACAAGAAATAATACAATCTAGCCAGTTCCAAGCCCGCATAAAGAAGGAGGGTTAAAGCGAAAGCTTAGCAACCTGACCTGTGTAAAAAAAATGTATACTGCTACGGAAACAATACAAGAGGACGCTATTCCGACAAACAACGGTAAAGAAGTGATCGCACATATCTAGATGTTAAAGTTACACAGATGACAGAGTTGAGTGAAAGCCGAAAGGAAGATCAATCTTCGATTTGCAGATTCTTCAATGCCAACGAAACTTTGTCGTTTTGTTTTGTTGTTTTGTTGTAATTGTTGTCTTATTGCTTATTTTTAAAGCAAAATGGTATTATATAATAAATTATATAAATGTTTTACACGAATTCTAATTTAAAAAATAAATTGTATAAATATTTACAAAGTAAAAAATTAATTAACTTTTCGTCTAACATTTATTTAATTAATCGATAAACTCAATGTCATAATCGTTACTATAACAATATTTATTAGTAACTAACTGGAAAAAAGTTAGGCAATACCTCTAACGTTATAAATACAATGATGTTAAACTATAGATTGTACAACTTATCAACAAAGTAAAATGTTTACTTACGTATCATTTTCAGTGCTCGTTTAAAATCTCCCGATTGTGCTGAATCAAGGTCATCTAGTAGCCTTCTTCGAAGTTTCTATAATAAAAATTTTTAAAATGTACATTGAAAAATAAATGCATTTGCATTATTTTATTATTTACATAATTCCACAATGTCTTGTCTTATGATCGATAGATAATTAGTGTATATAACAACTCTACAGCCATAATCTTCCAACGTTGTACGACTGTAGAGAAGGCTTGCTTACCACAAATATTGTTAATAGAGAATAACACTTAAAAATTGTAAAATATAATAAAAAACAGATTGATAGTTATTATAAGTTGCTTTCTAGTATACAAGAAACTCTGCCAACAATATAAAATAACTACATTTGTTTAATAATCAATGATTAATTATATACACATTATTAATTTTTGTCAAATATAAATATTTAACTAGTTTTACTGTGCCGTTAATAATAACAATTAACTTCGCCTAGTTTGGATCAGAAATGATTCAATCTAACCAGTCCCAAGCCTGTATAAAGGAGGAGGGTTTGAGCGCAAGGTTAGCAACCTAGCCTCTGTAAAAAGTGTATACTGCTACGGAAACAATACAAGACGACGCCATTTCGGCAAACAGCGGCAAAGAAGTAATTGCACGTAATTTTTGCTGTAATTGTTATCTTATTGCCCCATGCCTATTTTTTAAAGCAAAAGGGTTTTGTAGTAATAATAATTACCGTGCCGTATTGGAAAGACTGGCTAGACATTGGGATTTAAAACTTGATTAAATATTGATGTAAGTAGTGCGTTTGGTTTCAATGAATGTCTATAACCATTTGCCATTGAAGAAAATAAAACAAACAAAAAATAATTAACTTGCCGCTTCGTAGTAATTTGACAACATCAACAAATGCCAACGACTGCGGCTGGCAAAAATTTTGATATAAACGTCTTCATCGCGCGATAAAGAACTGGGATTAGATGTAATATGGGAATAAAAAATATACATGTGGTACATTATTAATACAATGGACAAATCAACAAGATATATTTTTGCAGTTTTTAAATAAAATTTACACTAATAATAAATCAATAATTTATTAAGCAATTTTTATTTAAAATTATAAACATATTCTTCATACTCTGATTCGGGATCATATAACTGAAGAAAATCTTCTTTGATTTTATCGGCACATAGGTCATTTAAAAAGTTATTTCTTGACAAATTTTCAAGTTCGTCTACTGTAAATTCTTCTCGACGAGCTTGTACTAATGCCATCATGAAACGCTTAAAATCACCACCAAGGTCGCTTTTTAAATCAGTTAACAGATTTCTTGATGGATCTAAAGTTGTATAGAAAAAATGGAAAAATATTTCATTGCATGTAGGGTAACACGCATTTTATTTTATAGCAACGTCATTTTAATTTTAAAATTTAATATAATGTTTTTTTGGCAATAAAAGGTTGACTATTGCAACATTTTGTGTGTATTATATATGTGTTAAATATTTGTTTATTGTCCAATTTTACAGGCATTTTTAAATAACTGCAATAGAAAGGCGCAAAAATCAATATTTAAAAATGTAACTTGAATAAATTTTTTAAAACTATCATCTTGAGGAAAAAGGCATAAAAATGCACAAAACACTAGATTCAAACAGACACAATTATATGTGCACAAATTAATCAAAACTGATATTAAGAGATTATCGCTTCTCCATTTCATATATTACACACGATAATACAAAGTATTTTATTTATACAATAAAAATATAGTTACAATTTGTTAAAACTAACCTTTTATGCCACATTCGTCAAGTACTAGAAAGAAAATGTCGTATAGTTAGAACAATGATATATTTAAAAACAAATAAAATTAATTAATGTATATTTGTGTGTAAATTAAATTTAATAACAATCTATCATTAGAGAAAAATGTATTATTGTTGAAATTTACAAATAAAAATTTTATTAAATAAAATAGAAAAAAAAGAATTTTATACATTCCTGGGTAGGCAAAAATTTGATCTCAATTACCGGCATTAAATACCAACCCACGTTTGACTGCTAAAAAATGTTTCCTACAAAATATTTCCTACAAAATATTTAAATTAGTTTAAATCAAAAAAATAAATATAAATAATAAAAATAAATAATGAATAGTTATTATTACATCGTCCATATGCCGCTTTTATTTCCTCAATTTCATCGTTTGAAGCAGGGCACAAAACTTCAATAATAGCCTTTTCGTCAGTCCCTGCTCCCTTCATAGCTTTGTACAATACACGAGCATAATACATATATTCGTCCATTACCAAAACAGTAAGAATTTTTCGAAAATGTCCACTTGTTTCTTTATGAATGCATTTTTTTAAACTCTAAAATTAAAAATTAAATATATATATGTATATATATGCCCGGGTGGTCTAGCGGTACAGCGCTTGAATTTGGTGAACATGGGTTTGAATTCCACCACCGGCATACTAAAATGCAGGCCCGCGTTCGACTTCCTAAAATGTCCACTGGTGAAAGATTTTTCTTATAAAACATTCAAAGTAATAAACATTATATATATATGTATATATATATATATATGTTAAAAATTTACCATTCCAAACATAGTTTCAAATTTTTCGCCAATTTCCAAACGTTGGTTCCAAGATCGTTTTGCCAAAATACTGATGACTGCATCTTCATCAGTTCCTGTATGCAAGAAGATGAAGCAAAATAAGATATATGAAATAATTTGTAAAATTATGCTTAGATAAAAAATGATAAAAATAATTGTTTTTAATATAAAAAATTATATACCATTTTATTAAAAGAATTAATCAAATGTATCTTTAAAATTTTTAATTACAAGCACTTTAAAAATAAAAAAAAATAAATGAATATTGATAACATTGCTTCAATACTTTTATTTAAAAATATAAAGCACAAAACATAATTCAATTTTACAAATACTATTTAAAATTTGAAGCTTTATTAATAACGTTAGAATTGATAGTATCACTTGATTTTTATTGTTTAATAGTGTGGTTACAACTGTATTATACTTACCCATTCCTTTCATTGCTTTTCTTAGTACTTTAGCATCCTCTTCAGGATTAAAAAGCCGAGAAGGTATTAAGGTTGGTTCACACGCCACACCACGTTCATTCAACATACATTTTCTACCGCTCATTATGCTGCTTAAATTGTATTTTAAAACATTATTATTATTATTATTATTATTATTATCAGTTTAAATTAATATTTATACATTATACTATTAAAATACAAACATACATTAATGAAAATTAATATTAATAACAACCAAGTCAATTCTGCTTACAGCAAAACACTTAGTAATACAAATCTCCAATTTTTTTAAATATTTTTAAATATAAATTAAAATTGTAATTAAAATAAACAATACTTAAAGAATAATAACAGATTATATAATGACTGAATTAAAAAAATTATAACATACAATATTCAAATTTGTAATATTTGAACGCTGTCTGCTGTCTATATATATATATATATATATATATATATATATATATATATATGCAAAATATTGAATACTTAGGTATGTGCGAAGCTAATTTTTCTATATATGATCAGTGTATCACAGATCAAGCACAGATGTATTCTAAATATTTTTGGAGAATAATTTTCACAACGATCATGAGTGTGCATTTGTATAAAATGCGCTCAACTATTGTATTTGTGCACACATATGCAATCAATAAAAAAATTTTTTACAAAATATTTGGCAAAACTGAGAAAATGTACCATTTCAAACTTTGTACATTTGTAGATTGCTAAAAACTTATGTTTTAATTTTGGTTTGCTCAATGTTTATGACAAAAATGTTAACGCTATAATATGTCAAACATAAAATGTTAATGTTTTTAATAATGCAACTTAGGCATGTTTCTCAATTGTGTTTCAAGCATTCTCACTGTGCATGTGTTTATGTGCTCAATCTTAGGTTTATGACTACAAGCTTAGAATTGATTAGTATATATATATATATATATATAATTTTATCCAACCATGTATTTATTTATGTTCAAGGTCGTTAATTATATATTTTTTAACAGTTATCCATCATGTGGCTTACTGTTTATTTACTCTAGACGTTCGGTTGTGTGGGCTAATTTATTTGCTATTGTACAGTTGTAATTAGAGACTATTTTTTTGTATAATGCACAAAATTACTGAGATATTAGTGCTTTATTTTTATTTGTAAATTGTGTTTACAAGTGCATGCTAATTCTTTGAAATAAAAATTTAAGATTTATGTAGAGACATGTGGACAAGGTGTATATATATATATTCACTGTATTAGCACAACATTTCCAATCGTGAAATTCGTGTAGAAACATGAAACACGCACACACCCTTTTAAAAGAGACAAATGGAACACTATTTTTAACAGGTGTAATTAAATACTTTAGAGATTTTAAACAATAAGGAGATGCATTTGACATAACAAGAACATTTTACAATTAATAGGGCATTATTTCTATATTTACATAATTGAGTACATTGTATTTATGAAGAGTTGGTATTGTAATAGGAAAAATGCTGTTAAAGCGCTTATTGGAACAATGGTGTAAACAACCGTCTGATCTTGGTCATATTAAAAGATTAATTTGCAACAGACGAATTATGGAAGTTGTCGTTTCTATATAAATTATCAAGTAGAGTGGAAATGACGTCGTTTGCAATAAATTACAAAAGTTGTTAGAAATTTTAACATGATATAGCATAAGTTGGTGGCAGAACCACCAATCTATTAATTTCAAGTTTGAATAACTTCTCAAATTCCTACACGAAAAAATTGTCAAATGCAAATTGAACTTACTTGGCTAGTAGACCACTTTTTTGTAACGACGGCAGTGTTTACAGGAATTGACGAGTTTTGACGCCGGTTGACGAATCCACAAGTCTAATCGGCTACATATGATAAATGGATACCTTGAGACACCTTTTAAGTATTTTGGATGTATGTTAGCATTTATTCACTAAACGGGAATTCAGTAAAAACCCAGTTATACCGCTGTACTCTCGGTTCTTGCTGTTATTGGTCTAGATACCTGTTGGTACCTAGTCCAGAATGCATCAAATGGAGAAGGAACAGTTACGAAACTGAAATCATATAAGCGTTACTCAAATCCTTAGGATTATTAGCATTCCAACAAGATACAACTATAAAATATTGATTTTAATTTTAAATTAAACAATATGTAGAAGAGGGCATGTATTAAATTGTTTTTTGGTTACAAAAATATACACAAGATAAGATAAGATAGGGTAGGTATTTGTTTTATTTAGGCGGGATCAACTACTTTATTATTCGTGTAAAATCGCTTTCTTCTATGCAAGATGTACATGGATAATGTGGCAATAATGTCGATTCTTGTGACAATTTTAGTCTGGAAAAATTATATAAAATCCATTAAAAAAATCATAAAAGCATTATTTTTATGTTTATATAAGTAACACAAGCAATTCACTATCTCAAATTAAATCCAAATTTTGTAAAAAATGTGTGGAACATTTGACAATCAGGAGAAATAACTGAAAAAAAGTTGTAGCAATAACAAAAGTTCAATCAAAAATGTAAAGTAGTAGGAAAGATTAATTTAAGGTCTATATATATATATATACATATAAACAACATCATTATATCAACCAAAGTAGAGGTCTACTTGAAACCGGTAGAAAGCAATGGTCTAAATTGTTAAAAGTACTTAACCATCCTACATCAAATACGCTTCTATATTTTAATGATAGTAAATATATAAATTAGTTGAATACAAGAAGTTACATTTTGTAAATAAATTTAAATTTAAAAAAGTTAAATAAATGCTCAACTATAGAGGCAATGTAACGGTATGTATGTATGTATAAAAAGCTAAATTGGAATCAATGTTTAAGTGCGGTTTAAAAAAGTAATAAAAGTCTTTTACAGACCAAACGGTTTACCTAAAATCAAAATCGTGTGCGCATCAATTTTCATTTAAAAGTGAAATATGAATGAAAACAAACACTATTAAAGCAATTGTAAAAATATATTTTTGCGAGTTTCTAAAAAAACATTAAAAAACCTTTTTTAAAGAACAATATTCAGGAAATAACTTAGTTCATGTACATTATTATCAATATTTAAATGTCTTTTGTTGTAAAGAGCATAAGACAGAAAAATTGCTTCATATGATTGTGCATTAAATCAAATAGGAATCATAAAAGAGGTTATACAACATTTTCAAAATTTATTAAATCAAAAATGATTATATTAAAATAAGAAAGTTGTTATAGTATTGGTATAAACTGTTGCTTAAGTTAAAAACAAAATAGGGAAATCTTGTGAATTGAGCTAAGCAATGATTATATACCCATTAAAATTGATAGGAAAGTAGTGAATTTGTAACTCCGCCTAGTTTAGGATTAGAAATGATTCAATCTAGTCAAACCCAAGCCTGGATAAACGAGGAAGGTTTGATCACAAGGTTAGCAACCTGGCTTTTGTAAAAAATAAATACTGCTACGGAAACAATACAAGAGGACGCCATTCCGGTAAACAACGGCAAAAAAGTGATTGCACGTATTTGGATAATAAAGTTATACAGATGACAGGACTGAGTGAAAACAGAAAGGAATATCAATCTTCGATTTTCAGAATCTTTAATGCCAACAAGACATTGTTGTTGTTTTGTTGTAATTATTGTCTTATTACCCCATGCTTATTTTTAAAGCAATAGGGTTTTGTATATTATAATATAGTAGTGAATTTGTTAATTAGGTTTATATGCCTATACAATATTTTTGGTATGAATAGAAGAATCGAAATTAATGTTTAAATTCGTTTTAAGGAAGTCTTTTATAGACAAAAACTAGTATAATTAGCTTGGTCGACATACCCAATGTCAAAATCTTCTACGCATCAATGTTCGCTTATACAGCCCTATTTAGAAGTGAAACATGAATGAAAACAGACAATACTAAACCAATTGTGAAAGTATATTACTGTCAGCTTTTTAAACCCATTAAAAAACGTTTTAAAGGACGTAGTGCTGGAAAATTGCTCTATAGGATAGTCCATCACATTTTCGACTTTGGAAATTGTCCATATTGAAGATTGAAATTCAAGTTGCATTTTGTAGAACCCCGTCATCAGCACAATACTGCTTTTACGTTTTATGCCATAATTTAGTAGAATGGTGTCCTGATGTATTGTTTCTTTAGCAATATTAATATTTATAGATACCATATTGCTAACCTGTTACTTAAGCCACCTCCGTTTTAATCGGACTTGGAACCGGTTATGGTAAAGTTTGTAACCAAAACATTAAAGATAAACAAAAACAATTACACGGTTAGGTTATACGTTTACTTTCCAGAAGACCAGAGAGAAAAAAATTAACAAATGTTTATTAAACCTCCTATTTTCTAAATTGTACTTGAGGCAAGTTGCAGTAAAGTGCTGGATTCGAACTTGAGTGGGTTCAATCCTCACCACCGGTACTATATGGGGGTCAACGTTTGGATTTATTAAAATGTCTACAACTAAAAATTAATTTCCGTAACATATTTAAAATAGCAAAAACAAAAGTTAGAAAAATAAAAAAATATTTTTACAAGTTTCATTTTATTATTCGCGTACTGGCGCTCCAATTTTTAAAATTTTAATGTTTAAATTAGTATTAGGTTTTTCAGAATTTACGACGATGTACGTAAAGTGCAAATGGGAAAATTTGTATTTATCAAAGTGTTGTTCTTTTACTCATTATAAAATATTGTTTTTGATATAACAAATGCAGATTTTTTTAATTACAAAATTATCAAAAAATATCAAAATTAAAAAATGGCTAAATTAATTTGTTAGTAGACATGTTTCTATTTTGACAAAATAAAATCATGTGACACTAAGTTTTTTTTGTTTTTTTTTCTCAAAAATTTGATATTTTACAATGGCTATTGTAAGCAAGCAAGTTGAAATCATTTTTTACACATGATTATATTTGTCAAATTAATTTTACACATTGAATTTTTAACATTTTTGTGAAATTAGTAAAATTTGCCGCATACGCCTCATTTTTTTTAAGAACCAAATTCAAATCGAAATATTCTATTAACACAAAATATTTTGAACAAATTGTTTTTATAAATTGTACAAGTTGTAGTGATTATTTTGAAAAATGTTAATATTAAACTATAATGTTACTTGGCAATCAATAATTTTAGATGTTTAAGTTACTATTTCAAATTATTTGCTGAAAACATCTACTGTACTATTAATTTTTGTTACATAAAATTGACTGTAAAACACAGGAAATAAATAACTTTTATTCAAACACACATAAGTTGTAAGAAAGAAAATTTGTAAAATTATATAATAATTTGGACAAACGAAGAACAATGTATTAAACGTTTTGCTACAAACCCTTTTAAAAATGCAATCATTTCGTAATTAAACAAAATTTAAAATAAATTGTGTTTAAAATAAACGTTAGTGTACATTGATTTAGCTTTCTACAAAGTAAAGTAAATTTTATTTTGTTTTGTAATTCAATTTAAATAAAACTGACATTTTTATTATATAAAGTGAATTACTTAATTAATAAATTGTTAGTAATAATAATAGGGGGGGGGTTAAAATACTAATCTTTGTCAAAAACTTTTTTTTTTCATGTTTTACTACTTTCAATGTTTTACATGAAACCCAAACCTAGGTTCACATTTGGTGCCGGTAGTGAGAATCGGATCCATGCCTACCCAGGTTCGAGTCGAGCGCTGTACCGCCAGATCGACCTAGCATTATGTTTCAGTAAAGCAATTATATAGAATATTGAATACATTTACACGTGGAAATATAAACTAACAATAATCAATAACTAGCTATCTGATTAATTATTTTACATTTTATTAGTAGCATTGCACTTACAGATTCTACGTTTTGCATTTTCATTTATTAATATAGCATAATTTCTATAAAATGACTTTTACCACAATTTTAATTTTAAAAGTACTTATATAAATATACATATATATATATATATATATATATATATATATATATATATATATATATATTCGAAATTCTATTTAAATGAAGTCAACCATTAATGATAAGGTAAGTTAATTCAGACACCAAAAAGGTTTTTTTTTAAATACTATTTTTTATTAATAGGAGCAATGCAAGTTTAGAAAGATACAATCATTAATTGGCAAAATAAATTACTATATGTAGTTGCTTTTTTTATAACATTTAAATAGCGATAATAAAAATAATACTATGCCGCTAAATCTGAACTTGAGTAGATTTGAATGCAATTAAATGTAGGACCCCATTTGGCTTTGCCATATTTCCTTTTCTGAAAAATGTGTTTCCCGTTAAACTTTTAAGCAGAAGATACCAAATAAATAAATATATAGCAGTAATTGTTATTATTATTATTATTATTATTATTATTATAAAACCATTTTGCTTTAAAAAAGTATGAAATAACAAGACAACAATAACAGCCAAAAACAACAACAATGTCCCATAATTTGAAAAGAACTTAATGCAACAAAATAATTCCATGTGTTTGAACATGTTATCAACAATTCTGTTCAATTCTATAAGAATGGTTCTTAGTCAAGGTTTTTAATTATCATCATTTGTCCGTTCCAAAACCGTTCTTACTGGTCCTTCGGGCGATAAACGTAGAATTGAATCAAGTAATTTTCTCCATCCAATCACAAATTGAGCTTCTTTTTGACTTTTACTCAATTCTGTCACCTGAGTCATGCTAGTGTTTGTTTTTGCTGTTGTCTGCCAAAATGGCGTTCCTTCTGTAACAATAAAATTTAGTGTTCTAATTATTTTTGTAAGCATCAACCAATTTATATACAACCTACTTAATATTATTTTATTTATGAACTGTCGTAATTTAGTCGTAATTTGTCGTAATTTAGTTTAAATATAATTTTTTAAAGCTTTGTAAATGTATTATTTAAAATCATTGATTTAATTACTTGATTATTATTTTAAATAAATGAATAATATATGTAATTTACGTTAGGTTAAAAAATGTAACAGTTTTTGAAAATATGAAAATGCTAAATCATGTGGTAAATGTAAAAATTTTAAATCAATTACTAATTGTACGCAAACTTACTAAAATGTGTTTTTTTTATAAAGGTTTATGCAAAATATACAATATACATTGTTCTAGAAATACATTTATTTAGATAAATGTTTTAAGGCGTGATAATATAATTTTGAAAAATATTTATCATTACAGTAAATAAACATTCCTAACAATAGAATTTATCCAATATATATATATATATATATATATTTATTCATTTGGTATAAATGGAAATTTATATGTTTTATCTGACTTGGTTGATTGATCATGTTTAACCATGTTCACTTTAGTTGACGACGAATTGGGTTGAGTTAATTGAAAAAATGGGTTGTTTGCATAATTTGATTGCATGTTCTTATCGTCCCCACCAATTTAGACGATTGATTGTACGGATAAAAAATTGACTACGTGTAGCAAATTAAACTAATACAGCTTATACTTCGAAGATTTGATCCGCCCACCTTAACTGGATAGAATTAAGACAAACAAACTGGAAGTGTTTATTGTTTGTCACAATCAGTCACGTACACAAAACGAAAGTGAAGCTAAGGGAAGCTTCTAAAAAACTCGTTACATTAAAACAACAAAAAATATATACAATAATAATAACAATAACACTAATAATAATAATAATAATTATTAAAAAATTGATTGTTATAATAATAAAAATTATAAAAAATAGTTTTAATTATTTTCAAATCTGCTACATATATCTATATATATATATATATATAATTATATTCTATATATATATATTCTATCTATATCTACATTCTATCTATATTAACACTACCTGGACATGATCAAACATGAATCAATGTAGACAGTCCCAAGCCTGAATAAAGGTTAACTGCCAGGCTGCTGCTAATATTGTTACGGAAACAATTAGAGAACTTTATTTCTGCATAGCTAAATAACGGGGTTGACGAAAGTAAGTTCAATTTTTGATTTCCAGAATCTTTGTTTAAACGAAGAAACTTAATTGGTCAAATTCTACGTTTACCGCCAGAAAGATTGGAAATAACGGTTTTAAAATAGAGAAGACACTTGGTGAAGGTTGGCAGTTTGGCTAAGGACCATTTGGAAAGATCTAATTTAAATAAATGTTTTGTGGAATCAAACAAACATTTTGGCAAAATGTTTAAACACATCAAATCATTTTGTTGACCAATGTTCTTTTTAAATGATAAAACATGTTGCAAATAATTTAAACAAGTACATTTAATTTTTTAAAAAAAGATTATAATGTTTCTAACCACATATTATTTAGAATTATTAGCAAGTTTTAATTATATTTGTCTTAAATAGCTATTATTAACGTTCTAGCTGGACGTACAAATACAAAAAGACAAGAAATCAGTGAATCATCTGAAAAAATATATCAAGAAGTATCCGATAAGTATATATATATATATATATATATATATATATATTATATATATATAATTTATGTTTGCTACTTTAAATGTTTTACGGAAAACATCTTCCAGCAGTGAAAATTTTAGCAACACCAAATGTAGGCCCGTATTTAGTGCCGGCATTAGATGTCGACCACAGGCCTACCTAGGTTTCAGCCAAACGCTTAAAAAAGCATGAAATAACACAATTACAAAAACACCAAGAATACAAAACTGCATTACTCAAGAGAAGCAAGGGAACAACAAATAGATTCAATATATTTAAAAATTTTGTCAAACATTTTCCGTTCCTATCAAGTAGATCTATCCCAAATGGTTCTTAGCTATGTTGCAACTCTGCCTAATTTGGATCAGAAATGATTCAATCTAGCCAGTCCCAAGTCTGGATAAAGGAGGAGGATTTGAGCACAAGGTTATCAACCTAGCCTCTGTAAAAAATTATACTGCTACGGAAACAATCAAGAGGACGCCATTTTGGCAAACAACGGAAACAAAGTGATCGCACGTATCTGGATGACAGAATTACACAGATGAAAGGATTGAGTGAAAGCCGATAGGAAGTTCAATCTTTGATTGTGTAGAATCTTCAATGTCAACGAGACATTGTTTTGCTATTATCTATTTATACTGTCTGCAAATATAATCAATTATATTCATTTTATAACTCCGCCTAGTTTGCATTAGAAATGATTCAATCTAGCCAGTCTCAAGCCTGGATAAAGAGGAGGGTTTGAGCGCAAGGTTGGCAACCTGGCCTTTGTAAAAATTTATACTGCTGCGGAAACAATGAAAGATGACGCCATTCCGGCAAACAACAACGTTTCTGGATGGCAAAGTTACCAGATGACAAGGTTGAGTGAAAGCCGAAAAGAAAGCGCAATCTTCAATTTGCAGAATATTTAATGCCAACGAGACTTTGTTATTGTTGTTGTGTTTTACTGTAATTGTTGTCTTATTGCCCCATGCTTATTTTTAGACCAAAAGGGTTTTTTATAATGATATAATATAATATAATGCATTTTGCTACTTCGTGTGCTTGACGTGAAACGTATCTTTTAGCAGTGGACATTTTAGCAAAACCGAACTTGGACTTACAGTCAGTACTAGTGGTGAAATTCGAGCACATGCCCACTTAGATCCATGTCGAACGCTGTACCGCTGAGATCACCCTGACATCTGTCTAGAAACAATTATTTAAATGTGAAATTTTTGATAGTCAGGAATTTTGGACTTTATGTAATTTGAAAAATTTGAAAATTTAAAAATTGTCGACTAATTGCCAAATGTTTAAAATTCTACATGCGTAATTATGTTAATTTGTTAATTTAATTATAAAACACAAAATGGGGGAGGGGGCGGTTACGTACTTGAACGTTTTTATTTAATATTTTTACATTATAAATTATTTTAACTTTTATATACATGAACATTTTTTAAATTTATTAATTTGCTATAAATTACATGTATGCAGTGACGTGTACTGAGTTATGTAAAGATTTGTAAAATTATGTAAACAAATAATTATTTTGTTTGAAATTATTGTTACATAATTGATATATGTAATTAACTTAATATTTATAAAAACGTTTAAGTGTAGCTATTTAACATTTTTTCATTTGAATGCTACATGACAAATGTATATTTTTTATTATAAACAATTTAAATACCAATTAACTCTGATAATTGTTAAACTTTCACGTTAGCAGGGCCCAGTTTAGCCTCTGTATATGTCTTCATATTTCATAATATGAATTATATTTAGCTAACTAATTAGCTTGTTTTTCACTATTATAAAATATCAATATTTTTGTTTTGACCTAAATTAAAATTTGTATATACTTATACATTTAAAGAATGTGTTCAAACAATATCGTCAACATTTTCGTTTAATTCTATAAAATATTGATTTAAATTTGGTATTTTCGAATAATTCTCAGCCAAGTTTTCTGCAGTCTACCACTATCAACTGTCAACTATCCATTCAAAAACCGTTTTTGCTAATCTATTGGCAAACGTAAAAATTTAACCAATTCAGTTGCTTCATTTTATCAAAAATGGACTTTTCGTAGAACTTTTACTCAATGCTGTCATTTGGATTGTTTTATCACTTTTTTGCCATTATTTTCTGCAATAGTATCTTCTTATAAAGTCTGTAGCAATATAGATGTATCATAGAGACCAGGTTGCTAACCTTGAGATGGAATCCTCCTTCTTTGTACACGCTTAAAATTGTCTAGATTAGTTTATTTATAAACTTTTTTAAGCGAAGGTTCCTTCTAAAAAGAAATTCAATTAATAATAAAAACACTTTCATTTGTTTTTATCATTATGTCGGGGGTGGTCTAGCGGTTTGGATTATTATTTAAGTAAATCTGACAAATCCATTAATAAATTTAATTTAATTTACAAAACCTGCCATATATATATATATATATATATATATATATAATAAATTTTTTTTCTATTAGATGCAATTGGGTAAAAATGTAGGAAAAAAACATTTTTAAAACTTCATTCTGAATTCATTTATCAATATTTTGATGTTTACAAACTAGTTTTTCATACATATTTTTAAATTTTCTATTTGATAAACATACTATTTTTGCAAAATAGGATATCTTTGGCACAATACATTTTTATTTTAACACTTTTACATAGAGATAATATATTTTTTATTGGTTGGGCCTTTAATTCGTGAAAATATTTAAGTAAAATGTAACGCTAAATGTAGTTAAAGTGATAGACTGCTGTCAATATGTGCATTAATTTAATTTGTAAAACCTGCTATATATATATATATAATGTATAATCTTTTAATATATCTTATTATGAATTTTCAAACGTTAATTTAAATTTTACAATTTTTTTAATAAAATTATTATGTATAATAAAGTAATATTGATTTTATTTTTATTACTTTGAATGTTTTACGGTAAACATCTTTCAGTAGTGGACATTTTAATAAAGCCTAACGTGGGCTCGCATTTAGTGCTGGTAGTGAGATTCGAACTCATGCCCACCCAGTTCCAAGTCGAGTGCTGTACCGCTAGACCACCCCAGCACACACACACACACACATATATATATATATATATATATATATATATATATATATATATATATATATATATATATATATATATATATATATATATATAACTAATAAGTAATGGATAGTATAAATACTAACAAACCACTCACACTCTTGATGGATTTTAAACAAATTCAGTTTAATTCAATTTAAAATCTAATAAAAACCAGGATCTACCGGAATGGATTACTCACTTGCTAAACCAGTAGTATCGTAGCAGCATTTGAGGACAGTGGGAAATTAGAATAAATAAATAATAAATTAGTAGACCTAAGTTTAACTACCTTTAGCTTAGTAGTTTAAGGCGCTGGCTTGATACCAGATAGGGCGTGAGTTCAAGTTCATGTGTGTGTAAGAACTTGAAAGGTATGCACAGCTGTTGACTCCAAATAAAAATGTGAAACAGCTGTACAGTGCTCTTCGTTAACTGAAACTAAGTGCATTTATTATTTAAGTAAATCTGACAATCCATTAATAAATTCAATATCGTTAAAAAACGTTTTGCACATAAAATGAATTTTAACGAGTAAATATGAACAAATTTAAGGATTTTTAGCATAGTAGAAAGTTGAACAGTCAAAAGGTTTTAAAAACAACTTTTGTCTTACATTCTTTAAACGGAAACTCTTACAATCGATTATTTAAGTACTGGATAAAGTAGTTACGTTGAGATACAAAATGTTTCGGCAATTGACCTTATGTCTTGTACTATTTTTTTAACTAAAGTATGTAATATAATATAGAACAAGTATATATTCAATCAATTCAGTTCAAACTCTTATTAATTCATTTATTATATATACATTATATATATTATTATTATACAAAACCCTTTTGCTTTAAAAATAAGTATGGGGCAATAAGACAACAATTACAACAAAACAACAAAGTCTTGTTGGCATTAAAAATTCTGCAAATCTAAAATTAAGCTTCCTTTTGGCTTTCACTCAACCCTGTCATCTGTGTAACTCTGTCATCCAGATACGGGCGATCACTTCTTTGCCGTTGTTTGCCGGAATGGCATCCTCTTGTATTGTTTCCATAACAGTATACATTTTTTTACAGAGGCCAGGTTGCTAAACTTGCGCGCTCAAACCCTCCTCTTTTATCCAGGCTTGGGACTGACTAAATTGAGTCATTTGTGGTCCAAACTAGGCGGAGTTATTTATTCAATTAGACCGGGGAACTGGCCAACAATCTACTTGTCACTGCAACTGCAGATAAACAAATAATTGATGTTGGGCAAACAAAACGTTTAGCAGCGTACAACATTTATTTTCATTTTGGTTGATGATATGGTAACCACTTTATTATTTTCGATATTTATGCAACATATAAACGATCGATTTTAATGGCTTGATAAGCGTGACAAATGCAGAGAAATAATAACGTTTCTTGGCTGGTAAACGGCATCATTGTAATATTTCCACTGTTTGCAAAGATTAACAAAATCGCCTGATTTTTTGTCAGGGTTATTTTTCTTAGAGTAAAGACTACATATGACATGTGTATACCCTAAGATGCCCTTTAAGTATCCTGGGTGTATGCTCAAACTCACCCGTTGTAGCGGAAGACCAGTTATACTGCTGTGCACTCGGTTCCTGCTGTTATTAGTCTAGATGCCTAGAGGCATTTAGTCCAGGATGCACCACATAGATGACGAACAATCAGGAATATCACCAGAATTGCTCAAATTCTCAGGATCATTAGCATTCCTAGCCCACAACATTCTTAGTTGAGTTGAGGATATAATTTTGAGCCTAGTTTATCAGCATTTATAAAATCACTCATTTTAAAATAGTTTAATATTAATTAATGTTTGCGAAATTCATTTAGTTTAACCTATATTGTTATATAGTACAGAACAAAATATATATATATATATATATATCAACAATTCCGTTTTGTAATTATTTTTAAGGTAGTATATATATGCACATTTTTATGTATATTAAACATACATAAATGCGCATATTTTACATAATAACAACGATAATAATAAATTTTATTTATAAATCAGAAACTAACTTATGTATGTGCCGGGGTAGTCTAGCGGTACAGCGCTCGAATTTGGACCTCGGTGAGCATGGGTTCGAATCCCACTACCGGCACTAAAATGCGGGCCCACGTTTGGCTTCGCTTAAATGTCCACTGCTAAAAGATGTTTTTTGTAAAACATTCAAAGTAATAAACATAAAATAAAAACATTAATAAAAAATATTAATTTAACTACCTCTGCCTTAGTTTATTTTTTAGATGCACTTTGGTTAGACATTTTCCTTATAAGTAAGTAAAAAAATTAATTTGATGTACATTAAAGTATTTACAATAAAAAGGAATTTAATATTAAATTAAATACATTAATCTGGCGAAAACATGCTTCAATTTCAACAAAATCAGTCAATATTTTGACGCGTGAATTCACAATCCCATATAAAGTCGTCAAAATACTGATGCAAATATTTTGGAAAAACCAACATGTATTGTAGATTTTTACTTAACACATGGATTACCAAAATTGTAAAAAAATAATTGTTTTAAATATGCAATTTTGTTTACATTTTTTGATACAATTTTTCGAAATGTGATCATTTACTAAAATATTTATGTATTAAATTGTTTTGATCAATAATGTCAATGCTTTTGCAATTACTTTTACAATTTGATGAGTTATAGGAGAAAAATCGGTGGTTTTTATGTTCATGATTTTCTTAAGTACACTTAAAACAAAACGGATTACTAATTCCTTAAACAACACCATCTTGTTTGATATATTGATTAACTTGAAGTTACATGAAATTCACTGTTCTACTACTTTTTTAAATTAATTGCCATCTCCTATTTAACTTAATTAAAGAAATTAGTTATATATAAATATTTATCAGCGAATATAAAGCAAGTATTAAATAATTCACATTATTTTTTATTGTTTATGTATATTTATACAAAAAAAAACAATCGGATACAACAAATGAATTTAGATTTGATACTCTTACAAACTTTTGTAGTTTTTGATCTCATAACAGTATATATACACAAATTGAATTCCAATGATGTAGCCCTCAGCATCAACACAAATGAACCATGAATTATAATACACAACTAAATTTACAGTAATTCATTTTTAACTTATATGTATTTGAAACGCCAAACAAAACATTACATGTTACTGAATTCAGTCGTTTAGGTACAAACGGAAATCGGCTATTTGTACCCCATTTCAAATCAAGATGAATGTTGAAGCGTACAACCACGGTCGTTCAAATTGCTTGTGTACATTTACAAAACCTGTTTTTATTTAAGCACACAATATGATCGATTTTAATTAATGTTACATAAATTGTAACATTTCTTGTAATTAGTAAATGTAAAATGTTCCACTTTATGGACAGACACAATATAAACCTAGTTCATAATCTACATTCTCACCAAATTGGACATAAATAAATGATAAAATGTCGACAAGTTTAGCCACTTTTTCATACATGTACATAATCGTTAATATACTACAACCACAACTATGTAAAATGTTTGATTTTTATTAAATTACCCAAATTGATTGATTTCTAAAATTGCATTAAATAAAATTATGCTTATAATTGTTTTAAATAATTTTTCACCCATATTATGTTAGTCTTTATTTATTTTAAAGATTTATAACACATCACTTTTAGATGATATTGTTTTTAAATGGTCAGGACATTATTATGAATTATTATTGTCTGTTAGTAAGTAAATTACTATGCATAATTATTCTATTTCAAATGTTTTATATAGAACGTTTAACAATAAAGTAACAAACATTTGCTATTTTTGACTACACTTATTAAAATACCGTATTTGTTGTAATTATGATTTTAAATTTAGTGTCTAATTTATAATTTCACCTTTACTTCAATATATATATATATATGTGCTATATGTACATTTATTATTTCGTTACATGTAAAAATAGTGTACAAATCAAACATCGTGTAACACTAATGAACTTGGTTAATTTGGATGATTAAATTAGTTCATCTTAACCAGTTACTAAACTAATAACAATTCCTAGTTGTTCAATTCAAGTGAACTAATACCGTTTTATTTGGTATATGTTAAAAGTTGGCATATAAAATGAAACACAATAAGTTGAATTATACAGGGTGATTCAAAAGTCACTATTTATTTCGCTGTTGACACACTTCTAGGTTTTGCTCGCTTGGTACTGGCAATTTAATTTGCATCGTTTTTAACTTATTTGTAATTTATGTTTGATTTTTTAGACCCATTTAAGGGAATGGTCACAAAAGAATGACTATTCCTATGAACACTGAAAATAAAACATAGTAAATAAGAACATATCAGGTGTATACTGGAAGAATACACCCATTTCAAAAATTAACGCAAAAATTTACAAAGGTATTAAATCTAAATTAATTTGTTATGTCCAATTGTTTTTTTGTAAAAACAAGTATCGGGAACTAAAAATAATGTCTAGTGCTTAATAGATCCTTTATATATACTTAGAACTATTTTTTTAAGAAGGCTGAGTCGGCCAAAATAGCATATTTTAAAAGCTACTTTTATATTAACGTGGATAATAAGTTAAAATTACACAATTTTTATAATAATTAAGTTATTATTATTTTGTATGCTTAATTTCATTAAAAATAAACAATAACTAATTCTTAAATTGATGTTAAACGTACATTCAAATCTGCTCTGATTGTGATCTCATAATAATTATCAAAATAAACATTTAATTAATCTAATCTATATAAATAAAAATACTAAAAAAAATTTTTCTTAATTTTAAATAAAAATTTTAAAATAATTTTAATAAATTATTATTTACGTTTAACCTTGAGATTCCGTTTACCCGCTAATTCTGCTGATTGCATTGTTCTCGAAATGGAGAATAGTGAAAAAAATGTTTTCATTTTACCGAAAATGAATACCGCGTTATTAACGAATTAAAAAATAAAGGGTTTTTACCAAAAAGATTGGCAGAATTATATAGAGTTAATCTTTCAACAATTTATCGGATTATCAACGGTCAAAAACCACGAAATTATGATAATGTTGGAAAAAAACGTGTAACAACAAGTACGGATGACCAAAAAATTATTATAGAGTGAAAAAAATTATAATATACCTATTTCAAAAACCAAAAAAATAGTTTAAACAATTGTACTTATTCTACAATAAGAAACAGAGCAATTGAATCCGGTTTAACTCTACAATCACCAAAGATCAAGCCATTTATTACCAAAAAACAAAGGGATAACAGATTAGCTTTTTGTAAACTATAGAGTGAACGACACCTTTGTTATTGGCGTTCCGTATACTTTGCCGATGAAACAGTGATTTGGGACAAATCATCTGGCTTTAAAAACAAAGTGTTGTGTAGGTCGTGTCTTCAAAAGCATTTACTCCTGGTTACTAGGAATAAAGCCCACCCTCAACAAGTAATGTGTTGGCTTGGTATTAAGCATAAACAACCTATCAAATGGAGAATTATATCTGGTACTTTAAATAGTGAAACATTTATTTCAGTTATGAAGGATGTTTTTTATTATGAAATGCAGCACACTTATACAGGGGTTACTACTGTTTTTCAGGACAATGTTCCATGTCATACGTCCAAAAAAGGTAACGTCATATTTATCTAAGTTCACTATATTTGCTTTATATTTACATGTAGACAGTAGAGGGGCTAAAATCAGAAAAATTATCTTTCACTCAATTGCTACCTAACAGCCCGGATATCAATGTTATTGAAAAATGTTTCAGTATGTTAAAGCGCAACATCAATAAGCATACCGAAATTGAGGATTTATATGAACGCATTCGGTTTGTTGTTCAATATGAGATGAAACAAGAATATATTAACACTCTCATTGACAGCATTCCAAAACGCCTGGATTAGGTTGTTTAAAAGAAAGGAGATCACATAGATTATTAAATTTTTTGAACTTTGTAATGTCCTTAATTATTTGGTAACTGAAAAATTGCGTGTAATCTGTATTTTTATTAATAGTTGACGTTATAAATCATGTTAATCATTTTACTCCATTTCCAATTTTGCATCAGTTGATATTTTATATAATTTTTTTTACTTGCAATATATATATATATATATATATAATTATAGTTTTTTTTAATTATTATATAGTATTGTATATTTTATAATTGAAGTGACGTTTCTCTTTTACGCTATGTAATTGTTAGAGAAGTTTTAGTTTAATAATCACTTTTTTGCAGTAATTGTTGTGAGGGTTGTAATTAACGATTCCTATGAACCTAAAAATTTTATTACTAATGCAGTTAAACAGATAACACCACAAATGATGGAAAGTATGTTTTGAAAATGATCGTTTCGCTTTGGGCTTGGCAGAAACATTGATGTTCACCACATAGAGAAGCAGTTATTTGTAAAGCTTTAAATAAGGCTTATAAATGATATTCAAGGTGACACATCAGGATATTATCGTTCGAAGCATGTGGCATTGTTGAGTAGATAAAAATGGTATTTAAAATTATTTTTTATTAATTATTACTAATATTTTTAATTAATTCTTTGTTTTTAATAAATGATTTTATAACTTTCAAAATATTCGGTTTTTTCAATTAAATTGTAGCAATTTCATTTAGATAATTTAATTAATATAATTAATTTATATTAATAATAATTAAATGTAAAGCTTCATTATTAATTAACATGAATACAAACACGTAATTCATAAGAAATTTTGTTTATAAAAGTGTATTTTCTAATACTTCAAACTATTTATCAAATGAAATACATATTATGACTACAGGGTTACCAAATATATTGTTCCTACGCAACAATTAAATACTTCAATTTACATGTTTTAAAAACAACCCAATATTTACATATATTTACAAATATATTGTTCCTACACAACAATTAAATACTTCAATTTACATGTTTTAAAAACAACCCAATATTTACATATATTTTATTGTAATAACAAACTATTGAATATTTTATTATAAATGTTACTTCAAAATGGAAGATAAGTAAAAATTGAAATGAAACATTTAATTAATAAATTTTAGTAAAACAATTTCTAAAATATTTGTATATAGATACAGTTATTTCACAAATTAACGCAAAAAATTACAAAGGTATTAAATCTAAATTAATTTGTTATGTCCAATTGCTTTTCGTAAAAATAAATATTGAAAATTAAAAATAATATTAAGTACTTAATAGTTCTTTTATACATACTTAAAAGTATTTATATGAACTTTCTAATGTCTTTAATCATTTGGTAACTGAAAAAATTGCATGTAATCCGCATTTTTGTTAATAGTTGTAGTTATAATCATTTTACTCCTTTATCGATTTTGCACCAGTTGATATTTTTTACAATTTTTTTACTTACAATATATATGTATATATAATTAAAGCTTTTTTCAATTTTATTCATTATAATAATATTACATTTAAGTAATAAAAAATTTCAAATATCGATATAATAATTTTTTATTATTTCAAATTTACAAATTCCTATTTGAGTATTTACAGTTTTTGACAAGTTCAGTAGAATTTACTGCTAATAGTACTTTTTACTTAATTTAATGCTGAAATGCTAAAAAAGAGTTTTAAATTGAGCGCGTTTAGCAAAATGAAACAAGTATAGAGATTCATAATAAGTATTAATTCAGTAAAACCCAACATAAAAACCGTAACAAAAATTAATGCTATTAATAATAATCAGAAGTAGAATAACAATAACACAATAAAGTGTTGCCACTTATATCTCGTCACTTACATAATTTCTAAGTTTTCGTGACAACGTCAGTTCGACTAAATCGTTTTATTAATTTTTACTACTTATTAGTACATTGTAAGCATATTCGAATATTTAATCTAGTAAATTTTCAAGTTCATATATTTATATATATATATATATATATATACAGTAGGTAATGTATGCCATTCCAATTAATTTTTTTTTAATATTTTTGTTTTTAAAATGAATTATTGTGTATTTTTAAAATAACAATTTTTTATGCCTTATAAAGATTTGATTGATGCGCTACATTTTTTAATAAATATGTCCTTGATACATACGCTGGTAATGCGATGGCTAAACTGTATAGTTAAAATTTATTAAATATTAAAATATGTAATTTATTTACAAAAATAATTATTTAAAAATATATTTTAATTCTATATTATTTTTATTCTTAAAGATAATAATTTTTAAGATAAAGTAACTGCTCACATATATACATACAAACTTACACTGAATTTTTATATAATCAATAATTTTTTTATTGTAAAAATATTAAAAATATATATACAAGTTGAAAACTATTTTTTTCCAAATAATCATAAAATTATTTTTGACTATTTAAGCACAAGATCGATTTTTATTTTCCTTTTGAAAAATTGTAATTTTGATAAAATGGCCTCTTATTTCGGCGCACTTAATACTTGTGGTTAAAACAGTTAAGTGTCGTTATTTGTGTTCCCATGATTATGAATTAAATCAAAGATTTTATAAAAGGGGCACTACAGTTAAAATAATTGGCAAATCCATGAAAGTAGATGTTTCAACTGTAGACAACACTAGAACAAGCCCCAGATCACCCACAGTTGGAAGAAAGCATTCAACAAGCAAACAAGATGATCAGTTTTATAATTATGTCATGAACTAAACATTCGACAGTTATTTATAGCCCAAATTTTCTACTCAATCACACTAGTACTGCAATAAAAGTTGCACATCCTTTATGTGTAAAGGGATATTTTGCAACTAAGTACAATTAGTCTCCAAAATGGATGCGTACGAGTGGCAATTTAAACAGCGCTGAATTTGTACAAATATTCCGAGAATTGTTTCATAGTGAGATGTCCAGAAATGCTAATGGTTAAGTGAACCATTTTTCAAGACGATGCTCCTGTGCATACTTTAAAAGTGGTAATGTGTGTTTTAATATAACTTACAATATACTATACGTTTTCCTTATTTAGACCACAAAAGCTTTGAAAAACAAAAAGCTTACTTTTATTCAACTTCCTCCATACAGTCCAAACCTCAATGTACTTGAAAACGTTTTCAGTATTTTAAAACGTTAGGTGAACCGCATTGGAAGCGAAAATCAATAATGTAAAAATTTGTATTTTAAAGGATTATATTGGTACGTTGATAGATTCCTCTCAAAACGGTTGGCAGAAGTTGAACAAAAGCGTGTATATCACTTAAATTACTAACATTATTAAGTTTGTTACCTTTATTTTGTTCATTTATGTATTTTAGTAGATAAAATGGTGTTTTAAAACCAATTATCTATGTTTGTTTTTAATTTTTCATAATATTGGTACAATTTGTGACGATTGACGTGAGAAAATGGAAGCACTGTGATACTTTGTAAAGTATGTACTAATAAATATTAGATATGTAACAAGTGCTACATATATTTCAATAGTAGGTTAACATTGGAGTGACTATTTGTATGTATAAGTTGTTGTAAATTATGTAATTTAATTGATTGAATGTTTCAAGCAAGATCAACATTTATAAACAAAAGTCAGTTTTATTACACAATATAGAACACTATAATAGATTGAACTGCACCTAGGGAAGATGACAAATAAGTCAATCAAGCCGATCGTAGACCCCAATAGACGAGGAAAGTTTGAGCACAAGTTCAGCAATGTGGCCTTTGTAAACAAACGATATTGCTACACAAAAACGATTAAAAAACCCCATTCGGGCAATAAAAAAACAGCGCGATGCAAAGTTCAGAGTTGGATGAAAGCCGAAAGAAAGTTTACTCTTCGATATGCAGAATCTACGATTAAATGAAGTAAATTATTTTGTTAAATTCTACTTTTACTGCCCGAAAGACCAGCAAAAACAGTTTTTTCCAATGGACAATTGATGATGATAAGAGAAATGTTGGTAGACTGTAGAAAATGAATGTCTTATATAATCAAATAAACATTTTGGCAACATGTTTGAACACATGGAATCATTTTGTTACTCCCATTATTTTTTTTAATTCTAGAATTTTTTACTGATTTTATTGTAAAGTAAATAAAGTAAAATAGTTTTTGAATAATAAACAGAAGAATCCACGTAGAGCGGTTGATAGATGAACCGATCTAGCCAGATGTAGGCTTGTATGAAGGAAGAGGGTTGGTAGCAAGAACGGTAGCTGACAGTATAAAATCCACACCAAAACTACTTAATGGTCATAACGATAAAAATTGGTTTTATTAAAAACTAAAAGGAGAACATAAACAGCGACCTGTTATAAAAGGAAGAAAAGATGAAAAAGAAATTTATATGTAAAATACATATATAAATTCATTAATATGTATCACTACAAATGATAATAAATTACATTGTACGTAAATGTTTGTAACAATACCTGAATTCAAATAATTTTTCTTGATTATTTTTACTACTTATTAGTACACATTTAATATATTGGCAATTACTAATTATATAAATTAGCAACTTCATATATATATATATATATATGATTTTATTTACCAATAGGTTTCAATCATTCTCATTACACGTGTGTGTTCATTCATTTTGGGATTATGACTACAAGCTTAGAATTGATTGGTGTATATACACATATAATATATATACATAAAATTTTATCCAATCATGTATTCGTTTATATTCAAGGTCATTAGTCATAATTGTCTACCAGCTATCTTTCATTTGGCTTACTGTTTATTCACTTAAAGCGCTTGGTTGCGTAAGTTGAATTGGTTGCTATTTTTTATAAGAATACGTTTTTGTATATAATGCAAAAAATTACTTAAATATTAGTATTTTATTTTTATTTACAAGTTGTGTTTACAATTACGTGCTAATTTCCAAAATAGGAATTTAAAATCTACGTAAAAAGATGTAGATAAAGTTTATATATATATATATATATATATATATATATATATATATATATATATATATATTCATTGTATTAACATAAGCTGTTTATTACATATATTTTTAAATAATGATAATTGTTTTAACAATGATATTTCGGCAAAATTTTAAAAATGTGTCGGTGTCAGTGACCTTGGAAGGTTACTAAAGTAATAGAATTATTTAAAATCTATATACCATCATCCAAAATGCTATAGAAATAGACATATTACTTCAAAGTCAAAGATTGTATTTATTAGTTTTTATGAAATAAATCCACTGTAGCTATTCGGTAAAAATTGGAGGTGGAGTAGAATTCAAGCTTAACAATTCGATTTATTGGGTAAAGAAATTATTGCCAAAAAGGTGACAAGTGAACGCTAGTTCAGCAAATTGCTGCAAAAGATTAGAAATTCAACTCTGAATAAAAGGTTGATTGCAAGACAAAGAAATGGCCAAACGTTAATAGCCGGAATTTTGTAATGCCAATCATGAAATTTGTATAAAAGAGCTTTTACAAGTTGCAAATATTTGAATGTTTTGAAAACGGGAAATACGCAAAAGCTACATTTTAGTAAATAACCGATTCATGACGTTTGAATTTAAACAAATTAAATAAATGTTCAACTATAGAGACAATGTAACAGCATTTAAGCTTGACTATTTATTAAATATTATATGGCATAATTGGAACGTTTTTAATAATTTCAGAAAAGGGCAAATGTTTGCTACCGAGACGGTATCAAATCGGTTATAGAATAATTGCAAAATTAAATTTTAAAAATTCCTGATTAGTAACATACTTATAAAAATGTTTTATAGATTCCTCAAATCAAAAATGATTATATTAAAATAAGAAACTTATCATAGTATTGTTATAAACTGTTGCTTAAGCTAAAAACAAAATAAGGAAATCTTGTGAATTAAGCTAAGCAATGATTATATACCCATTAAAATTGATAGGAAAGTAGTGAATTTGTTATGTTTATATGCCTATACAATATTTTTGGTATGAATAGAAAAATCGACATCAATGTTTAAATTCGTTTTAAGGAAGTCTTTTATAGACAAAAACCAGTATAATTAGCTTGGTCGACTTACCCAATGTCAAAATCTTCTACGCATCAATGTTCGCTTATACAGCCCCATTTAGAAGTGAAACATGAATGAAAACAGACAATACTAAACCAATTGTGAAAGTATATTACTGTCAGTTTTTAAAAACCATTAAAAAACGTTTTAAAGGACGTGGTTCTGAAAAATTGCTTTATAGGATAGTCCATCACATTTTCGACTTTGGAAATTGTCCATATTTAAGATTTGTTGCATTTTGTGGAACTCCGTCATTGGAATGATACCGCTTCTACGTTTTTGCCATAATTTAATAGAATGGTGTCCTCATGTGTTGTTTCTTTAGCAATATTAAGGTTTATAGAGACCAAATGGCGTCGCGGTAATACAGTACTAGACTGGATCTTGGGTGGGAATGGGTTCTATCGCTAGAACCTTCTGAAAATTTGGGTTTATGTTCGTATTCATTAAAATGTCTACAACTAAAAATGTATTGCCATATAATTTTGAAAGTAGAGAAAATAAAAGATTAAAATTAAAAATATGATTTTACATGTTTCATTTAATTATTCGCGTACTGCGCTTCAATTGTAAAAATTTTAATATGAAAATTAGTATTGTGTTTATTAGAATTTACGATGATCTACGTAAAACGCGAATACATTATATAACTTTAAATTTGCAAAAATTATTAAAATTTATTTCAATATTGATGTAACCATTAAAGTGTCGTAGCTTTACTTATTATAAAAAATGTCTTAAATATAACAAATACAGTTTATTTATTTAGACTATCAAAAAATATAAGAATAAGAAAATTACAATATGATATTTTAAAAAATTGGTACATTAATTTGCTAGTACACGTCTTTCTATTTTGACCAAATGTATATAAAATCATGTAATACTAATTTTTCTATTATTTGTTTTTTTTTCAGAAATTTGATATTTAACAATGGCTGTTGTAAGCAAGTAAGTTGAAATCAATTTTTATACATGATTATATTTGTCAAATTAAATTTACAAACAGAATTTTTAAAATTTTTGTGAAATTAGTAAAATTTACAGCATACGCCTCACTTTTGAATGTACAAAAATTGAATCAAAATATTCTTTTAAAACAAAATGTACTTAATGATTTCTTATCATAAATAGTAAAAGTTGTAGTTACTATAGATGAAAGTGTTTCTGTCAAAATCATTGCTGTAGAATTAATTTGCTTTTGTGACACTATTTAATTATATGAAGCACATCTAAATTGTACTAAAACATTACTTACATATTAACCTACAAGTATTAGTAAAATATTCTATAAAAACTTTATGTTTATTCCAATATTAATATTTATAACATTATACATTAGGTCATACAAAAGAATGTTATTATTATTTAAATTTAAAATATCAGAAAAGTAGATGCTTAAAAAATAGAATTACATTACAAAACATGTACATATACATAAAAATAGATAATAAAGGCCAAACATTTAAAATAATTTAAGGCAGATACGCGTCACAATGTTTATTGTAATTAGTAATATATATATATATATATATATATATATATATATACATATATATCATTTAAAAATTTGATGTGGATCATTTAATTTTAAATAGACATTTTTACCAATTTTATTGCTATATTGAACAAGTACCAGTTCAGCCCTATTTTAATTTTTTTTGTTATTTTGTCAGCCAAAACTGTTTTAAGATTATTATTTGTTAAAGAATATTATAAAATCAAATTAGTCATAGTAAAGTGAACCTATAATTGCTCAAGTTAGCAATAAAATTGTCTGCATTAGGTGCTGGTAGTGAGAATCGGATCCATGCCTACCCAGGTTCGAGTCGGGCGTTGTACCGCCAGATCGACCTGGCATTATGTTTCAATAAAGCAATTATATAGAATATTGAATACATTTACACTTGATAAAAGTACATTTGAAAATATAAACTAACGATAATCAATAACTAGCTATCTAATTAATTATTTTACATTTTATTAGTAGCATTGCACTTACAGATTCTACTTTTTGCATATAATAATTAATTAAGATTTTCTATAAAATGATAATTACCATAATTATAATTATACAAGTTCAATTCAATCCATTTTAAGCCCATTTTGTACATATTTATATATACATACATTTGAAATTCAATTTAAGTCAATCATTGATGCATAAATTGACCGGAAATGGTGCAGTCGCTCGCCCGACGATTAAACCAACACCTGGATTTTCAGCATCAGCTGATGCCGAAAAAATTCACCGCGCTATCAAAGGATTGGGTAGTTAATTAAAGAGAAGGCGTTTTTTTCATTAATGAGAATTAATGTAAATTTAGAAAAATAAAATTATTAATTGATAAAATAAAAGTAATCACTGCTTTTATATTAATATTTGAATTAAAAAAATAAGAAAATGTTGAATTTCGGGTAAATATCGATTTAAATGAGACCCCATTTGGTTTTTCTATATAACCACTGTTTGTGAAAACCGTATTGCCAGTAAAACATTCAAGTAGAACAACAACAAAGTTTCTTTTATCCCGTAAGAAGGAATCTTAGTCACATTTTCTGTAATCTATCAACCTTTTTTTGCCGTCATCAATTATTGATTCCATAACCGTTCTTGACCGTCATTCGGCCGGTAAACGTAAGGTTTGACCAAGTAATTTTAAAACAAAAGGGTTTTGTAAAAAGGTATTCATTAAATAGTGTAAGTAAATTTAGCTTTTATAATAATTTTAATGTTTGTGTCCATATATAAATTAGAATCATTAACATGTTTTTATTATATTTGTTTTAAATATAAAGGAACTGATGAAGATGCTATTATTAACGTTCTAGCCAGACGTACAAATGCAGAAAGACAGGAAATCTGTCAGTCGTTTGAAAAAATACATCAAGAAGTAAATTATATATATATATTATATATTAGATGATTAATTAATTGATGATGTAATTATCTTTAATTAAAACAATATTAAGATACATTAGGCTATAGTATCAATTTATACTATATATTTCCAATTAATGTAAATATGTACTTTAATTTGTTAAATATTGTAACATTAAATACACTACTTCTGTTGATTAAAATAAAACGTAATTTATTAAGTAGGCAACATCACTCTCTTCTATATATTTCAATTAATGTAAATATGTACTTTAATTTGTTAAATATTGTATTAAATACTACTCCTGTTGATTAAAATAAAACGTAATTTTATTAAGTAGGCAACATACTCTCTTTCTATATATATATATACGGTACATGTTCATTTGTTAGTCTTTGCGTGACGCAATTCGTGGAGATACAAGTGGAGAATTTCGCATATTACTCTGCATGTTAATTGATGATATATACCGTGTTCAGGCAAAATCATTGTATTATGCAATGAAAGGAACAGGCACTATATGACAAAAGTTTTGATTCAAACTTTTACAACTTCATGGAATGAAGAAATGAATCTTTTAACTTCATATAATGAATGTAAGTGCAAAACTGTGTATTAAATTTAAATTAGGTGTATAAAACACACATTGTGCGAATATTATACATCTTTATTAATATTTTAAATGTTTTAAGGGAAACAACTTTCAGCAGTGGACATTTTGTTAAAGCCGAACATGGGGTCGCTTTCGTGTCTTTCCAGATTGGGGTCGAGCGCTGTACCACTAGGCCTACATTAAGAAAACAACTTAATTGATAAAATTAATGTAATTAATATTAAACGTTAAAAAAGTACTTAATAAGGGATCTTGAAAAGGCTCGAGTTTATAAAATGAATATAATTGATTATATTTACAGACAGTGTAAATAGATAATAGCCACGTGTTTAATTATAAATACATAATTTGTTCTTTCTTGATTAGATAACTTTTAAGAAACATACTTGTTTAATTTTTTATTATTAATTATTTTCTTTAAAAACTAAATTAAATTAATATCATAAACATTTTTATTTGCTTTTATTGGTTTTCTAATAAAAAAGGACTTTATTAATTTTCTTTTATTTGTTATTATTATTATTGCAAAATCCCTTTGTTTTAAAACCATTATGGGTTAAGAATATTACAGTGATAGTAAAATCAACAACAAATCTCACACTTAACATACTATATTAAGTTCCTTCTAAAAATCATTAAATTAATAATAAAAAGACTTTTATTTGTTTTCATCATATTTATCTAATGAATAAGAACTTAATTAATTGTATTAATTTAATTATCTATGCTTTAATCTGTTTTGTTTAAATATTCTCCCTATTTGACACAGAATATTTTACCACAATGCTTAACTAATTAATTATCAATTAAATTGATTTTGACCAATTTGATTAGATAGTCTATTAATTTTTAATTTAAATATAGATTTGCTTCTTTATGAGTACATTGTTATATTTTTCGTTTTTCAAAAATGTTTTAGTAATGCAGAAAAAGGGTCACAATGGTAAGTACAAAAAATTATATTTATGTGCATTATTGAAATATTGAACATTTTTATTAAAGCCTTTTTCCATGCATAATGCAAAGTATTTATAATAAAAAGGAATTTAATCTTAAATTAAACAGAGTAAAAGCACATTAAAATCCTCAATAACAACAAAATCAATAAATATTTTGACACGTGAATCTACAATCCCATATAATTTCGTCGACATACATCGTACATTTTAACTTAACACATGGATTACCAATATTGTAAAAAATTAATTTTTACTAAATATGCAATTTTGTTTGCAGCATTTTCATACAATTTTTGAAATGTGATCATTTACTAAAATATTTTTGTATTAAATTGTTTTGATGAATAATGTGATTGCTTTTACAATTACATTTACAATTTAATGAGTTATGACATAAAATCGGTGGTTTTTATGTTCATGATTTTCTTAGATAGACTTAAAGCAGAATAGATTCTGAATTTCCTGTCCTACTACTTAATTTCATATTTTTTACTATTTATTTTTTTAATTTAATGTTTGTTAATTTAAATGTTTTACGAGAAACGCAGTGGACCCGCAGTGGGCCCGCAGTGGGATTCGAACCCACCGAGGTCCGAATTCGAGCGCTGTACCGCTAGACCATCCCGGCACATGTATAATTTTAGAAATGTAATGATTGCAAAAAGACTGTAATTAGGGAGACTAAAATTAACGTATTAGTTTCACAGCGAAATTGTTATAAAATAACACAAGTTGTCACTTTTTCAATATAAATATTAAATGCTATTTAGGTATGTGCTTATATTAATTATAAGTCTTCTAACGTTTCATAAATGCTTGAAATATAAATTACACTGATTATAAAAATGTTAGTTTTACTAATTTGAGATGTTTTCAAAAATACATACAATTTTATTCATATAAAATAGGTCGTTTTCACTTTATTATTATTATTAGATCGAAACTTGATAAGTGACGTAAAAAGTGATACTTCTGGTGACTATCAATATGCGCTTCTATGCATGATTCAAGGCGAACGTGATGATGTAACAAGCGTAAATTTAAAACAAGCTGCAAGCAAAGGATTGGGGGAAATTACGAACCAAGAATTGGGAAGAGAAGATGCCAAAATTCTATATGACGCTGGAGTGAAGTGAGTCTAATAACATTTTATTAATTTGTAATTATGAAGTACTATTGGAACGAATTGCTATTGTTTATTTAACTTAATCATAAAAGTCAATTTTCTATAAATATGTCTTAATAAATATGAAGCAACTATTAAATAATTTGGATTATTTTTCATATATTCATTGATATATCATTGATATTCATTTGATATATATTCATTTTTACAAATAACATTGGAACATAACAAATTCATTTAGATTTAATACTTTTACAATTTTCTGCAATTGTTATTCTAATAGCTATATATCAATAAGAATTGATTTTTAATTTATATGTATTTTGTAACGCCCAATAAAAAATTACAAGTTACTAAATTTTACTTTAAATTTTTAGTCGTTTAGGTACTAACGAAATCGTCTAACACGAGTTATTCTTATTCACGTACCCATTTCAAATCAACGTAGATGTTGAAACGTACTGTGGTTTGTTTAAATTACTTGTGCACATTTACAAAAACTGCTTTTTATTTAAGCACACAATATAATCGATTTTAATTAATGTTACGCAAATTGTAACATTCTTTCTAATTATTGAATGTAAAAATGTTCCACTTTGTGGATAGGCACAATATAAAGTCGGAATATTGTCACTAAATTAGACATGAATAAATGACAAAATACTCACAATTTTACCAATTTTATTATAATCATTACCCAGGATGGTTCCAAGGTCGGTTGAAGGTACCATTTTAATAAAAAAATGTAGAAACAACATGATCCCGATGATTGAGTGTGGCAAATTCTAAATAGAATTTCAACCTTTAATATGCACAATTATCAATCAGATAGAACAAACTGGTTGTTCCATGTTTTTTGAAACAAAATGATTTAAACTGAATAAAATAAATAAATAAACGGTGAAACTATGGCATTTTCGAGAATTCTAAAATTAAATGAAATAATGCAGTTTTTATTATATTTATCACAATATTAAAGATAAAATAAATGTGCCCCAATAAATAAATTATTATAATTTTTGTACAAATAAATAGTTTAAATTTTATCACAAATATTTAAAATGTTGGATGGTATTAAATAGTTCAAACTGATTGATTTTTGTAAAACTGCATTGACCAAAATTATACATATAATTTATTTCAACAATTGCTCACGTATATTATATTTTTTTCTTATTTGTTTTCAAGATTTATAACAGATCACTTTTAGATGATATTTCATCTGAAACATCAGGACATTATCGTAAATTATTGTTATCTGTTTGTAAGTAAATTATTGTGCATAGTTATATTATTTCTAATGATTTATGTAAAAAGTTTGTTAATAAAAGTAGTAAACATTTGCTATTTTTGACTGCACTCATTAATATACCTTATTTGTTGTAATTATGATTTTAAATTTAGTGTCAAATTTATAATTTCACCTTTACTTCAATATATATATATATATATATATATATTTGCTATAGTTCATTTTAACCAGTTACTGAAATAATAACATTTCTTGGTTGATCAATCCAAGCAAACTAATACTGTGGTATTTGTGAAACGTTCACATATTATAAAAATGAAATACAATACGTTAAATTACAAAGGATGATTTAAAAATTACTATCTACTTCGTAAACTAATTGTAACTATGAGTAGAAGTTTACATATTTATCTAATTAGTGTATCGCTGTTAACACACTTGTGGTTATTCCTCTTGGCAGTTTGATTGTTACCAGTGTTAATTTATTTGTCACCTACGATTCATTTTTTAGACCCATTGAGGAAATTAAACACAAATTAACGCTTACCGGATTTAACACAATTAGGTTTTTTGTTGGGATCTTATTAAATCAAAATATTAATTATTTTTGAAAATAGATAATGACTTTTATGTCACCCTCTAATTGTGCACTATTAATATTATATAAATTAGATATTATATAAAAAATTGATTTGTGTGTTAAAAACTAAAATTGGTCTAATATTTTGGGTTTTGCAGTACGCTATGCATGCAACCGCTCTGAATTATTGGCTAAATGGATTCATGATGCAATTGCTGGTTTGGGAACAAATGACTACACATTAATGAGGCTAATTATTACTCGATCCGAGGTAAGATATTGGAAGTCAATTTGCGATTTTTGTAATTATTTAACATATGTCGTACAAATTTTAACAAAATAAGTTTAATTTTACGCAAAGCGTGTGTTTTAAGAATGACATCAAATATTCACATTATATTATTTTAATGAACTGTACATTTACAATTTAAGAATTAATTGAATTATTATAAATTATTGAAAATTTTATTGTATTCTTAGTGTAAGACTAGTATTGTGTTAAATTTAATTCCTGTTGTGCAGTCTATCTATATTTTCTTTTTAAGAAATTACTATATTTGACGGGTAATAATGATAAAAAACATATCATGTAAAAAAATTAACTTTCAGTTTTAACGTATTAGATATTTATTAAAATTAATCTTTGCAAAAATATTTTGTAATTTTATTAAAAATTTGTAAAATGGCAATATAATTTGTATACAAAAAATATACTTATATATTTAAACTATTCGTTTATTTAAAATCAGATTGATTTAGAAGATATTAAGGAAACGTATGAACGCGCTTACGGGGAATCGCTTATAGATGCTGTTAAAGGTGACACATCAGGATATTATTGTTCTACGCTTGTGGCATTGTTGGGTGGATAAATTTTTATATTATAGTACTGTTTAAATTTATTACATGCTTGTGCTTAAAAATTGTGTTTAATAAATAATTTTATAACATTCAACATATTCTGTTTTTTTAACTAAGTTGTAGCAATTTCATTTAGATAATTTAATTAATATAATTAATTTAATAGTAATAATAATTGTATGTAAAGCGTTAGTACTAATTAATTTTAATAATACACACAAGTATATAAAAATTCAAACATAATGCAAAATAAATTTGAATTTTAAACTTGTATTTTCTAATACTTCAAACTATTTGTTAAATGAAATACATGTTATAACTACAGGGTTAGCAAAAATATTGTATCCTACAACACACTTATATACTCTAATTTACATGCGATAAAAACCTAACATTTACAAGTTTTTTATTTCAATAACAAACTATTAAATATTTTATTATAAATGATACTTCAAAATGGAAGATGCTTAAAACTTCAAGTGTAACATTTTATTAGTAAAGTTTAATAAAACAATTACTAATATAATTTTAAATATATATTTTAAAACATCACTGTTTAATAAATAATCATTTTACATAATATAATTGTTTGACCACAAAAATGTACAAATAGTTAAAATTATATTCAATATAATTTAAAATTATTTCATTAATAATAATAATAATAATAATAATAATAATAATACATTTAAGTAATAAAAAGTCTCAAATTTACTATAATAATTTTTTATATTATTTTATATTTGCGTATTTACAGTCTTTAACAAGTTTAAAAAGCATAAAAATATTTTTGGTAAAATTTAATACTAACGCTAATCATTATTTGGTTTAATGCTAAAATATTTTTTAAACTGTACGCACTTAGTAAAGTTGAAACATGTACCGCGACTCAAACCAGGCTGAAAAATTCAAACCGGGCTTAATAACAGTAACAGAAACTACGACTACCATTAATAATAATAATCAGAAAGAAAAGAAGAATAACAAAATTATAAAAAAATAAATTACTAAGCGACACCTTTAAATACTATTATATTAATTTTAAATTTGAAGTTTTGTAACAAAGCTTAATGCGCCTAGATTGTGTTAATTATTTTTTTACAATAATAGTAACAGAAACTACAACGACTAGTTTTAAACAAAAGAAAAATAAAAAGAATACATTAATGAAAAACTAAATTACTAAGCAACACTTTTACTATTATTTATAGCTTATTTTTAAATTCTTACCATTTTTGTAACGATACCTTAATTCAAATATTTTTTCTTGATTATTTTTTTACTACTTATTAGTAGTCTGTAATCATACGTTCAATTACTGATAAGGAGAATTAGCAAATTTGTTTTTATCTGTTTATCAAATGAAACTGGATTTTATTTACTTCTCTTTGCTATTATTGTTATTACAAAACCCTTTTGTTTTAAGATAAGAATAAACTCTTAATATAACACTAGCAGTAAAACAACAACAAAGATCCACGATTGAAAAACAATATGAGTTAACAAAATAATTCAATGGTATACTAAAATTTTAGTTGTTGTGTTTAAACAACAAGTGGTCACACTGCTATATTCGAACTTATCACAGGAGTACGTCAAGAATGTATTTTGTCACTGTTTTTATTTATTCTGATAATTGATTTTATTATGATTTGGTCTGTGAATAATTTGTCTTACGGCATCAAATGAAACCATGGCAAATTAGCAGATTGGGACTACTCAGTAAAACTCCAAAAATGGTGTAAAATATGACAAAAACACGTCTCAGTGATACTAGGTCTCACATTGGTTTACGGATTAATTGTCTACAAATGAAAATGTTATGCACAATATCAAACAATTATTTGCTATCAAAATTAGTGTACAAAATATTGAAACTGTTGATTCTTTTCCATATTTAGAAATCATCATTGGTTAAGACGGTAAAACCGAAACTGATGTTAAAGTCAGGCTTGGAAAGGCAATGTCAGTCATTTATAGACACAAATCAATATGGTCACATATATATATATATATATATATATATATTACTTTAAATGTTTTACAAAAAGCATCTATCAGTAGTGGACATTTTATTGAAGCCAAACGTGGGTCCGCATTTTAGTCTCGGTGGTGGGATTCGAACCCCGATGCCCACCGAGGTCCAAATCGAGCGCTGTATCGCTAGACCGTACATATTTATGCACATATGGTTTTATTTAATAATACAATTTCAATATGTTTTTCATTGTGTTTCAAATATTCTCACTGCATCTGCGTGTGTTTGTTTTTTCGTCTACAACTACATGCTTAACAAGTTACATAATAAGGGACGTTGAAAGGTCCATGTTTATAAAATGAATATAATTGCTCATGTTTGCAGATAGTACTAGTAGTTAACAACCGTGAGTGTTGTAAATATACTTCTATTGCTTTATGTACTTTATTAAAAAACGTTTGGGAATTCTATTTGTTTAATTTTATAATATCAATTATTTCCTTTAAAAAAATTAATTAAATAAATATTTCAAACATTTTTATTTGTTTTTATTTGTTTTTCTAATAAAACTATTTATAAACCACTATTGTTGGTCTGTTAGTAACTATAAAATTTGACCAAATTATTTTTTTTATCCAATTAAAAATTGAATTTTTATACGACGTTTACTCAACGCAATCAGCTGAAGCATGCTATCGCTCATTTACTATTGTTGGCCTGAATAAAGTCCTTTTGTCAATTCTCTGACAATGTAGATTTTTATAGAGACCAGGTTGCTACACTTGCGCTCCTCCTCATTTTCAAATTTTTCCGATTTTTGTAAACACGCTTTAATGAGCCTAAATTGTGTTAATTATTGATACTACTTATAAGTACACTGTAAGTATATTGGCAATTGTTAATCAAGAAGATTAACATGTTCATATATAAATATATTTATAAAACTTTACCCAATCACAAACTTATTTATATTCAAGGTCGTTAGCCACATTTTTTCAAATAGCTACCTCTTATTTTACACACTGTTTATTTATTTAAAGCGTTCGTTTTGCGTAAGTTGAATGTTTTACTATCGTACCATTGTTATTAAGGAGCATTTTATCTGTATTGCACAACATTACTTAGTTATTAACGTTTTATTTTTATTCGTAAATTTTGATTACAATTACATGTTTATTTTTAAAATAAGAATTTAAAGCTTACGACGAATATCCAGATAAAGTATATATATATATATATATATATATATATATATATATAAATGATTAAAGACATTACAATGTTAAAAAAATTCAATAGTCTATGTGATCGCCATTATTTTGAACAACCTGATCTAGGCGTTTTAGAATGCTATCGATGAGAGTGTTGATATATTCTTGTTTCATTTCATATTCAACAAGAAAACAAATGCATTTACATAAATCCTCAATCTCAGTATGCTTATTGATGTTGCGTTTGAGCATACTGAAAAAAATTTCAATAACATTGATGTTCGAGTTGTTACGTGGCAATTGAGTGAAAGATAGCTTTCTTGATTTTAGCCCCTTTACTGTCTAAATGTAAATATAAAACAAATATAGTAAACTTAGATAAATATGACGTTAACTTTTTGGACATATGACATAATGCATTGTCTTGAAAAACAGTAGTAACTCCTGTATAAGTGTGCTGCATTTCATAATAAAAAACATTATTTATAACTGAAACAAATTTTTCTTTATTTAAGGTACCAGATATAATTCTCCATTTAATAGGTTGATTATACTTAATACAAAACCAAAACATTACTTGTCGATGGTGAGTTTTTTTCCTAACAACTGGGAGTAAATATTTTTGAAAACTGGAATGACACAACTCTTTGTTTTTGTAGAAAATGGTTCGTCCCGAATAATTTTATTATCGATGAAGTATAGGGGACGCCAATAACATATGTGCCGTTTACTCCACTGTTTACAAAAGATTAACCTATTATCATTTTGTTTTTTTAGTAATAAATGGCTTAACTTTTGATAATTGAAGCGTTACACCAGATTTTATTGTCCTATTTCTGATCGTGGAATAAGTACAATTGTTTAAACTATTTTTTGTAATTTCTGAAATAAGTTTATTATAATTTTTTAATCCTATAACAATTTTCTGATTATCCGTAATGCTTGTTACACGTTTTCTTCCAATATTATTATAATTTCGCGGTTTGTAACTGTTAATAATCCAATAAATTGTTGAAATGTTAACTCTATAAATTTTCCAATCCTTTTGGTGAAAATCCTTTATTTTTTAATTCTTTGATAACACTATGTTTATTTGCGGTAAGATGAAAACATTTTTATCACTTGTCCAGTTCATAAGCAATGTCAAGGTTAAACGTAAATAATAAATTATTTAATTTGTTTTTTAAAAAAATTTTTTAATCTTTTAAAAATTATTCTTATCATTTTTATTCATATAAATGAAAATAATTTATGTTGATAATTATTATCAGGGCAGATTTGAGTGTGCGTTTAACATCCATCTTAAGGATTAATTATTGTTCATTTTTAATGAAATTAAGCGCACAAAATAATAGCAGGTTAATTGTTATAAAAATTATATCACTTCAACTTACTATCGACGTTTATATAGAAGTAGCTTTTAAAATATGCCATTTTGGCTAACAGCCTTTTTAATTAAATATTTGTAGGTATATATAAATGAAATATTAAGTACTTGACATTATTTTTAATTATGAATATTTTTTTTACAAAAAAAAACAATCGGACACAAGAAATTAATTTAGATTTAATACACTTATAAATTTTTGCATTCATTTTTGAAATTATAGTACATATATATATATATATATATATATATATATATATATATATATATTCATTGTATTAACATAAAATGTTCATTATATAGATTTTTTAATAATGATAATTTATATAACAATGAAAGTTTTAGTTAAATTTTACAAATTAATCAGTTTAGACCCGTTTTTTCATATTTATATTATAATTATTAAAAATAATGTTTTTTTACAAAAAATGATTATAAAATGCTTAACACATGTTGTACAAGAATGACGTATATATTTTCAAAATTATTGTGGAACGTTACCAAAGTAATATAATTGTTTTAAATAAATAAATCAACAATCACAATGCTACAAGAATAGATATGTTACTTTCAGAGTAAAAGGTTGTATTTATTAGTGTTTCCATAAGAAACAATCCACTTTAACTGGTTTTAACTCAGGTTAATATTAGAGGAAATTTACATTTTTAGCTTTCATAATTGAATTTGTAGTCTGATTTTGCCAAACCCCGTTGTTAGAATAATGGCTCCATCATAGGTTTGCCATTGTTTAATGGAATGGTTTCCTATTGTTGTTTCCTTAGCAATATTAATTTCTTACAGAGATCAGGTTACTAATCTTGCCTTCAAACTCTCCTCTTTTCTCAACCAGAATTAAAACCGGTCGGTTACCCTTATTAAATTTTAATTTCTAATAATAGTGTTATTTAGGACTGTTACTTCTACGTAACGCAAGTGGGACTACCTGCATATAATAATCTCAAGGAACACAGCAGGAATAAAGGTATAGTGGAGCTTTTGTTTTGTTGGGTTGGTGTAATCTTACACTCAAATTACTTAAAAGATATGTTAAGCTATTCTTTTAATGTTTTACAGATATTATGCTGGAAACAACCCTGGGTAAGTTTGGGTTAATCCTCAATACTGACAATAAATAGGGGCCCACGTTCGGATTTATTAAAATATCCACTGCTGAAAATTAATTTTCGTAAAATATTAAAAGTAGAGAAAATAAAAAAATTTTTAAATTAAAATATAATTTTACATGTTTCATTTTATTATTCGCGTACAGCGCTTCAATTGTAAAAATTATAATATGATTATTAGTATTGTGTTTATCAGAATTTACGACAATCTATATAAAGCGCGAATACATTATATAACTTTAAATTTAAAAAAAAATATTAAAATTTATTTCAATATTGATGTAACCATTAAAGTGTTGTAGCTTTACTTATTATAAAAAAATGTCTTGAATATAACAAATGCAATTTTTTATTTAAAGACTATTAAATAATATAAGAATAGCCTAAATTGCAATATGATATTTTTAAAAAAAGTACATTAATTTGCTAGTAAACGTATTTCTATTTTAACTAAATGAATATAAAATCATGTGACACTAGGTTTTGTATGTTCTGTTTTTTCTTCTTTAGAAATTTGATACTTTACAATGGCTACTGAAAGCAAGTAAGTTACATTTCTCACATGATTATATTTGTTAAATTAACTATACAGAATAAATTTTTAACATTTTTGTAAAATTGATAAAATATATTTATAATATTTATGAACTAAATTTAAATCAACATATTCTTTTAACGTAAAATGTACTTAATGATTTGTTATCATAAATAGTAAAATTTGTAGTTACTATCAAAATCATTACTGTATAATTAATTTGCTTTTGTGACACTATTTAATTATATGAAGCACATCTAAGTTGTACTAAAACATTACTTACATATTAACCTACAAGTATTAGTAACATATTTTATAAAAACTAATATTTTATAACAATATTACTGTACAATTATACTTTAGGTCAAAAACAACAATTTTATTATTTTTTAAATTAAAAAACCAGCATATAAGATGTTTAAAAATAAACTATATTATTTATATATTATACGTAAAAATAAATTAGAAAAGCTATACAATTTGGGTAATATGTTTGCTTTCCCAATTATTTTCAAAACGTTCAATGTAAGGATAATTACATTTTTGACCCAATGTTGTGGAATCAGGTTTTGCATCGCTTAATTAATTTCATTTCTTTAATTTTTTTTAATTAAAAAAAAATTTATGTCTGCTATTTTGAATGTTTTACAAGAAACATCTTACAACAGTGGACATTGTAGCTTATTCTAGTTCCGTTGATGAGATTAGAACCCATGCCAACCGAGGTCCGAATTCGAGCGCTGTACCGCTAGACCACTAATTACACTATATTTTAAAATAATTGTAGAAAAATACAATTATATTAAGGTATGGGTTATCTGGAAGCAATATTATAAATGTAACGCTTATTTTAGTTAAGGATTTTGTAATTTTCATAACTAAAATACATTAATTTTAAAGGTTTAATAAAAAATGTTATATTTACCAAATATAGACTGGAATATTGTTTCTGTTCATTGTTCAATGCTTTAGAGCATCACGTTGATGTACAGCATTCAATATAAAGTAAACGTTTTTTTACCAATTTAATTGCTACTTTGAACAACTACCAGTTCGACCCTATTTTAATAATTTTTGCTATTATTACAGCCAAACCTATTTTTAAATTATTATTTGTTGAAAAATATTATAAAATTGGGTACATGAACTAATCAAAATAGAGTGAATTGGTAATTGTTCAATTTAGTACGTCAATTGTTCGTATTTGGTGACGGTAGTGGGAATCTGACCTATGCCCACTCAGACTCGACTCGTAAGCTTTACCGCTATACCACCCTGTAACTATGTTTTAATAAAAGAATTATAAACAACGATTTATGATTTATTGAATAAACTTGCACTTAATAAAAGTACACATAAAAATATAAGCTTACGATAATCAATAATTAGCTATCTGATTAATTATTTCACGTTTTATTAGCAGCATTGCATTTGTAACTTCTAATTTTTTGCATTTAATAGTTAATTAATATCACGTAATCAGATTAAGATTTTCTACAAAATGACAATTACCATAATTTTAATCATAAAAGTTCAATTCAGTTCAGTTTAAATCTGGGTTTATATATATATATATATATATATATATATATATATTTGAACTTCAATTTAAGTCAATTATTAATGCATAAATTGACTGGCACTGGTACAATGGCTCGTCCAACTATTAAACCAACACCTGGATTTTCAGCATCAGCTGATGCCGAAAAAATTCACCGCGCTATCAAAGGATTGGGTGAGTTAATTAAAAAGAAGGCGGTTTTTTTTATTAATGAAAATTAATGCAAATTTAGAAAAACAAAATGATTAATTGGTGAAATAAATTATTGTATGTGGTTGTTTTTTTATTAATATTTGAATTTAAAAAATAAGAAGTTGAATTTCGGGTAGATATCGAATTAAATGAGATCCCATTTGGTTTTTCTATATTACCACTGTTTGCGAAAACTGTATTGTCAGTAAAACATTCAAGTAGAACAACTGTATAATAGTAACAATTATTATTATTGTAAAACCATTTTTCTTTTAAATAAACATAGTGCAACAAAACAATTGTAGCACCCGAAAACAACAACAATGTCCCATAATTTAAACCAATATATGAAGCAATAAAATGTTTCAAACATTTTTATCAACAATTTTGCTTCATTCCATAAAAATGGTTTCCTGTAATTTATCAACCTTTCTTGTACCATCATCAATTGTCCACTCCAAAACCTGTCTTATTCATCGTTCGTTTTTTAAAAAGACATTCAAACAAAACATTTGATAAAAAATTGTATGTTTTAATAAATTAAATAGTGTAAGTAAATTTAAATTTTATAATGAATTTAATGTTTCTGTCCACATATTAATCAAAATCATTAATAAGTTTTAATTATATTTGTTTTAAATACCTAGGAACTGATGAAGATGCTATTATTAACGTTCTAGCCAGACGTACAAACGCTGAAAGACAGGAAATTTGTCAGTCGTTTGAAAAACTGTATCAAGAAGTAAATTATATTTATATACATATGTAATTTTTACTACTTTAAATGTTTTAAGGGAAACATATTTCAGCAGCAAACATTTTAGCAACACCAAAACTAGGCTCGTATTTGGTGCTGGTAATAAATGCCTACTTAGGTTCTAATCAAGCGCTTTAAAAACATAAAGCAAAAGGGAAAGACTGTATTGCTCAAAATAAGCAAAGGGAACAACAAATGTAGTCAATTTGATTGAATGTTTTGCAAACATTTTGTCTACTCCTGCCTAATATGCGTTTCACGGATGGTTCTTAGCAACGTGTTTTGTCATCTACCAACCTTACCTTTGCCAACTTCAATTGATCATTTCAAAACCGTTTTTGTTAATCTTCTTTTAGGCAGTAAACGTAGAATTTGACCAAGCATATTTTTTTGTCTAATTGTAAGGATGTCATGTAGGATACAAGAGTTAGTTCTTATTATGAACTCACTATTTGAAATCTGATTAGGTGTAGTAATTTTTAAAATACTTGTTAGACATTGGCCACAAATAAACATGTACTTTTTTATAAATCCTGTGTATTTACTTGCACGCGCTTTATTTGCGTACAAACATAGTTGAGTCTATGGAGGACTGATACAATACCCATTCAACATTAGGTATAATTTAGGACCCATTATGCTAGTAATAATTCTATAAACGTATGTGCCGGGGTGGTCTAGCGGTACAGCGCTCGAATTCAGACCTTGGTGGACATGGGTTCGAATCCTATAACCGACACTAAAATACGGGCCCACGTTTGGCTTCGCTAAAATGTCCACTGCTGAAAGATGTTTCTCGTAAAACATTCAAAGTAGCAAACATAAAATAATTTTTAAAAATAATTACATTTTTTGTAAGTAAATGTATTTTAAATTTGTACCAATAAATTTATTTATAATGTTACACAAATTAAAATTTATAAATAATTATTTGTATTGTGTCTATGCAACGTATCTACAATTTACAATTACAAAATTAACCATAATAAAATCAATAATAAAACCATTTTATTAATCCAAATTTGATACTTAACCCATTTACCAAAAGCTGTACGTATAGCAAACTTGTATTTTTAACGTATTGAAAATTTATAACTATTTCAAATAAAACTTTATTACATATGTTGAAAATATAAATCATTTATTCTACAGACCGCAGCGATTTTTCAATAATATTTATTGTTAGTTATTTCTTTAATTTATTCAGTCTATAATAAATAATTACAGAAAAAAGGAATAAATATTTGGGAAAAACTAATGTAGTAACTGTAGTAGTCAAACTTATTAAAACATGTACATGTATATTCAATAAATTACCAAACGAAATTTATTAATTAAAACAAAATATTACATTACAGTTAGTTTATTCAAAACGTTTGTACACATTTAGATGCAAACTTTTCATTATATTGTTTAAATAAAAATTTTATTTGTTTATGTAGCGCAGATATTATTATTAAAATGAAATAATAAAATTTAGAAATTTTTAACTGGCATATAAATATATATATATATTATTTTTATTTTATGTTTGTTACTTTGAATGTTTTACGAAAAAGATCTTTCAGCAGTGAACATTGTAGCGTAACCAAACGTGGGCCCTTATTTTAGTGCCGACGATAGAATTTGAACCCATGTCCACCGAGATCCGAATTCGAGCGTTGTACCGCTAATAATAATAAAAATTTTGACTATGGCTAACTGGACACTTAAATGCCATGAAAACGTGAATCATGTAATTTGACAAAATGTAATAAACATAATTTTGAGTTATTTTAGATTATTCTTTTTGTTAATTGACTCAATTTCCTTTAATTAAAAAAACTTTACTGTATATTTCAAATTATCTAAACATATACTTTAATTTGTTAAATGTTGCAACATTAAAAATACTGCTCCTGTTGATTAAAATAAAACGTAATTTTATTAGGTAGTCAACATACTCTCTCTATATATATACTTGTACAAATTATAAACGGTACATTTTTATTTGTTAGTCTTTGCGTGACGCAATTCGTGGAGATATAAGTGGAGAATTTCGCGTATTAATGTGTATGCTAGTTGATGATATATACCGTGTTCAGGCAAAATCATTGTATTATGCAATGAAAGGAACAGGCACTACTGACAAAGTTTTGATTCAAACTTTTACAACTTCATGGAATGAAGAAATGAAACTTATAACAACTTCATATAATGAATGTAAGTGCAAAACTGTGTATTAAATTTAAATTAGGTGTATAAAACACACATTGTGCGAATATTATACATTTTTATTTATATTTTAAATGTTTTAAGGGAAACAACTTTCAGCAGTGGACAGTTTAGTGAAGCTAAACATGGGGTCGCTTTTGTGTCTTCCCAGATTGGGGTCGAGCGCTGTACCACTAGGCCTACATTAAGAAAACAATTTAATTGATAAGATCAATGTAATTAATACTGAACGTTAAAAAAGTACTTAATAAGGGATCTTGAAAAGGCTCGAGTTTATAAAATGAATATATTATATATTATATTATACAAAACCCTTTTGCTTTAAGAATAAGCATGGGGCAATAAGACAACAATTACAGTAAAACAACAGCAACAATAACAAAGTCTCGTTGGCATTAAATATTCTGCAAATTGAAGATTGCGCTTTCTTTCGGCTTTCACTCAACCTTGTCATCTGGTAACTTTACTATCCAGAAACGTTGTTGTTTGCCGGAATGGCGTCATCTTTCATTGTTTCCGCAGCAGTATAAATTTTTACAAAGGCCAGGTTGCCAACCTTGCGCTCAAACCCTCCTCTTTTATCCAGGCTTGGGACTGGCTAGATTAATCATTTCTAATCCAAACTAGGCGGAGTTATAAAATGAATATAATAGATTATATTTGCAGACAGTGTAAATAGATAATAGCCACGTGTTTAATTATAAATACATATAATTTGTTCTTTCTTGATTAGATAACTTTTAAGAAACATACTTGTTTAATTTTTTATTATTAATTATTTTCTTTAAAAACTAAATTAAATTAATATTATAAACATTTTTATCTGCTTTTATTGGTTTTCTAATGAAAAAGGACTTAATTAATTATATTAATTTAACTACTTATGCTTAAATTATTTTTTTAAATGCATTTTCGTTAAATGTTCTCCCTATTTGACACATAATATTTTACCACAATGCTTAACTAATTAATTATTAATTAAATTGATTTTGACCAATTTAATTAGATAGTTTATTAATTTTTAGTTTAAATATAAATTTGCTTCTTTATGTGTACATTGTTATATTTTTCCATTTCAAAAATGTTTTAGTAATGCAGAAAAAGGGTCACAGCGGTAAGTACAAAAAATTATATTTATGTGCATTATTGAAATATTTAACAATTTTATTAAAACCTTTTCCATGCATAAGGCAAAGTATTTACAACAGAAAGGTATTTAATATTAAATTGAACACACTTAATTGCCAAAAGCATTTTTTCATTACAACAAACTCAACATATATGTTTCAGAAATTTGTTGACGCATAAATTTGCATTCACATATAGTTTTATCAAAATGGTGATATTTCTAAAACTTCCTACATGGATTGAAGATATTTACTTAAAACATAGAACTATAAATGTGTTAATATTGATTTATAATATTCTATTTATTGTGAAATTATTATAAGTCTACTAGCAGTGCACGTATTTATGAAATTAAAATAGCACTGATTATGACAAAAATAATTGAGATTTTTTTCAAAGATATGTTCAATTTTACTCATATAAAATATGTTGCCTTTTGTTCAATATTATCAGATCGAAACTTGATAAGTGACGTTAAAAATGATACTTCTGGTAGCTACCAGTATGCGCTTCTATGCATGATTCAAAGCGAACGTGATGATGTAACAAACGTAAATTTAAAACATGCTGCAAGCAAAGGATTGGGGGAAATTACGAACCAAGAATTGGGAAGAGAAGATGCCAAAATTGTATATGACGCTGGAGTGAAGTGAGTCTAATAACATTTTATTAATTTGTAATTATGAAGTACTATTGGAACGAATTCCTATTGTTTATTTAACTTAATCATAAAAGTCGGTTATGTATAAATATGTCATAATGAATATGAAGCAACTATTAAATAATTTGGATTATTTTTAATATTAATATTAATTTTTTCAAATAACATTGGAACATAACAAATTCATTTAGGTTTAATACTTGTACAAATTTCTGAAATTGTTATTCTAATAGCTATATATCTACAGAAATTGATTTTTAATTTATATGTATTTTGTAACGCCCAAGAAAACATTACAAGTTACTAAATTTTACTTTGAATTTTTAGTCGTTTAGGTACTAACGAAAATCGTCTAACACGAGTTATTTGTATTCGTACCCCATTTCAAATCAACGTGGATGTTGAAGCGTACAAACGGGTTCGTTTAAATTACTTGTGCACATTTACAAAAACTGCTTTTTATTTAAGCACACAATATAATCGATTTTAATTAGTGTTACACAATTTGTAACATTCTTTCTAATTATTGAATGTAAAAATGTTCCACTTTGTGGATAGGCACAATATAAAGTAGGAATATTGTCACTAAATTAGACATGATTAAATGACAAAATATTTACAACTCAACCATTTTCTCATATACATGTATGTTACCTAACTGAAATTGTAGAATAAATGTAATTCCTGTAATTTACAATATTAATATACAACACAAACCGAGAACAGTTCCAAGTTCAGTTAAGAAAGAATGTAAACGCAAAATTGGCAATTTTGTTTCTGTAAAACAACTTTTATTCAAAAAACAACATAAAGGTATTATTTTAATAAACTACTGCAAAAGAGCTGAAACAATATGGTTCCGATAATTGAATAAGACAAAATCTAAATGGAATTTCAGTTTTTTGTATGCACAATCATCAATCAGATAGAACAAACTGGTTGTTTCTTTTTTTTAGAGTGAAAGGCTTCAAAACAAATAAATAAAACTCTAAAAATATTCAGATAAAGCAGTTTTTGCTGTGTTTATAACAATATTAAAAACAAAACAAATATACGTCAATAAATAAATAGTTATAATTTTTGTATAAATAAATAGTTTAAATTTTATCACAAATATATAAAATCTTGGATTGTATTAAATAGCTTAAAATGATTGATTTCTAAAACTGCATTACATAAAATTGTACATAGAATTAATTTCAATAATTTATACTATCTATTATTTTTCTTATAGATTTACAATAGATCACTTGTAGATGATATTACATCTGAAACATCAGGACATTATCGCGAATTATTATTATCTGTTAGTAAGTACATAATAATTTAATTTCAAATGTTTTGTGTGAGGGGTTTCGTAATAAAAGTAATAAGCAATTGCTATTTTTGACTACATTTATTAAAATACCGTATTTGTTGTAATTATGATTTTAAATTTAGTGTCTAATTTATAATTTTACCTTTACTTCAATATATATATATATATATATACATTTATTATTTTGTTACATGTAAAAATAGTGTACAAATCAAATATCGTGTAACACTAATGAACTTGGTTAATTTGGATGATTAAATTAGTTCATCTTAACCAGTTACTAAACTAATAACAATTCCTAGTTGTTCAATTCAAGTGAACTAATACCGTTTTATTTGGTATATGTTAAAAGTTGGCATATAAAAATGAAACACAATAAGTTAAATTATACAGGGTGATTCAAAAGTTACTATCTATTTTGAGAAAAAGTTTACATATTTATTTATCTAGTAATAGGGTCTGTAATATCGCTGTTGATACACTTGTAGGTATTACTTGCTTGACACTAGACAAATAATTAATGTTATTAATGTTAAGTTAATTACATCATTTTACACCATGTAATTTATGTATATATACGGATTGCATATATGTTTGTGAGAATATACAAAATGAATTCATCTCACAGTTTACGTCTTCTATTATTTTTGTTTCAAATTATAAAAGGAACTCAATGCTTTAAATATCATTTACACCATATTTGCAATTTATGAAACTCTATTAATACTTATTTAATTAGTAATAAGGCCAGTAATATCACTGTTTATATTTTTTGCTTTAATTTTTGCTACGGTTAATCTATTTGTAATTTTTCTTTTATTTTTCAAACCCATTTGAAGGAAATAATCACAAAAGAACACTGATCAGATTTAACACGTTTAGGTATTTTGCATTGGATTTTATGAAGTCTAATATGTACACTGGATGGATAATTATCGACGTTGCTGAACATAGAAAGTTGATTCCGAATGCAGTTTAACAAAGCCTTGTAGATGGTTGTACATGGTTGCACACGTAGAAAGTAGCTAATTATAAATTTTTGAATACGGATTTTTTTCCAATTAAAACCTGTTTTTAAAAATTTCAATTATATCTCAAAATAGATAATGACTTTTATGTCACCCTCTAATTGTGCACTATTAATATTATATAAATTAGATATTATATAAAAA
>JAKXYG010001339.1:0-16637 GCA_025895645.1 Cardicola forsteri
GCTCAAACCCTCCTCTTTTATCCAGGCTTGGGACTGGCTAGATTGAATCATTTCTAATCCAAACTAGGCGGAGTTTTAACAAACGTAGTTACAGGTTATATGTTGGTACACAAGTTGAGTAGGAGAAACTTTTTTTAATTATCGGTTCTAGTATATCATCAATATGAGAAGGATAGTAAAAAAATAAATAATAATAAAATTAAAGAGTTAAACTATAGAACCAAATTAAGTAAATTTTGGGAGTGCATATTGATTTTAAGCCATTTTAAAAGTTTGAAATGATGGGGATAAAACAACATGAGAGACTAACTTATTCCAAAATGTAATAGTTCTGTAAGAAAAGTAATAACTCCTTAGCAAGGAAAATGCTTTGAATTTCTTTAATTTTAAATTATTTTCTTTTAGAGAGTTTTAAGCCGTGGTAAAGAATGAGAAAATAATACCGGAATTAATACGTCAGAATGTGCGTGTTAAAACAAAGTTTAGATAATGTCGAACATACATTTAAATGTACAACAATATAAAAATTATAATTAAAATAAAGATTAATAAAATAAGAATTTTTAATGTTTTTTTTATTACAGCAAATGTGGTCTCAAATATCACATGTAGACCAGGTGCAAACATTTGGGGAACATGTTACCTTAATTCCTCTCGAAGAACTTAATAATTATTTGGCATGTTTGAATTGCTTTGTGTGGTGACCAGTAAAATTAAGAGATTAGTTAAATATAACACCTAAGTCTCTAATTTAGTTTACCAATTTAATGGGCTTTAAGATTTAGAGATCCGTTATTAAATCTATTAGATATTCTTATTGTTAAATTAACTCCGCATTTATCGGTAGATAATAAAACCAACCACGAAGAAAGCAAATTTAAAAAATTCTTTTGATTAACTTTTGTGAGTAAATGTGAGTTACTTTGGCGCATTTTCTAACAAAAGTGGATTGTTTCACTTTGAAAATGTATGTAAGGTAAAAAAACAATACTTAACTAGTACTATAGGCACGTGCTGTACGATTTTTATTGCGTCATTCTGTGAGTAAATTGTGCAAATGTAGTCACACATTTTGAAACTTTTCTATTTATTAAAAAATTGTGATCACACACTCACAAAAAGTTAATTAACTCTTATTGGATCTTTTTTTCACTACTTTTTTGGCTGGTTAAATGTAACATCTACAATTTAAAAATATCTTATTGGTCAACCTCCGTGAGTGAGTATAAGTCACATTGGTACATTTTTTTTATGAAAAAAGGATTATTTGACCTTGAAAATGTTCACAGGGTGGAAAAATCAATATTAAACCAGTACTATAAGATTTGTATTGCGTCATCGCGCAAACTTGGTCACACCTTTATAAGCGTTTCTATCCGCAAGTTACGAGTAATCACACATTTGCCAAAAGTTATCTAACTTTTATTGGTTCCGTTTCACAACTTTTCTCTATGGTTTGTTTTATCATTTACCAATTTTTAGATGCAAAAAAAACCTCCCATATTAACCACGTATAAAAACCAGGTTTTCGTGTGTTCAGAAATAAACTAACAACTTAAAATGCTAAAAAATGTAAACCAACTGCTTTGCATTGTATACTTTAAAAATTCCATAATTGGTAGTAACAAACACAATTGCTTTTGTAAAGAAATACAACTTTTCAATTATCTCTTTCGTTTAAAATTGCTTTTTAATACAATATGTGCATGAAACACTGTGACTGAACACTAAAATATTATGTAATTTTTAAATTTTTAATAATTTGGTTTTTTAACAAAATAAATACACTACTATGGTTTAGCAGTCATTAATTGCAATAAATTAATAATTTTTTGTAGACAAAAACATTTATATTTTGAGGGTTTTAAATAAATATTATTTAATCGTTTGTTTGACAATGGTTATTGTAGCAGTGAAAATCGATGAAGATAATTCGAAGTCGCAAATAATAAACAAAATTATTTTATTTCATTAAAAATTAACATTTAATTTTTGGGAATTAATTTTTTTTGAATATTGACAATTTTGTTTAAATGTATCAATGGTACATACCAGTGGGAACGACTAAAAAAACAACCGTTTCCACGCCATTGACAACTTCCGTTTCCTTTTGTTAATCTGTTCTATTTTGGTTTCCATTTTGGTTCTTCCCATAAACCGATCCTGTAATTTGGCAATAAACATTTTCCAGTCCCGTCTTTGCGTTCTTATTCATTACTAAACGTAATCAATACAGACGTAAGGTATTGGAAGGAAACTACGACTAGGCCGATAACAAACGCAACCTTCGACGACAAGCAACGCCGTTTGTTATATCAAACCGCCCCCATCTCGCGTTTAGTGAATCGGGCTACGTGGCTAGCAAATTGGAGTCAAATCACTAAATTATAATTAAAATTTATATAAAAATTAAATTAATCAAATAAAACTATGACACTAATACAATCAGTTTTACGTTAGACAAATTTTTAAATACTTTCGGTTATTTATATAAAATGTGTTAACATTTTTTTTATTTAATAGAAATATTTAAACATAAAATTATGCTATATTTAATTCAATCATTTTTTTAATATTCCACATAAAATTAAATGCATGTTATAAATGTATGCTATCTAAAATACGAATTTGAACTATGTACTTTAAAATTATTTATTGTGTAAATTTATTTTAAGTTTATATATTAATAACTAAAAATATGAAAAATTTACTTTTCTAAATAATATTTTAGTACCAAATATGTGAACTTATCATAATAGTCACTTTTGAATCTGTGTGATACGCTTGCGTGACGTGTTGATCAAAAATTGCTTGCTTTTATTGTCGCTAATTGTTACCCGCCCGTTTTTGTGTTATTTTTAGTTTTTATTTTTGGTTGTGTTTTGATGTAAAGCTGTGCGTATTTTTTTTTAGTGTGCCTTTTTGTGTGTTTCTGTGTTTTTGCTTGGCATCCAGATTGAGAAGTCATCATTTTTCTTATAGATTAATTATTCCATGAAACAGCCTACCTCCTAAAGCAGTCTCGGCGTCATCACTCCCAACTCTTAAAAAGACATATGATAATCATAAGCTTTCTACTTTAAATAATCTGACTTTTTTTCTTTGTTATTTTCAGTTATCCATTTATTTATTTTCATTTACTGTTATTGCACCTTTCTGATATAATTCAATAAATAGAAACAAGGATCAAAAAGAGTTTTACTTCTACTTAACTCGTGTATCAACCTGTAACCTGTAATAATTATTTCAATCACACTCAATGTACTAAAATGTTTAATATAATATTTGATTTGTTTAACCAGTATGTATTTGTAACGGTGACAATTAGCAAAGTAAATTAGAAACAAAAATAATAAACAATATTATTTTATTTTATTACAAAAATTAACATTTTATTTCTGGAACTAATATTCTTTAAATACTAACCCCTTTGTTTGAATGTGACAATGATTTATTTTGGTGGAAACGGCTATATATACAACCGTTCCTACAATATTAAACATATCCGCTCTCATCACCATTTTCTATTTCTATCTTGGTTTTTGATTTCATCCCGTGTATTCGGTTCTGTAAAATTCGGTAATAAACGGTTTGCTTCTTGTTTTGCGTTTTTATTCATTACTGCACGTAATTAGTACAGTTGTAGATATTGAGGGAAAAAATTGACTAGCACTTATATACACAGCCTTCTATAGCTAGCAACGTTGTTTGCTCTTAAATTGCCTCATCACTCAGATTTAGCAAACCTGGCTACGTAGCCTTTTTGGAATCAATACACTAAACATCTATTAAATAACGCCATTTAATCTTTAGTTATTTACCCACATAGATTATAATAAGAGAAAGCAAACACACTAAAATCATTGTTCATTTAGTTACGTCAAAACATTATCAATTAATATAATTATACAAATTACTATAAAGTAAATACGGTTCATAATTATTAATATGTGATACGCGCTTATTCAAAAAAATTGATAATTATATAAATTTATAATATTTAATTAAGTGATCATGACTGGAAAATACTAAAAATGAGATTAATAATTGTTTCTAATATATTGTTGTTATTTAACTTTATAATGTTTAAACCAAAATATTGTATTGTAGAATTATTAATAAAAAAGTAATAAACACAATTCCCTATTTAGATTTTAAAAAAGAAGCACAATTTATAAATTAATAAAATAAAGTTAATTATAATTACGTTTAAAAATTACTATAAAATAATTTTATTTTATTTTGTGTTATTTTATATCTGTATTTATTTCAATTATTAATAATATAAATTTTAACCAACACAATTATTATTTACTGCATTAAAATATTTTTTTAATTATTATTAAATATTTTATTTATTTATTGTGTATATATATATATAATATTAAAAAAATAATTGTAAAAATTTAATAAAAATTTGTTTGTTTTTCTGTTTTGTTTTATTACTTCACTGTGTATTTAAACTAAAAATTTACTTTATTGTACTAATTGGAAAAATTGTTTCACGTTTTGCTGGTCTGAAATGTCTTCGTTTATTGGAAAATGGGATCTTACAGAATCTATTAATTTTGATAAATTTCTTGAAAAACTTGGTAATATTATGTGTTTATATTTTTGTTTTAGGTGTTAATGCTTTAACCAGAACAGTAGCAAATAAAACGAAACCAGTTATTACATTTTCCATGGAAGGTGACACAATGCGTATGCTTACAGAATCAACTTTTAAAACAACTGATATTAAATTTGAATTTGGAAAGGAATTTGAAGAGAAAACAGCGGACGGTCGTACTGTTATGGTATTATATAAATATTGCTCATTTTTTTAAATTGCGTTTTTAGTCAACTATCACAAAAGATTCTGAAGATAAACTTACTCAAATTCAAAAACACAAAGTCGGAGATACCATTATAGTTCGTGAAGTTGCAGGAAATATTATGGATACTGTAAGTTTCTCTTTTAATCATTTTATAGACCGTAACATTTGACGATGTAACCGCGGTGCGAAAATATACTAAACAATAACTTTTAAAATTAAAAAGTATTTTTTATAAATTGTAATTCCCGTTTATTATAATTATTAAATATATATTGCAATTAGTTTATTTTTTGAATATTTGACAATTCCGTATTGGGTTTACGGTGGTTTTTAAGGTTGTTTAGAATATACCATTACAATTTTAGCTGTAAAGTTTGAAAGATCATTTTTATGTTAACAGGATTTTAAGGTTGCTAAAATTAATAAGTATTGTCAGTTAATTAGATCAGAGTTGATCTGAATTTGTTTTTTTTTTTGTAACTTATCTGTGCATTTTTGAAATGCATTTTGTTTTGCTGACTGAACTTGTGATTTTCAATGTTATGTTTTAACTTTTAAACAACTACCTAACACAAGCGCTAAATGGGATGTAAATCAGAATGTGCTTTGTAGATGGAGTAACTTTAAGTAAAATCTACTGTGTTACTAGCTCATTTCGTAATTAGTGTTTCAGTGAGAATATCGTCGGGTTATAAGTTCCATTCTTTAATTGTCGCATCTTCGCTAGCTTGAATAAAGCAGCTTTCTCGTCACAAAATATTGATGCTGTTGGTTTTGTACAATTTTAACCTGATTATAATTTATATTGAAGTCTGTTTAGAAGCTAGTGCATTAATTTAGCCAATTATTATCAACAATAAACTTTTATATTGTGGCTTAGTCATATGCGACTTTCAAATTTTTAGTTATACTAATTGTCCTGAGGATGTGAGTAATTGTGACATTACTGTCATCCCCACGTGGCGTTCATTGGTCTAGGAGCACACACCTAGATTAACACCACGGTATAGTAAAATTCTACTTTTGCAGACATGTGTAAACATACATTCAAGACATTTAAAAGGTATATGTAACTTTATAGCTAAAAAAGATAAATAGGCTTCTCAGTTTTTCAAACAGTAAATCTAATAAATTCCTCCATTCTACGTTTATTACACTTATAAAACTATTAGATTTAATCATTTAATATGCTCAATTAATCAAGATAGTGAGGCGAATAAGCCACCTGCAAAAATAAACAAATTTACTAATTATTAAATGGATGCTAATAATTATGAGGATTTGATTCTCAATTTCCAATAATTGTGATATCCTTAACTATTCCTCCATATAGTGCCTCCTGGACTAAGTGACCCTAGGCGTCTAGACTAACAACAACACACTTCGAGTTAGCAACAGTATAACTGGGCTTCCACTATGGTGTGTGGAAGCAAGCATACACCCAAGATACTTAAAATATATATTAAAGCATGCATACACCATATGTAGCCGTTGGGCTAAGAGAGATAATCCTGATCTTGTTAATTTTTGTGAACAATGGCGACGTGACAAGGATGCTGTCCACCAACAAACTCGATTAAGCCATGGACTGCAATCGTGCAAATATGGAAAATAATGAAGAAGTGACCATCTATATGAATATATATATATTGACAAAAGTTGGTTCAAGTAATTTCTAATGTGGAAATGTGTTTCTCCATTTGTTGCATCTAGACTGAAACTAATATCGATTACGGACCCCGGTACACAGCGGTATGACTGTTTATACCTTAGCTGATGGATACAAGTATGCATGCAATGCATTTTAAAATTTACATATGCCATATGCATATGTTTGGTTAATATTATTATTATTATGGTTACTGGCTTAGATAGAGACGGTACTGACAAACTTAACTACTTTTGTGGTGTATAAAGAGTTTGTTTCCAACATAAAATATATGAAGCATTTGAAGTGCTTTACAAATGCGAAAGTAATAAAAAAATTTTGAATACTTTAATAGAAAGATTTTTAATACAACCAAACAGTAACCTATATATTTAGTTCCAGTAGTTAGGTTTACATTTTTGTTTAGATGAGTAAAAGTAGTAGTATCTTAAAACTGACACAGACTAAAGTTTTAAACTTAGACTAAACTCTTATTTAGCCCTCGGCCTTCAGTCTCACCAAAATGTTTACACGCCGGTTAACACGTTGACTGCTGAACTACTCTCATTCTGAAAAAAAATGCTAATTGTCCTAAATTCAAGATCTTTGGATAAAAATTAAAATCATTAACAAAAACCCTGGTTCTTAAATAGAAAAAAATTGTTAATAGGTACATTGTAGTCGGTTTTTAAGCTACATTTGTATTAGACAAAGAAGAAAAATTGATTTTTTTTAACAACTCAGTTTTTCTAATTATTTTTATACAAGTATTCTAAAAAATACCAATCCGTTTCAAAGTAAAAATCAATATTTAATTTGTTTCTTGCATGAACGTGTGATTCTAAATTTTCCAACTGGTTAGCAAATTAATTCTCAATTTTTATTGGCTTAAATAAATGGTGTGATGTTGAAGGTCATTCCTTAGTGTGAAAACCCGATACGTTCCTTTTTTTAGCCCAAAATCCAATTATTGAGTTATCTACTGACATCTTAATAGAAATGAACGTAAATATTGGCAATTATTATTACTATTTAAATGTTTAAACGTTCTTATTTTAAATGTAATAAATGTTAACTTTAGAAGTTTAGGCTACGGTTATATTTAACATATCCTCAATAAACAAAGCAAAAATTAACATTTTAATTTAAAAATACGCATACACGAGTTGTAAAACAAAAAATGCCAAATTTTAATTTTAGTATGAATGCCTAAGAGGTCATTAGCATTGAAACATTTAAAGTGCTAAATATTGAGTGTGAAATCCACCTAGAGAAGAACAGAAATGAACTATTCTAGCCAGTCTCAAGCCTTGTATAAAAAATGGGAGTTTGAGCGTCAGGTTAGCAACCTGGACTCTATAAAAAATCTATATTGCTACAGACACAATAAAAGGACACCATTTCTGCAAGCAACAATAAATAAGTAATAGCATATGACAGGATTGAGTGAAATTCAAAAGGAAACTCAGTTTTTGGCTTGCAAAATTTTCAATTAGATGGCGAAAATTACTCGGTCAAATTCTACATTTACCGCCCGAAAGACCAGCTAGAACGGTTTTGGAATGGACAATTACTAATAGTAATTGGAAAGTTGGCAAACCACAGAATACTTGTCTAAGAACTATTCTGAAAGATCTAATTGAAATGAATATCTCATAGGATCAAACAAAAATTTTGACCAAATGTTCGAACACGTGGAATCATTTTGTTGCTTCATATTTGTTTTTAATTATAAGACTAGTTGTTTTTTTGTTGCAATTGTTATCCAATTGCCAATTTTAAAGTAAAAGGGTTTTGTAATAACAATAAACTTTTGTTTATTAAAGTACGAATCTTGCAATTAAATAACATTCGAGCTCTTCTGTATTCCGTCATCTGATCTGGACAATACAATTGTGTTAGATCGAGTTCAATTAGACGTTTTTAATTTATTATATTTACGGGGGTGGTCTAGCGGTACAGCGCTCGAATTCGGACCTCGGTGGGCATGGGTTCGAACCCCATCACCGGCACTAAAATGCGGGCTTACGTTTAGCTTCGCTAAAATGTCCACTGCTGAAAGATGTTTCTTGTCAAAACATTCAAAGTAGCAAACACACACACATAATATTTTACAAACTTAGCAAATGTTATTGAAATATAAACTCCATTATTATTATTATTACTATTATTACTATTATCATTATCATTGTTAACATTATTATTATTATTATTATTATCATTATTATTACTATTATTATTATTATTATTATTATTACTACTACTACTATTATTATTATCATTGTTAATTATTATTATTATTATTATTACTATTATTATTATTACTATTATCAGTATCGTTGTTAATACTATCATTATTATTATGAAAGCCTTTTGTCTCTTAAATAAATATAACTAGTAAACCGAGATTCTGTTTATAATCTATTTCTGATTGATTAAAATTTTCCATTAAGTTTCCCAAATTATTACGTTTTGCTTTTGTTATAATTGCATAACTTTGCACGTTTTTCATTTTATTCTGTTTACCAGTAACGCTTAAGTGTACTTTTATAAAGGTATCTAGGCTAATAATAAATATAAACTGTTCTTGCTGAATCTCCATACCTCACTACCGTATAATGGGATACCGATGAGCACGTATTCTATACTGCAATTCTGACTGCTTTTGAAAGTTTGAAATTTTACTTTAATGCGTGTTTTAAAGCAGTTATACATATTAGCAGCCTTGTCAATGTCATTGTTGATTTCGCCATCCAGGTATGAGCTGTCGTTATTGATGAAATGGCTAAATTGGCAGGTAGCTCCTACGTTGTAATTATTAACGATAATTGCAGGTAGAATGGATACATTTTGGGATAGCACACTTGTCCTTTGTTGTGGGTACGCAATAGGTATCAACTTGTTAAACCAATAAAAATTGTTCTACGGTTTGTTCCCAAAAATACGTAGGAGTCAAAGAGAAATTAGTAAAGTTAATAGAAAAATGGTTATTATTGTGGAATAACAGTAAATAAGTAGTCAGTGTGAATTTCAAATATTTTGATTTTTAACAATAATAATAATTCAAAACGTTAATACCATACATTTCAAATCCGTTATACTTCATCGCGCCACCATAATAATAAGTTTTTTTCTATGAATTTGTTTATTTTACAGTACTTATAAATAATTGAACATTGAATCAAATTTTAAAATGAAGTTAACTAATAAAAATAGTTATAAAATTAAAAAAAAAGTATGTTTGTACAATGCTATAAACAAGTGTGTTGATAATACAAGACAGAAAATACATAAATTAAAAAATAATGTATAAATTACCAAATACAACTAGAATATTACATCAAATGTTAGAGAACATGTGATTTACCTTTGTTACTTCTATGTTTGTTAAACACTGAACAATATTTCAAAAATTACTTAAATAATACCTTTTTTGTTACAGCACCAATATCTTTAAAAATGAACAAAACTGCTTGTTTTCCGCTAACAAATATTCTTAGTTCAATAACTACATATGTTGTGCTGTTATATAACTCCACCTGGAGACAATCAGAAATGAACTAATTTAGCCAGTTCTAAGTCTAGATTAAGAAGGAGGGTTTGCCGCACTAAAAGCATTCGGCAATAAACAAAAACCACGCCAAAACTATTTAATGACCTTTAAATTGATTTCGTGCAACAACCGAATAAAGGAAACCGACCATAAACATCGTAATCGTTGAAGGACATCGGAAAATGTGACTGATAAGGAAAAAAATTGAAAATTTAATTTGTAACAACAATGATGCTATTTAGCGCATTCAAACTCCTGTTTGTTTGGACAACTTAACCATTTTAGTGCAGGTTTCAAAAGTTGTTTTATAAGTAAAAACCGTTTTTTAATTGTATAAAATAAATGTCATAAATATATATGCATTGGTATTTGTCATAACATACCTATACCAATAATAATATTATTTATAATAATAATAATAATCGTTACAATACAAATTTTCTTAAATAAATAATTATGTTTAATCAGTGCAGTAATTTTATATTTAAAAATCGTTACTTTTTAAACGAATACGGTTACAATCATGTAATAAATTTATTTGAAAGGCACAGTAACAAAATGTGCGCGAGTTTAAAAGTTTTTATAATACACATGCACTTATATTGTTGGTTGGTTTGCGTATATGTATTATTTGGCTCAGATACTATTCAATAGAATGTCCATATGCACATATTTCTAATCGGAGATATGCGGGATTTTCACGTTTATAGACGTTGAATAATGACCCTTGGTTTTCATGTTTATAAAAATATTTTATTTATGTCAATCTTGACCTTCCAAGTTGTTCAAAATAATACAGGTCATGCTAGTAACTGATTTGTTTGAGAAAAAATTATTTATGAAAAATGCAATTTGTGTTGCTTACATTATACTGTAACGACTTGTCAAAAAAACGAAATAAACCATTTTGTTTCAAGCCATATTTAAATATAAAATTTACAATTATTGAGTGTTAGATACAAAACTTTAATAAAAATTCAAATATGATCACATATTTAAAAATAACTCGAACTATTAGCATAATCAGTATGAAAAGGTTTATAAAGTTTTCATATAACTACGAAAAAACGTTTAAGTTGATAAATCTCATAATAACAATAATAATAATGATAATAGTAATAATAATATTAGTAATAATAATAATAATAATAATAATAATAATAATAATAATAATAATAATAATAATAATAATAATAATAATAATAATAATAATAATAATAATAATAATAATAATAATAATAATAATAATAATAATAATAGTAGTAGTAATAAAATGCGGGCCCACGTTCGGCTTCACCAAAATGTCCACTGCTGAAAGATGTTTCTCGTAAAATATTCAAAGTAGTAAACATAAAAATAAAATAATAATAATAATAATAATAATAATAACTTCGCCTAGTTCGATCTAGTCAGTCTCAAACCTGGATAAAGGAGGAGGGTTTAAGCCCGCAAAGTTAACAACCTGTTGTATTATTGCCCCATGCTTATTTTTAAAGCAAAAGGGTTTTGTGTAATATATAATAATAATAATAATAATAAAATTTATTAGTGATGAAATATTTTAGGTTTCTGTAGTTAAGTGTAAACTCCACCTATAGAAGATTAGAAATGAACACATATAGAGTGGATAAAGGAGTAATGTATGAGCACAAGGTTGGAAACTTAGCCTCTGTAAAAAAATCTACACTGCTACAGGAATAATAATAATAATAATAATAATAATAATAATAATAATAATAATAATAATAATAATAATAAATAATAATAATAATAATAATAATAATAATAATAATAATAATAATAATAATAATAACAATAATAAATAATAATAATAATAATAATAATAATAATAATAATAATAATAATAATAATAATAATAATAATAATAATAATAATAATAATAATAATAATGATAATGATAATAATAATAATAATGAATTTTGCATAATTAAAATATTGTTCTCAAAAAATTTAATTTCTATTTCTAACAATTTACATAATTAATTTAACTGCGTTCTAATAATACAAACAGGAGACAGTACAATTTGCTTTAAGCACGGTGTTATCAACATTAATATTGCGTAACGTTTATATGTGAATATTCAAAACATAACTTATCCCATTTCTTTCTATATTATTGTGTATTTTTACGACAAAAAGCAATACTTAATTTAACAATTTACGTTAGTTTGTTTGTTATTTAAAACGTGCAAGGCTAAACACATCTATTTTAAGTTTTAAATTTAAAATAAAACCTTAATTTATTTGCAAATGGATATTATTGTCAAAAAAATTATATATAAAATTATATATAATTACCCAAAAATACGTGTATATACAATGAAATATTAGGGATATATTAAACATTTACAATATTTATACATTATTAGCATTTTATGTGAATTAGATTTATCTGTATAATGTTTTGTGTCAAATAATATTTTTAATTACTTTTGAATTCCACCTTAGCCGGTCCTAAGTCCGGTCAATAAATGATAAAACCAACTAAGGGAAAAAGAATTTTTTTAAATCTCACTGATTAACCTCCGTGAGTGAGTGTGAGTCATGTTGGTGCATATTCTTCTATCAAAAGGGGATTGTTTGACCTTAAAAATGTATATAAGGTGGAAAAATCAATATTTACATACCACTATACGATTTGTATTGCATCATCGTATAAATTTGGTCACACTTTTTGAAATTTTTCCACCCCCTTTTACCAGTGATCACACACTCATACAAAAGGTTATCTGACTTTTATTGGCTCCTTCTTTCACAACTTTTTCCCTTGGTTGGTTTTATCATCTACCTTTTATTATACTACAGCGAAAACGTGAAAGTAGCATGATTCCAACGACAGGATTTGGCCAAAATCCGAATAGGCTGTTAATTTTCGATATGCACGATCTTTAAAGCCAAAACTTTAATGGGCAATTATATGGAACAATCTTGCGTTGCTCCTTGAGCATGAAATAAATAAAATGCTTTTGAGCATAACATAATTCATTAAATAAAGGAAAGTTCTATTGTATATTGGACAATTGTAAATGGTAAAAGAAAGGTTGGCAGACCACAGAAAACTTGGCTAAGATCTATTCGGAAAGATCTAATTGAAATGAATGTTTCAAGGGGGATTAAACAAAACATTTGGCAAAATGTTCAAATTCATGGAAACATTTTGTCTCATGTTTTTTTTTAAATTACGAGACTTTGTTGTTATTTTTTGCTGTAATTGTTATCTTATTGCCCCATGCTTTTTTTTAAAGCAAAGGGGTTTTGTAATAATAATAATAATAATAATAATAATTATTATTATTATTATTATTATTATTATTATTATTATTATTATTATCATTATTATTATCGTAGGGCGATAGTCTGTGACTATCTCCAAATTTTTATCACCTTTTATTCCTAATACATATATGTAGCTAACCTGCGATGGCTTAGGCAAAAAGAACAATTGGCCTAAAATTTCAAGTTACTAAAACAAAACACGCTGGTATGTAATAAACTCAGGACATTATTTCTTTAAATGTATAACAAGTAGGCGAACGTTGTATAGTAATTGAATCCAATACTCATCAATTGGAAATACTTAGTTATTAGTTGTTCGTCCACATAGATTGTGTAATCACAGAGAAAGCAAACAATCTAAGACCAGCGTTTATTCAGTCGCGTTAAAATATCATCGCTTCCATTTAATTAGTTTATAATAATAATAATAATAATAATAATAATAATAATAATAATAATAATAATAATAATAATAATAATAATTAATGTCTCATTAAATGGTCATATCTAGAAAATGTTAAATTGTTTTTAATTATTTTTTTCGTTTGTACTTTATTTTAGGAAGACCAAAAATTAGAAAAAATGCACTTTAATCAAAACTATCTTGTGAACATAAAAGTTTATTTTTTGTAATTATAGTTGACCTCACAATACATGATTTTTTTAAAAATATATCGTGTATTTATTAATATATTTCAATTGTAGAACAAAGCAAAGCCGTAACGCTTGTCCAAGCAAGGTACACCTGACTTATTCTAATTGGATATGTGATACAAATGCCTGCATTTTGGCAAAGTGCATTAATAGTTCATAAATATCAATTTACTGTCATATGTGCCATTTCTGTAATTATACACATATTGATGATAGATTAAATGTACATAAGTTTACCAAATTATCTAACATTGTCCGATTTGTTTATCAGTGTCATGACAGTTACTCGACCTTGCAAACACGTATGTTTTGAAGCATTGGAGGTTCCCTTTATAATGCCAAATGAAAATATAAGAAGACGTAAACTGTGCAATGAATTTATTTCGTATATTCTCGTCAGTCACAAACACAAAAAATATACGAAAATGGGGGTACATATGATATTCAAGTTAGTGCAACTCACAAGCATGCACAAACACAAACATTAAGACCAAGCTAAGTTCAATGTAGTGACGAACTGATTTTGTGCACACAAAGTGGGTTTCAATGTATGAATATAAACAGCTGCGAAGATTGTCAACTTATTTAGAGCTTGAGAAGTAATTAGCACTTTAAAACAATTTTTGAAATCGATTTGATGTTTTGTTTGCAGTGCATTGGGAATGTATTATTTAGCCCGATTAGTTAAGCGACGCATTGTCCGACCAATATACTTGTCAGCCCCAACTGCAAGTGAACTGATAAATGCAGTGTGAGGCGGAACATGTTGCTTTAGCTGTTTTAATGTTGGGTAAAGGAAGACCTTTGGTGTTTTGTAACCGGTTTTGACTTAAAATGTTGATTATATAAATATATATATTTATATATTTACAAATGGATTGAAAAATAGGAAGGAATTACGTTGTTAAGGTGGTACAGCAAATTACTAGACTAGAAAGCTAGTAAACGGGAGTTTGGGTCTTATTACCGCAGTTCTAAATGCGGGCCCCCAATTGGCTGCACCAGCGGTTGTACATTCCTTCATCAATCCTTTTTTATGACATTTTATGTTGTTATTTGAAAGTTGTTTTTGTTAATCATTCAAACGTTCAACACGCTAAACTTGATCAAGTAATTTTTGTGTTGTGTTAGGTCGTGAATTAAGACCTATTCTTTTTAAAATTCTTATTAATAGTGATATGATTGTGTCAAGCAATCTTGAAAATGCTTTTGAGATACCAGCTATATGGGAGATATGTACTAATTTACAACTGTTATTCCTCCACTTACTACTTTTATTCGCATACATAATTATACTTAGAAATAATAACAATTAATAGTTACGAACACATTTCTATCTTTATAATAGAATTAGTCTATTAAGAAACCTACCGTTAAATTTCTAACCCTAATTTCAATATCAATTTTAGTTTCTTTGTTTTGATCAACACCCATTTCTTATTTATAAAGCAGTATAAACGAAACTGACATATTGTCTACCACAAGTTTTATGGATAAGGAATTGTCAACATTTTGTTTTTCTTGAAACATATGATTTTACGACTTTGAATGTTTTCCGAAAAACATCTTTCGCCGGTGGACATTTTAGCAAAGCTGAATGTAGGCCCGCATTTGGTGAACCGGTAAGTGTGATCAAACCCAGGTTTGAATCAAGCACTGTATCGTTAGGCCACCTCGACATTTTTATGGAGTCAAGATTGCCAGGGCTTGGGACTGGATAAAGAAGAGTTTTGTTAATTTAGACCCCCTACTAAATAACAAAAATTGTTAGATAAAATGTTGTTTGTTGAACATAGATGCTGACAATTTTACAAACTTTTTAAATGTCCACATTTTTGGACAGTCTCAAGTTTCAATAACCACATTACTACTGACCCTGTAACTTTGTATGGTTTATTCCAAATATCCAATAAATCCGAGCAGACTGCACATAAGTATGTCTGGATTTCTGCTTTTCTGACATATAGAAATGAGCATACACTCAAAGTGGCAGAAAAGTATTTTAAAATAGCAAATATTACCATCTAACTAAGAAAGACAAACCTGGTAGACAGTTTGTACAATTAATTGTGACCTTGTAAAAATGTTGTTTAAGCACGATCACTTTTTTATCCATTTCTTGTTTTGTATGTACAAATTTTTAAGCAGAATAGAAAGGAGGTAACTTGGCTACTAAGCCATGTTAATTGTAACTAAATTTACAAAATATATTGTATTCTCGCTTCAATAGAAACAATTTGTTGATGTTTACTGCTAGTTTGGATCAGAAATGATTCAATCTAGATAAAGGAGGAGGGTTTGAGCGTGCAAAGTTAGCAACCTGGTCTCTGTAAAAAATGTATACTACTACGGAAACCATACAAGAGGATGACATTGCGGCAAACAACGGCACGTATCTGGATGACAGAGTTACACAGAAGACAATATTAAGTTCATAGCCGAAAAAAAGCTCAATTTTTGATTTACAGAATCTTCAATGCCAACGAGACTTTGTTGTTGTTGTTTTGCTGTAATTGTTGTCTTATTGCCCCATGCTTATTTTTAAAGCAAAAGGGTTTTGTATAATATATAATATAACATTACTGCTTTCATTGATTTACACATGTTTAACAAATCATCATTCACCAATGCTAAACAAAAGCACATTTTTGGCGCTGGTGGTGGGACT
>JAKXYG010000211.1:0-70632 GCA_025895645.1 Cardicola forsteri
TATTATTATTATTATTATTATTATTATTATTATTATTATAGGTATTTTTGTTTGAAAAATTATAATGCAAGATTGCACATTAAACGTTTTGCATTAAAGATTTATTTAGCTTCCTTTCGGCATTCACACTCAATTGTGTTATCGTAATTATGACGCATTCACTTCCTTTCTGTAGTTTAATTAAGTTGTGTCCTGTTGTTGTTTTGTTATCAACAGAGATCACGTTGCTAATTTTGCATTCTTCTTTTCTCAACCGGAATTAAAACCGGTTACAATGGAGTAGCTTAGTAGTAGTAGTAGTAGTAGTAGTAGTAGTAGTAGTAATAGTAGTAGTAGTAGTAGTAGTAGTAGTAGTAGTAACTTAACTGTATTAAATTACAAGATGCATATTCCACAACAGATCCATTACAAAAAGTGTATTTGCATTTCATGGCATTGGAAATTGTGCACATCAGTGACTGAGTTTTTTCTCGCTTTTTACACAACAGAATTCTTGAAAATTATACTTCGAATTCTTTCCTATTGGTTGTCAACATGACTGCCTTTTATTATGATTACTATTATCATTTATTTCACTCTAAATGTTTTCCATTGAACATCTTTTAGCAGTAGACACTTTTTAGCCAATCCGAATGTGATGGCAATCAAATCCGTGCCCACCCAGATTCGAATCGAATGGCAGTACTGCCAGACTACCTCGTAAATAATTTTTGTGACAAATGCACATTACTCATAACCTTACTTTCTAATTGACTTCATTTCTTAACCAGCATTGGGACCAATCGGCAAGGATTTCTAATTGCAAATTATCAGGTGTAATTCTGCAATTAATTGCACTATTTTATCAGTTATTATTCCTGTTTGACGTGTTATATATATTAATACACTTTAGTAGAGACAAACTCTTCGTACTTTTCTTTTACAACTTTTCACTCTTTTATAAGGGATCACTGTTTTCCACTTAGTTTTGTATCAAACCCAATTGAAGCATTATGACGATTGAATAGTTTCAGCTCGAGTCTTTTTTACAGCCGAATGCTCTTCCTACAGCAAACGCTCTTCCTTTATCTAGACTCAAGACTGGCTAGATTGGTTTATTTCCAATCCTTTCTTGGCGGAAGCATTGTGCTACAATTTCTCCAAAATAAACTTATCCCGAATTACTAATTAAAGTAGGGCAGATAAATGAACGCATGCTTTTATTTAAATATTATATAAACAAATTAAATATAAAAATCGATAAACACAGGCAGATAGCATGTTTCAATTGGTGTTCCATGTTGCAACTTTTAAAGTTATTGTTTACAACAAAACGAAAGTGCAATTTGCACACACTTATTTGGGCTAGTAAATAGAGAAAATAAGTTGTCTACTACGATGTATGTACTTTGATTTTAATTAGAAAAATATTGCCTAATTATTGGTACACGTTCGATTTATGATTTACAATTTTTTTTAATCTAACTATGCTTATTTCTTCCTAAATATCGTACTTACTTTGAATTAATTTATTTCAAAACATAATTTTCACATAACATTTGTAATTTCAGGTTGTACTTTATTTCAGTTCCTATCATTTATTAGTTATCAATATAGATGTTATTATTATTATTAATATTGTTATTTATGGTTATTGGCTTAGATACTTCGGTAGAAGTAGCTTTCAGCACACAAAAAATTGGTACAACTATAAAAAAACAATACAATTAGCAGTATGTATTATCAGTCCAAAAATAAATAAATAAATAAGTAAAATAAGATGAAATTACATAGGCTACAAAAAAAACTCAAAATCATCGTATATTCATAAGTCATCCAAATTATACGAAACTTATCCTACCATCTTTGGAGGCGGAGATCTTAACAATAAAGCACTTCGCCTACACATAATACACATGAATATGTACAAATTATTATTATTATTATTATTATTATTACATTAAGCTTTAATATCTCACTAGAGATACATTCAGTATAAAAATACATTTTTACCATCAATAAAAAAAAGTAATAACAAAATGTACAAATAAGTAGTAGTTTAAATAATAACATTTAAAAAAAACGTAAACTAACAAAAACTGTATATTGAAATCGACACTCGTATTAAAATTTAATATTATTATAATGGTATAATATTTTGTATCCATTTTAAAACGTTTCTTTTCACAAATGTCCCCTTTTTTGTCATATATACAAACCCAGATATGAGAAAGAAAAATCCAAGTATTTAGAAAAATATCACATGTATGTGTCAATTTTGTTTACACAGTAGGATTAGATTAATGCTAGAATGTTGTTACAGATTATACAAATTACTATTTATCAACGGATTGTTTGCTTTTCTACCTACAATTAAATTATTTTATTTATATTGATTGGTATTTTGTGCGTGTGTGGTTTAGTCCACTTTTCATCACACTATTTGTTAACAATACGAAATGTCATAATGTTCGAAAGTATAATTTATGCACTGTGTCTAATAGGTTATGTGTAATGTACAAACTAATTTTGTTAATTGCATTTTTTCACTACTACTGCTACTACTACTATTACACACACACACACACACACACACACACACACACACACACGAAAAAATGAATTATTTGTAGTTTTATTTGGAAAAATTGTTTTTGGGTTTCAAGTTGAAAAAATAAAGCCATTTTAAGTTGTTCTTGTGGGTATGTAAATGATAAATTTGAAATAAAGGTTGTTTGTATATTGATTGTATTGCATTTGCAATATCTTTTTTATTGTTGATAAATAAAATGTGAATTTATTTTTACTAGCAAAAATTGAATCAATGGCAAGGCAATTGACTTAGTTAATAAAATAATACATGACTGAATTTAATTATTGGTATTAATTTAATAATAATAATTATTATTATTGTTGATATAATAATAATAATAATAATAATAATAATAATAATAATAATAATAATAATAATAATAATAATAATAATAATAATAATAATAATTAATTATTATTATTATTATTATTATTATTATTATTATTATTATTATTATTATTATTATTACCATCATTGTTAGTACTTATTATTAGTGTAGTTGTTATTGTTAATAATAATATCATTATTATTGTCAGGTTTATTTTTTTATTATTATTATCATTAATAGTAGTAGTAGTAGTAGTAGTAGTAGTAGTAGTAGTAGTAGTAGTAGTAGTAGTAGTAGTAGTAGTAGTAGTAGTAGTAGTAGTAGTAGTAGTATTTACATTTATTTTTCAAAATCTCGAAGTACATAGTCTTAAAATAATAGTGTAAAAATTGGATCATATCACATATTTTTACAATTAATATAGTAATAATAATAATAATAATAATAATAATAATGACAATAACAATAATAATAGAAATAATGAATATTCTCATCATTGTACAGGTTACCGAATATGAATAACCATTGCATCTGTATTTTGTTAAGTTTAGTTTATTTCAACATTGTCATTTTAAAAAAGATAATTAAAAAGCAGTAAAGACCTTCTAAGATCCACAAAGTACTACTATACCTTATCTTTTTGTAACAAGGTAACCTACAGATAACAATTCCGCTCATGCACTAAAACAGCTGCATTCGCTTTTTTAAGCATAATCTCCTATATGGATTTGGACAATTTAACATTACAACGCAGTCAAAACAAATTATAGTCAGTAGAAGAATGAATTAATTGTTTGATTGTATTAAATTTATTTATTTAGTTTTATTACGTTGAATGTTTTGACGGGAAACACACATCTTTCAGCGGTGGTTATTTGTGCGAAGCCGAGCGCCAGCCGAGTGCTCTACCGCCAGGTCATTGCGGTACATTTTCTTTTTTTAATGAAGTTTAATTATTTTATTGTGTACTTGGACGTAGGCGACACACTGTAGAACAACTTTCAAGTATATTTCCAAATTTTTATAAATAACTAAAAGAAATTATATTTTAAATCGAATTTTCTTGGCTCATAAAGTTTCTTTTCGCATAAAAATAATACATTTCGGTTTGACTAGTTTAAAGCTAATTATAATTAAACTATATTATGCAAAACCCCTTTTATTTTAAAAATAAGCATGGGGGCAATAAGACAACAATTACAGCAAAACAACAACAACAAAGTCTCGTTGGCACTGAAGATTCTACACATCGAAGATTGAGTTTTTTTTCGGCTTTTACTCAACCTTGCCATCTGTGTAACTCCGTCATTCCGATACGTGCAATGACTTTTTTGCCGTTGTTTGCTGGAATGGCGCTCTCTTGTATTGTTTCCGTAGCAGTGTACAGTTTTTACTAAGGCCAGGTTGCTAACCTTGAGCGCTCAAATTATTCTCTTTCATCGAGGTTTGAGACTGGCTAGATTGGTTTATTTCTATATCAGAAATAAATTATAATTATAATTGTAAATTATTTAGATTAAAATTTTTGTGAAATTTAATCAACGTACTTATCTAATAATTGGGTTGTTTAATGTATTTACCTTTTCAGCTATGTAATTAATTACTTAAATGTTGTGATTGAAGCACATTCAGTTGTTACACCATTTCAAACTTTTCTATGTTGTGTTTTCAATACATTCACATTTTATTGTCAATAATTTAAAATTGTAATTTTCGGGGATTGTTTTAAACATGGACTCTTTTTTGATGCCATATCGATAAAACCTGAATGAAAATGTAAATTTGGGAACAATTCCAGCGCACTTACACGTTTTTAGTGTTGTATTGAATGAACAAGTTGTTGCATAAAACAAGGCTCATTTTGTTCTACAAAACTGTAAAATTATTTGTTTCTAATTGATTGTAGATGCAGTCAGATTAAAAGAGTGCTATCTGCTAGTTGGCTTTATTGAATTTACTATTTGTGACACTTCAGTTAGTGTAACAATCGATAAATGTTTTGTACAATACACATTTGTAATTTTTTAAAAAAATATCGATTTTTGTAAAAGTAATTAAACATTTAGAGCGTTTGGTCGTAAGTCAACTGATTGTAATTTTAACACGAAATACTGGTATTATACAAAAATGATTAGAACTGTGATGGAAAGTTGCAATTTTATGTGTATACATTTGAGTACACATAGAATACTACTGCTACTATTACTACTACTACTACTACTACTACTACTACTACTACTACTACTACTACTACTACTAATAATAATAATAATAATAATAATAATAATAATAATAATAATAATAACAGTAATAATAATAATAATATTAACAGTAATAATAACAATAATAGCAATAACAATAATAATAAAAATAATAGCAATAATAGTAGTAATAATAATAGTAATAATAATAATAATAGTAATAATAATAGTAATAATAGCAATAATAATACATTACGTAAAAATAAGTGAATGTGCTAATAATGTTTAATTAATCAATAAATAAAATATGATTTAAACTTTAATTTGCTGGTTGTGTGTAAAATTTGTGCACATCCGGTTGAGTAAGGAGGAGGTTTCTGAAAACAAAATTGGCAACCTGACTTTTGCGCAAAATTATTACTAAAGAAACAACACAAAAGGACATTATCTCATTCAACTACAGCAATAAAGTGAAAGCAGTATGATTCCGATTTATATTTATATATATATATATATAAACTAAATTCTATTTTTAATTTATCAATGTAAATTTATTAAACTACAGCAACTAATTCAGATATTTAAAAATAGCATGTTACTTATACTTTTTTAATTTACAAGACTAAACACACATATGTATATTTATATATGTGCGTGTGTGTAACATATAATTACGTATAACATTTATTTATCAATAGTAAAAATCTGTTATCTTCTTTTTAAGTGTTAACTACAAAATCAATAGTTGTGCCTAGAAAGAGATGTTATAAAATTTGACAGAATTATTTAAGACATTCGTTTTTCCAAGTTGCCAAAACCAAAATGTTAAACAGTTTTTTTGTCTTAAATTTATTTTGCTAATATCGAAAATAAATGAAATTGGCTGCGTTCTATTGGTTTACTAATTTATTGATTCGAATGCCATTTACAATGCGCAGAGAGGATTAGAAACCGATCTAGCCAGTCCCAGGTCTGGGTAAAGGATGAGGATTTGCGGTGAATTCAAATTAGTTTAATGCACAATCAAATTGAGGACACTGACTACAAACAGGCAACTCTTCATAAAAAAAGGAAAAAATGTAAAAGACGGAGAATGAGATAAATAATTAGTTATTTAAACATGGTTATTTCCTTTAAATCAGGATACCAATAATTCTGAGGATTTGAGTAATGCTTATAAAGTCTCAATGTCTAATAATGGTAATAATCCTGACTGTTCCTCCTCTATGTGGTACATCGTAGAGTATGTGTCCCTAGGCATATAAACTAGTAACAGCAGAGACCGAGTGCATAGCGGTATAACTGGGGTTACGATACAGCGGGTGGGTGCAGGTATACACTAAGAGTACATAAAAGCTATCCTGAGGTATGCATATACCGCTGGACTAAAGAGGATAACCCTGACAAAATATCAGGCGGTTTCGTCAATCTTTGTGAACAGTAGCGACGTCACAAGGATGCCGTCTACCAGCCAAGAAACTTTGTCATTTTTCTACATTTGTTACGCCATTGATGTTGATCGTTTGCTGTGCCACACAAATATAGGAAATAATAAAGAGCTGACTCCACGTCACTTATCAAAATGAATGAATTGGGCATTTCTCCCTTTATCAAATATTTTATTTTTATTTAACAAAATTTATTTGTTTGAAAAAGTACACAACAGAGGTACTCAAACATTTCTCCTTTTTCAATCTGATTTGCAAACGGTCATAGTGTAAATCTTGTATAATATTTATCCCGCCATACTTAAAAACTTCTATTGGTATGCCATCTACTCCTGTAGTATTTCCATCTTTCAATTGATGGCATGCTAATATAATTTCTTTTTGCAAGGGGGTCTCTATACAACCCCTCGTTCTCCCATACGTAGTTTTGACATAGAGTTGATTAAAAACCTTCGCCGCTCTGTGTTTGATGGAATTAAGTAATTTCGCAAAGTGTGATGTCCACTGATCTGCAGAGATTGCCGATGAACGTTGATTTTGGAAGTAATGTATTTGCAAAGTTCATTGATCTTCTTGAATAAGGTTTGAGTATTGTTACGCATTGCATCATCCTCTAATTTCTCAGCTATATGTAACCAATATTTCTCTTGATCATTATTGAAATTCGTTATATATTCCTGTATCTTCTTGTCTCCATTCAAGTTTCTGTACTGGTTTTTGTTCAAAAATTCATTTCGTAAAACTTATGTGGAGTTGGAAATCGGAAATGTTGGTCGTATGTTGAGTTTCCTGGGTAATAATCTAGAGGCCGCATTTAGTTTAGATGTGATTAAGTTTCAATTATGTTCTACTTTATTATTATAATTAATGGAAGGACCAGCATTTAAATATGCTTTTTCAAAAGATTACTGAAAATGAGACGTATTTTTAATAGATTTATAGTTTGGGCGATTATCAAATTACCATTAGTTGTAAAAATACACATTTTTGTACAATTTTCATTAAAAATGAGATATAATCAAAATTTCAAGTTTTTCTACAATGAAGTCAATTATTGAAAACAGCAAGTGAGTTTTAAAAATGAATTATATTCAAATTTAAAAAAAATAATTGTAAAATGCGCAATTTTCAAATGGTATTGACAAACCGCTTGGCTTAATTTTACTTGGCGTCATCTGGTTGACATAAGCCCTCAAAGGGCGTCGAAATGGAAAACTTTTTAATTGAAAATTATTATTCCAACATTTTTACATACTATGTATTGTGTGTGTCATTAAAATAGATACATTTGGAGGTAATATATAATTCCATGTAGACGTCTCAAAGTGTCCGGATATGACTTATTTTTTAAATGGTTAATATATATATATATATATATATATATATATATGATAATTATATATGGAGACCACACAAAGATTGAACAACTTTCAATGCATGAAACTTTTGTCTGCATTTTGAACAAAAACGTGTCTGTCAAGAAAAAATCCCACAACTAACACAATAAAAGTTGCGCTTTTCAAAACGATTAACACCGTTTGAATATGCTTCATTCTTTGAGTGTAAAAAAGACGAAATGATGACTGTCCGAGACACATTTGCAAGTAGCATGCAGACGTTTGTAATTTTCGATACAAGTGATTCATAACATTTAAAAGTAATGTTGTTTGTTTTTTCTTTCTTGTGAATTTCAAGTTGTAGATATAATTGGTAGGAAATGAAAAGCATTTCGATATCCCACTCCACCCCACCTCACCCCACCCCCCTATTTCCACCTCGACTACAATTTGACGAATTATGTTGTTAATTTTGTTAAACCAAAAGAAAATTTTTATTGACTACGAGAAACGACATTTTTACTTACACACGTCAAACAAATTAACACCAATTGAGGCAAAATAGACTGAGTTGTGTTTTAAATTAAATGTATTACAAATTCTTTTGTCTCTAAGTTGTTTTTTGCAATTTTGACAGTTTCCTAGTTGCACTCGAATTGGGGCTTTTTTTTATTTATACATTTCTTGCTTTTTTCATGCTACTTAATAGTAATTTTTTTTGGACAAAACGTTTGTTGAAAGCGTCAACCCTTTTCAACAATATGAGTTGGGTTTTTTTTTTCAAAATTATTAATTACACGACTGAATTTTTGTTCAATTACATTTTATTTATTGGTGTTTTACTGGTAAAGTGAAAATATATAATTATTGTTGCTGATTGCATCTTGCGTTTAAAGTTGAAAGTGTTGCCAACAATTTTATAAGGCTTATTACAATTAAATGAGTTATAGTTTTATTATTATTATTATTATTATTACCGTTATTCTTCTTCTTCTTATTATTATTATTATTACTATTATTATTATTATTACTATTGTTATTATTATTATAATTATTGTTATTATTATTATTATCGTTATCATTATTATTATTATCATTATTATTATTACTATTATTATTATTGTCATTATTATTATCTTTTTATTATTATTATTATTATTATTATTATTATTATTATTATTATTATTATTATTATTATTATTATTAGTATTACTATTATTATTATGTGATGTGGTTACAACTACTGGTTTGATCCTATTTCAATCATTTTTTTTATTCTATAGGAGCTAAGTCTATGTAAAACTTACTTTTATAGGATTAAGTAAGTACCAAAATTGATTATAATAGAATGAACCTGTAATTGTTTAAATTGGTACCAAAATGGGTAATATCTTTAGCCTTAACGTGATGCTCGCAAGCATTAAGCACAATTTTTTTATCATACTTTTGAAATTGATGTATTTTAGTCATATAAAGTGCAAAAATGTTTGACTGAAATAAATGTTGCATTTATACAATTGCGCCCAAACCACATAAACCTTAAAATAATTCTATTTTTTAAAATTATTTTAAAGTATGATGTAAATGGCATGAAAAATAAAAAAATTAATTAAGAAAATCAATTATGTAATGTAAAATCAAATTTAACGAAAAACGGAGCATCAGAAAACTCCGAAAAGCAGTAAATATTACCTAAGATATTAAAAATGTACAGCTTTTGTTATTTGGTTATATATATATATATGCATATTTCATTATATAATTTATTTTACGCAAATCATCCTAATTTTAATTTTTTTTTAATGTTTAATTGTCGTTTTCGATCCAGTGTTAAATTTTAAAATATTGTTGGCAAAAAAGTTGGTTTAAATTTAAATTTTTCATCTATTCTGCTAAAGCAATGTTTAAAAAATATTTTAGTGCAACTTGCATGTGCTTGATATAATTAAGTAGTATCACAAAAGTGACAGCAGCCCGTTTACACATATCTGTTATATATATATATATAACATTTATACAAATTTTTAACTAACTTTCACTAAATATTAGTTGATTCATTAACCAATCATTTTTTTATTATAAAATACACTTTTTCAGTTAGTAGTATGTTGGTTTTTATTTTAAATTATCGTTTTAATTAAATACAATAGTGTAAACTGTTTAAAATGTTTTACTTGCTAACAGTTGGTGTGTAAATTGTTTGAATGTGTTTTTATTTTTTCCAATAAGTATTCTAAGACGTTAAACAAATGTTGTATTTAAATGTTCTATAATAGCTTACTTATAACAATTTGTATTTGTTATAATATATAATACAAAACCCCTTTTCTTTAAAAATAAGCATGGGGTATTAAGACAACAATTACAGTAAAACAACAATAACAACAATAACAAAGTCTCGTTGGCATTAAAGATTCTGTAAATCAAAGATTGAGCTTTCTTTCGGCTTTCACTCAACCCTGTCATCTGTGTAACTCTGTCATCTAAATACGTGCGATCCCATCTTTATCGTTCTCTTATTGTTTCCGTAACAGTGTACATTTTTTACAGAGACCAAGTTGCTAACCTTGCGCGCTCAAACCCTCCTCCTTTATCCAGGCTTGAGACTGGCTAGATTAAATCATTTCTGGTTTTTAATCTATATATATATATATATATGCAAATTAAAAAAAATAATAATAAAATAATTACAAGATCTACTGATGAAAGATAGATTTAGAGTAGCAAAAACGAAATAAATAAATAGTGATTCTCATATGCAAATTATTATTATTATTATTATTATTATCATTATTATTATTATTATTATTATTGTTATTATTATTGTTATTATTATTATTATTATTATTATTATTATCATTAGTATTATTATTATTATTATTATTATTATTACTATTATTGTTGTTATTATTATTATTATTACCTGAAAAGTTTGATAAGAAACATTTTAGCAAAGCCTAAAGTGGGTCCCCATTTACTGCAGATGCAAACTAAGTCACACACATACACGAAATTCGGTTATAACCAAACGGGTTCAATAATCTTGATAACCATGTCAGTGCTTTATTGTATCAACTAATTCGGCAATATTTGACATTCTAAATGCTTGATAAGTCATTCACATTTGAAAATAAATACTGAGCGTCAATGTATTAAATTAGTTTGCAGTGAGTTGAAGGAAGTGCATAAACAGATACTTTGCTTAGTCAACATCAACATCGAGGATAGATATCCCTCCCCCACCGGTTATTATCGTCTAGAGTAGTCCAAATTATTAAAAGTCTGCAAAACATCAACTTTTACAACGTGCATTCGAGAGGTATGCTAACTTTAAACGTTAATTATATACCTGAACTAAACACCTCCAATGATCTCTATTCACTGCAAACAATGAGTAATCCAATGCCCAATGAATCACATTTTTTACATTGATTAGTCTTTATACTGAATCTGTTTTTTTGGACTTAATTGTCAAGCAAAGAGGTGGTTACTATTTTCAACATTTGTCACAATTATATCCTATTCATTTCCATTCCCTTTCATGCCTGCCAACTCCAAATTGACACATTAATCAACCAACAAATCAATATCGAAAAAGATGCTGCATCATGTCTGGGATACCTCAAACATCGTGAAATATTTCTCTACAAAATGATCAACGATCCAAGTCACAAAGCCATGCTCTACTTCCTCGAGGTCCTCATGAACGTCGACAGTCCCATTACAGTCGACAATTTGGCAGCTCGATTTTCTCACAAATCATTCAGTTCGGAAATGCGTGAAGCATGTGGTGGCGGCAGTTCCGACGCTCTCAAACAATTTCTCCAACAATATCCTTCGCTTTTTAACGTCGATGCCAACGGCGAAGTTACGTCGGTTGCTGTCGAATTGCCCAACTTGGACGATATCGAGGAACTGGACAGTGTAGCGCCCAACAACGGCCCCTTTCGACTGGCGTCCAACAATCATTCGTCACAGTGTACCGAAACGACCTTTTCCAATTCTTTGTCAAAATCGGGCGCTCTACATCCACACGATTTTGCAATGTCCACTGCCAATCGTGACAATGTCCATTCAAAAAGGGACAAACAGACAGATGGCGACTTGTATGTAGCATCGAACGAACTGTTGGCCAATAAATCCAACGGCCTATATCAACCTCCACAATTACGCAACAAATTTTTCAAGTCGACTCCTTGCGATTGTGTTCATGTCAATGCCAATCCATGTATTCACTATCCGCTTGTTGAACTTGCCTGTTCCCATACGCATCATCAGTGTGCAACCAATCATTTCCATCCGTTGCATCATTGTCATCACCATCATCATCATCATCCACACTGCTATTGTGCTGTCGCATCGCAAACACCTCCTCCTCCTCCTCCTCTTCCTCCTCCAACCCTGTGTTCGTGCCACGTTCCAAACAACAAAACGTCGCTTCCCGTCACTTCCAATTGGTGTACCATGTCGACTATGGAAAAACTTACTCGCGAAACCGAAGCAGTTCGCTTTTTCCAACAGCGTCTAGCTAAACGCGACGAACGCTGGGTGTCTGTCAAAAGTTTGGCCGGCCATCTATCGCAAGCCAATGCCGAAATTCGTGCTATTGTCGGACCGCAGTTAGAATTTCGCAAATTTCTACTCAAACATCCACACGTTTTCGAGGTTCAAGGTGATTTGGTTAGCGTCAAAAATCCGTTCGATACAAATCACAAACGGCTGGTCAAAGAACGTTCGTCAACTCACAACGTATCGTCTGTTTACGTCCAGTCGGGTGTGTCCAAGGTCGACTACAAATCACATCGGCCCAAGTCACTCATTTTAGCTAATTCTCAAGGTCATTCAATGATTAGTCAAACGGAATCGACATGTTCCAACGCTCGACGCTACAATCCGAACAGACGTTCGACCCATTTTATCGAAACGCCCATTGTTGGCTTCAATGCGACAATGTCGAAAGAAACATCGACCTCGGGTTTTAATGGTGGTGATGTGTCACGTGCTCGGTTCGATTTATCTAAAAGTACAAAAAAATCGATAAAAAACAAGATCGATTGCGATCTTGATTTAAATTCCAACATGAGTGTTAGTCATTCGAACAGCTTGAGTATTAGTATGTCGGCTGACGAGTATAGGGCAATTATGTTTTTGCGCAAAGTTCTCGACAAACAGGGCGGGGCTCTCAATCAAATTGGACTCAATATTCACGATTTGATGCAATTTTTATCGACCAAAGCACCCGAAACGATTCAGTCGACTATTGGATGGACAAAAATGGAACTGGAAGAATTTATCGGTCAGCATCATCTATTTTTCGAAATTCGATCTCACGTAGACCCGTCGATTGACGAACACTATTCGACTGTACGCATTCGAAACAAGCGGCTTAATCAAATGATCAATATTATTATTACGGCAAATGATAAATCAGCCGATGGAAGTTCGGTTAAAGCTTTGACCAATTGTTGTGGTCGTATATTTCATGTAGCCAAATTGTGGGGTATTGTAGATTTGGGCAAGCATGAACATGTATTTTTTGACAAATCTATATTTAAACACGTGGATGACCTTCAAAAGCATTTCAAGGTTAGTTGATAACGATGATTATTGATTTTTTTATAATTGAATTTGATGGTGTATTCTTTTATCGATAATGCGATTAATTAATTGATACTTTGATGTTAAACTAGGTTGTGTATATTAAAGGTTATTCGCTCGTTTGTATATACAAGAATGTTAAAAACCAAAGTTACTATTTTTTAACACTGTCAATTGTACATAACATGTAAGTTGCAACGTTTTAGAAGAATTTGCCATTTTAACACGATTAATTCAGTTTTTATAGTTTCCTGTTTTACATAAAAATTCCATTTTGTAGGTCAACTTTCCTAATGGTTCTTTGTAAACCCTTTAAGGGCAGGACTGTTAGTTGTCTGTTTTATTCCCCTTATTTTCTCAAAATGTAAGTACTATCATTATTATTATTACAACACTTTCTTCCTTTAAGGAGCATGGGATAACAAGATTAATTAAATTTTTTTTTGGTTGGTGACGTGGTCACCTCTTCATTATTTCCCATATTTATACATGTAAAACGATCGATCTCGATGGCTTGACAAGCGTAGACAAACGTGGAAGAATAACAAAGTTTCTTGGCTGGTAGACGGCATCCTTGTGACGTCGCCACTGTTCGCAAAGATTGACGAGGCCGCCTGATTTTTTGTCAGGGTTATTTCCCTTAGCCCAAGGGCTACATAGGTATACATATACCTTTAGATACCTTTTAAGTATTCTGGGTGTATGTTTGCACTCACCCGCCGTAGCGGAAGCCCAGTTATACCGCTGTGCACTCGGACTCTGCTGTTATTAGTCTATATGTCTAGGGGCACCTAGTCCAGGATGCACCACGTGGAGGACTAACAGTCAGGAATATCACCATCATTGAAAATTGAGACTTTATAAGCATTACTCAAATCCTCAGGATCATTAGCATCCCAAGATTAATTAAATGTACATTAAATTTTTAACTTTGGAAATTGTGTCTATCGAAGATTGTAATTTTATTTGAATTTTGCCGAATCCTATCATTGGAATTATGATGCGTTTATTTACTTGCCGCAGTTGAATGAGACTATATCTTCTTGTAGTTTTGCTTTGCGCTTGAACCCTCTTCCTTTCTCAACCGGATTTCGAACCGGCTACGTTGGAGTGGTTCTGTCACAGTTTAGACTTAAATAATTACTTGAATTTTTTTACAAAATTTTAATTATCTACAATTATCTGTCGCCAGTTTGTTAGAAGATTATTTGGTGCAATCACATTTCAAATAATGAGATTATGAGAAGAACCGACTATCGTTCAAGACATGATATTATTACAATTAGACAAAGAAAATTACTTGGTCAAGTTTTACGTTTACCGCCCAAAAGACCGACAAGATAGGTAAAAGAAAGGTTGGGGTAGACCGCAGAAAATGTGGCGAGCAACCATTCGGAAAGATCTAATTTGAATGAATGTATCATAGGATCAAACAAAACGTTTGGGAAAATACATGAAAACATTTTGTTGTTTCATGTTTGTTTTGAATTATGGAACTTTGTTATCTTATTGACCCATGCTTATTTTTCAAACCAAGGGTTTTGTAATAAATAATAGGAAATAAATGTTACTACAACTATAGTCTTGAGGAAAATCACAGCTATCAGAATTTAAAATGTTGGTCACCAGACTACAATTTGACAGACTTGTCCACTTGTCATCCAGACATTAATCGATACAATAAAATTTTGTTTATTCAAATTATTTTTGGTTGGTGACGTGATTACCTCTTCATTAGTTCCCATATTTATACGGCATATAAAACGATCGACTTCGATAGCTTGACAAGCGTAACAAACGTAGAAGAAGAATGAAGTTTCTTGGTTGGTAGACGGCATCCTTGTGACGTCTCCACTGTTTGCTAAGATTGACAAGGTCGACTGACTTTTTGTCAAGGCTATATCCGTTAGCCCAACGACTATGTGTGCCTTAAGATACCTTTTAAGCATTTTTGCTAAGCGAGAATCCAGTGAAAACTCATTTATACTGATGTGCACTCAGTCCCTGCTGTTATTAAACTAGATGCATATCAGCACCTAGTCCAGGATGCACCACATGGATAAAGAACTGTCAAGAATATTACCATCATTGGAAAATGAGACAATTACTCAAATCCTCCTGATTATTAGTATTTCCCAATTGTAACTTATTTAACACATCAAAATTTGTTTTTGGTTGTACAATTCTAGATAGACGAAATTTTGTATTTCAATGCCGTTTTGGCTCCCAAAGAATCACGTGCAAAATGGCGCGCAACACAAGTGTGGAAAGAGTGCGATCGTCAAATTGTCGAACATTATGGCGTCAAGCAACCAACCGCCAAATTGACTAACTCAGCTGCCGCTGCTGCTGCTACCAACAATTCCAACGCTCAATCGTCATTCTACAAGACCGAATCGACGCAGCAGCTCAACAACAACATCAACAACAACAGCAATAACGATACGACACCGAAGCCGACGAAGAAATTGAAGATATCGAAATATATCCATCGGCAGCCAACAAGGATCAGTTGGCAAAAATACGCGGCGATTCCGACTTTGAATATGCGCTCGACGAAATGGAAGACGATTTGATTTTTGCAGCGCTGGCCAAAACACACGGATTCGATGTAGACAACGATGTCAAATTTTTGACCGATCAGGTTGACAAAGAATTGGAACAGGTACTTCAAATGGATCAGGACAACGGCGGGCGAGCAATCAATGGCGATCGGGTAGACGAATTGTCGTTGTTCGAAACAACACCCAAAGTTGGTGCTTTGGGTGTCGAACGATTTGCCAGTCTTGTTACAGCGTCCAACTACGTTCAATCGTACAAGATTAGGACAAACACTGCGGCACCGTCGGACAGTGGAACGTCGAGCAGTGTTTCCGATGCCAATGGCGTTTCGACTGCTGTGCAAACTCTGTCGACTGGCGATATTATGGCTACGCAGTTGTATCATGGACACGAATTGTCGTCAAAATGAAGGTTGGGCCAAATTGGAATTGGTTGGAAAATGGAATAATAATCACTAATTATGAGTTGTTGTTACTGTTATTTTTAGACAAAACAATTTTGATTTGACATCATGCGGAACAATTTTTTATTTAGTTATTTTGTATTGTTGCACTTCAAAATGATCATTATTCTTCTGGGGTTTTTTTGTTTTAATTTTGTCTTAATTAACTTATTGTGTATAGGATGTGCTTAACAGTATTTTAATAAGCTAATTACTAGATGAGATTTTTATTGCAATTTTAGTAAACAATTATATATATATATATATATATATATATATATATATATATAAGGTGCATGCTATCGGTACCTATTAAACATCGTAATGTTGCTTAAAATTTATTTTGATAAACCGTTAAATTATGTCAATACAAAATACACATATAGTGTTACAGTTAAGACACTCAGTTGAAGTGTTTTTATTTTTTTTTAGGATGCTAATGATCTTGAAGATTTGGACTAATGCTTATAAAATTTTCTTTTCTAATGATGGTGATATTCCTGATTATTCGTCCTCCACATGTCAACAGGCATCTCGACTATGAACAGCAGTAACCGAGTGTAAAGCGGTATAACTGGTCGTTTACTGGATTCCCGTTTAGTTAAGATGCGTTAAAGGTATCTCAAGGTAACTATTTACCATATGTAACCGGTTAGGCTTGTGGATTTGTCAACTGACGTCAACCCCGAAAAAGATCGCCTTGTCAATTCCTGTAAACATTGGCGTCGTTGCAAGGAAGCGGTCTTCTAGTCAAGAAACTTCATTTATTCCTCCTCCAAGTTCAATTTACATCCGACCACCTTCTTGTAACAAAAATTTGAGAAGTTATTGAAAATTGGAATTGGTGAAGAGGTGACTGTGCCATTAACTTATGTAGTTGTGTTGTTGCATATTTTTATAATACGGTTGTTGGGGCAATGTGTTACAATTTATTGACTGATTATTGAACGGATAAATTATATAATCACGTTTGTCAGAACAAAAAGCAATTGGTATTCTATTATGTAATGAATTACAAGTATATACTACATACAGTGTTCGATTGCAAAATAATAACGTAAAAATTTGAATCTTTTTAAGAAAAAAGAATATATAAAGTAAAAGGCATATTTTGGCAAAAACGTTTAATAAATACAACAAAAATTATATAAAAAACGCAAACTGTTTTGTCAGTTAATGTACGAAAAATGTAACTCAACACTTTTTTTTCACAAAAATGGACTCTGTCAATACGATAATAATACTAAAAAGCTAACTTTTTGTATTCACTAGTACATAATATCCATTTTTTATCATTTTGGACCAGTATTTAATGGGTAAGGCCTAACCATACAACTGATCTGAAGGACACATTTTATTGGTTGTTTTATTGTTGATAAGGTGTTGAATATTGTTATTTGGGCTTGCGCGTCAATTTTCGACCGAATTCGTTCATATGAGCTGGTTTAATAAAAATTACGATTGTTGGAGTGAATGGGAAAAGCATTTTAAAGAATTTGAAAAAGTAACCTCATAATGCCCACCCAGGTTTGAGTCGAATTCTGCAACGACATATTATATCAAATATTCATTCTACTGCAAACATGCGTTTATAATGTACTTTCAATCAATAAAAAATAACAAATATAAATGAATTACAAAAATTAAAAATAAATGGCCTAACCTACATGTCTAAGTTACACTAATAAAACAATATGTACAGGTAAACATTTGCTAGGCTGAATTTATTATACAAGCAGATTGATTTATAAAAATTCTTTTTCAAATAAACGGAAAAAAAAGATATGCATATATGTATGCGATGAAAATGTGAATGTACATTTTGATTTTATTTTTAATAATAAAAACAACATCCCGCATATAGAAAAAACACACATATTAGTTTATTTGGTTTACATAACAAACATGCAAGTAACTTTAAAGTCAAGTTAGATTGTGAAACGCTTTTGATTTAAGATGTGATCAATAAAGAATGTTTGCTGCATTTAAACAATAAAGATGCTGGTTAAATAATTATAATTTTTCTTTAAATGTTTAACTATAAATAGCGTGCTTTTTAAATGCGACATACAATTTAACTAATACTGTTGACATTAGATTTATATTAAATGTAAATTTTAATTTAAAATATTGTTAGTGTAAGGATATTGAAACAATGCGTTTTTTAAAATAATAGCGATAATACAATATTAACTTTCTAATTGCATGTAATTAAATTTGAAAGTAACTGTTATTATTTTTTTAATAAACAAATTAAATTTTAGAACATTTAATGTTTTATTAAAACGTTCCGAAATATTTTAATTTGTTCAATTGTGTAATTTGAATAATTTTTAAAATAAGTAATTATGTAAACGTCGTATCCATATATATATATATATATATATATATATATATATATATATATATATATATATATAATTTTATGTTTGCTACTTTGAATGTTTTACGAGAAACATCTTTCAGCAGTGGGCATTTTAGCGAAGCCGAACGTGGGCCCGTATTTTAGTGCCGGTGATGGGATTCGAACTCATACCCACCTAGGTCCGAATTTGAGCGCTGTACCGCTAGACCACTCCGGCACTCGATTTGGACCTGGGTGGACATGGTTTCGAATTCCACCACCGGCCCACTAAAATACGGATCCACATTCGGTTTTGCTAAACTGTTCAATGCTGAAAGATGTTTCGCGTGAAGTATTAAAGTAGCATATATATATATATATATATATATATATATATATATATATATATACGCATCCGATCCTTTTTTATTAAGAAAAGCATGACGTAACGGGATTATTTTACATAATAGTATATAAAATGTTTGGTATTGGAGAGTCTGTATAACACAGATTGAGCTTTTATTCAGCTTTCACATTCAATCCAGTTATTGAAGTCATAATGTTTTGACCCCTTTTCCGTAATCTGATTAAATAAAATTACTATTATTATTGTTATTATTATTACTATTATTATTATTACAATTATTAATATTATTATTATTATTACTATTATTATTATTACTATCATTACTATTATTATTATTACAATTATTAATATTATTATTATTACTATTATTATTACTATTATTATTATTATTATCATTTAATTTAAAAGTATATTTACTGAAGTATCTAAGCTAACTTTAATAATAATAATTACTATTATCATAAACAAAAAAATATATAGAATTATACAATAATTGCAAAATTAAAACTAAAAGAAAAATGTTTAAATTAATAGATGCAAGCGTAATGTAATCATAAAAACGTTTGTATACATGCTTCACTCTATCTGTCGGGATGGTCTAGCGATACAGCGCTCGAATTTGTACCTTGGTGGCCATGTGTTCGAATCCCACCACAGGCCCACTAAATGCGGACCTACTTTCGGCTTTGCTAAATTGTTCACTGCTGAAAAATATGTTTCTTGTAAAACATTTAAAGTACTAAACATAAAATAAATAACGTATTTAAAAACATTAAAAAGTAAGTATAATGTTTAATGTTTGTAAGTTTTAAAACAAAACAATATACTTTTACGGGAAGTACAAAAATTCTAACAATTTAGTTCTTGGAGGAACACTAATTAGTATTAAAAAGGCATAAAAAAAATATTTTTAATTAGTTCGGGGTTTATAAACAATTTTGCTAAATACAAAATATACAAATTATAATATTTAAAAAAAATTATTTCGGTTTTGTTTAATTTGTAACAGTGACATGTTGCGCAAAAAAATTGAGTCCAAAAAATAATATACAATATTAATTTATTATAAAAATAACAATTCATTTCTAATAACAAGGTTTTACCAATATTGCCTATTCTTGTTTGAATGAGCTATTAGCTTTTATTGATGGCAACGGTCATATAAACAACCGTTCCCACGCCATTCTTACGTTACTTCGGCCTTTACGCAGCTTCCGTTTTCCTTTGGTTTGTAATTTGGCAATAGAGTTTTAGCTGACTTTTTATAATTATTTGTTAATATTGGGTAACGAATAATAGCATTGAGATTCCTGTAAAAAGCGACTAATTTTACTCGCACAGTCTAATTAGAGGACAACGTTTGTCAACATTCCAATTAGAGATTTAGCTAACGTAGTTAATTGAGTTAATATCTAAAAGGATAAGGTCGAACGTGACCTTAGGTTATCAATTGTCATACTCAGAAACAAAAAGGTTATTTCTGCAGTAATTACAAAGACCCGAAGACAAGCGCAAAAAGCGCCTGCTTATATTTGGACGTCTGCGTGCGGATTGCACTTTACGATCTTAAAAGAGGTAGTTGGAACTAGGTTTTAAAAAAAACTATATTAGGTAAAATTAGCTAAAATGGTTAAATATTTTATTAAATTTGTGGTGATAAGTTTAAAAACCATCAACGATAAAGCAGTCAAAATAGACAACAGTGTAGATCTGGCTCTGAGTATACACAAGGAGGTTAACGTAGTGGTCGTTTAACAAAGTCCATACTGACGCGTTATTCTTGTTATTGGAGCTCTTAATAGAAAAAATAGATTAAGTCTAAAAAATGCTGCTCTATGCGCCGGAACTATAACCTGGTTTATTGTTGGTTTATATAACTAGCATGGGGATAAACCTAATAAATGCAAGCAGTCTTGCACTTTCAAAGCTTTAAATTCTAATACCACTAAGTAAACTTTGCCTTACTTAGTGGCACAAAGCCTAGATTTAAGCCAACATTTTAATACCCAGAATCATTTTTTAAACAAAATTTTCTAATGAAAACAAGAGTACAGGTTAATGTTTTTTATGTTTGACAAAAAAAACTATTTATCTAGGTCAACTGCAACTTTTATAATACCTCGATGTCACAGCAAAGCCCATGTAAATTTTAAACATCGATTTTTTACATTTTTATAATTTGTTAGTAGAACCTTGTAATATGCAGTTTCTTAATTCCGTAATCAAACTGTGTTATGAATAGTCATTTGCTGGGTGGCATAAGGAATTAGTTTTAGTAAATATAGAACACTTAACCCGATTGCTCCCTAAGTTTTTTTTGTTAACTCAGATTATACAAAATATGGACGCCACTCCATGTCAGTGTATCCCTTATTAAAAGTCCAAAATACATTGCTATGTCAGATTTGAACGCATGCATATCAGTCTAGTAGGTCTGTTACCCCAGTCAAAAAAACACTTATTTGTTTATATGTATCAACCGCTTTACTGAATGAACTGAAGCGATACCTTTAATAGATGCTACTGTAGAATCAGTACTAAATGTTTTTATTTATTATTGGGTAGTACGTTTTGGTTTCCCCGCCACAGTAACTACTAACAGAAAAACGTAGTTTATGTCTCACGCATTTCTTTAGTTTTTTTGTTAAATAAAACCACAGCGTATAACTCAGTTGCCAATAATAACTCTACCAACAACTCGAAGCTGTGTTAAAAGCTTACAACACTTTATTTTGATTTGAAGCCCTACAATTTATATTATTAGGAATCCGTAGTTTTTTTAAAGTAGACATAAAGTGTACAACAGTTAAAATAGTTTACGATACTACATTATGATTGCTTTGTAAATTCTTTAATGCTGTGCTTTTGGAAACTCTTGAAGCTAGTGAGCATGCACGACAATTATCAAAACACATGCGTGCAACTTTTGCCACCTCGATTACAAACACAAACGTTTTATGTCTCACATAACTTACAAAACCGCAGTTATGTTTTTGTGTGTATTGATACCGTACGTATGCGTTTCTAGCAGCTCCATAAAAGCCCATTTCCCGTTTTGCCTAGGAATGATAAAACCTTTGCTATTAAACAAATGTCCGCAAATAAATTAACAGCATATATGGGTTAAAGGTAGTTTACTTGAAAGTGGTGTTATTGTTTGAATAAAATATTTAAAAATATTATTAATTTTTACTTCAATTACAATTTTTATATTATTGTACGTTTAAACAATTTTGACTTTGTTTGAACATTGTTGTGAAGCGCCTTTTTGTATTTGAATTTATCACGTTTGTTGTTAATGCAACTGTGGTTTTGTAAATATATTGTGTCCTGTTTTTACTGTTGGTAAACAGTATTGGTATGTATTTTTGAATTATTTTGTAATCATAAATTGCAGAACGATAATTTAGATTACACAAGAGCTTTTTTGATTAAAATTAGCTCGGGTGCTGATAATTATCCGTATCAATTTAAATCAAAGTAAATTATAAACAAGATCTCAGTGAGATCTTACAAGTAGAACATTTAATTTTTAATTTTACACCTATCGACAATTCCTGGGACAATCATAGTAATACGTTACTCCCGTTCCAACAGGAAATAGAAACATTTATATTAACTGATATTGCACACCCATCGAATCCTTTTGTGCCTAGCATCTCAGAAGAAACCCAGTTATATACCTATTCCGGAAGGACCATTAAACCAGTAGTTTATTTTACAGACTACGTATATGTGGTAAATTTTTAATTAATTCTGTTCTACAGAAACGCTTTACTACCTAAACTCATGGATCTCAAAATACCACATCTACATTCCTACATGTTTAATTACTACCCGATGTTTATGTAACTTTTTATTATTCCCTGGTTTGTGCCGACAATTATTACCCATCTACAACACTAAAAATTTATTTATTTTTTAAAAAGCTCACTTGCAGAAAACTAACCGACTGCAGAAATAACCGGAGATTAGCATCAATTTTGAAATTTTTATTTTTTTTTGCAAATTTGCTATTTAGAATCAACCGCTACCTGCTCTACTCCAATAGGACAATTCATAAAAAAAAGAATTTAAAAACGATATTTAATTTAATGTTATTGTAAATATAACAAATATTTTCTGGAGACAATATTTTATCAATATTAACCATTTTCGTTTTACAGGTTTACAGGTTTATACACGAGTTGAGTAGGAGTAAAACTCCTTTTGATCCTCGGTTCGAATTATCGATGATATCAGTAAGATTCGGGGGAAATATGAAATGGATGGTGAGGTAAAGGGGGATTAGTCACAGAAAAAATATTTGAAATCAAGATAAAATCAAGGTAGATAATGGAAGTTAACAATTATAGAAAACGAGCAAAAATTACAAATATAAAAAAAATAAATATAACAGGTGCCTATTACAATGCAAAAACACTGCAATAATCTTCAAAAAAGAAGAAAAGAGAAAAGATGAATAACGCTCCAATGGACGTGTAGCGTGACGCGCGCCTTATCTCGCGAATGGACTATTAATTTTTATTGGTGAGAATAGTTGATATACAACCGTTCCTACATCATTGTTACATTAATACTATTAAGTAATTAATACTAGTTTTAAGATTTATGTAAAAATGACTAGCTTTACTCTCGTAACTTAATTAAGCTACAACGCTTACCAACACCCCAACTACACATCTAGCTAACGTAGCTCGTAAAATCTAGAAATGTAATTTTTTGTCAAGGTTTTTATATGACAAGTAATAGTTTTTTTTAATTAATGAACAACAATTCTAAAAATATTTCTAAATAAGTTTATCAGTTATTAATTATTTAAAATGTCATGCATACTTACCTATCGATTATTGTAATTTATTGTTTTTTAAAAAACACTATTTAAAAAAATAATGATAGTTATAAAACTATATAAAATCTAAAAACTTAATTGCAAAAATAAACTAACATTTCTATTATTCACGTAAATAAAATTTTATTTTTTAAACTTGTTGGATTAACTTACGTCTGTTGTAAAATATTTTGTACGTAGTTATATATATATATATATATGTGCAAAATTAATAAATACACTATTTTTTATTTTAAATATTAACAAAGTTTTAATTTATTATTAAAATAATAATTTTTTTAATACTTTCTTTATATAAACTAATTTTATGCATGTCTCAGGGTGAAACTGTGCTAACATTTTGTTTTTAGCATGTTTTTAGCATGTTTTTAGCAAGAATTAAGAAAATTCTAGCTCCATATTAATCCATTTTTTAATATAACAAACGTTTTATTTATATTTTTTCTTTTTTTTGCATTACATGAATTGTTGCTTAAATTGTTATTAATTAAACACAATGTTGATTACTTTATATATATATATATATCACAATTTTTTAATTATAATAAGTTAGTAGAACGCTCATATATATAATACTAAGAATTGTATTTTTTGAATCTTTTATTTTATGTAAATAGCTTTAGTGGTTTTTTATGAAATTTCGAAAAAAGAATCGAGCTCAGTTGGAAGAGCGTCATTCGTAAGTGTCCATTTTCATAGTTCATATTAATTTACGATATATATAACGAAATAAACTAGTATTAAATTTATTTATTAATGAGCACGATTTAATTATTTTAATTAATTTTTATAACAGCTACACAAAGTTTTACCGCGTCTCTTATTTAATATTTGTATTAATTATAACCAGTTTTAATGTCGAGATATGATTATTGTAATTTATAGTAGTTGATTTATTATATTATAGTTTATGACAATATTTAGGATTTGTGCAACACCATTTATTCCGCAACCATGCTTTGATCTATTTACGTTTGATGCGTCCAGTTTTATATTAAATGATGAGTTGTTATTGGAATATCTTCTTCAAGTGGATGCAAAATTGATTCCTACGAAGAATAAATCAAATAATCTTGGATTATTAGTCAACTCCATGTTTTCTATTTTAGAACGTGTGACGGGTGGAGCTACGTTTGAAAAAGTGCGTTATAATTTTTCAAATGATTTTGTACATTTTAGCAAAGGTTTTTTTATAACTTCTAACTAATGTAATAAATTAATCATTCTGTTTTACATTATTAACTAATGAAAATATTTTATACAATACATTAATTAGATTGAAAGTTTGAGAACATTTAATTGGATTTTATAGAATTTTATAGTTAAAAATGTTAGAACACTTATTTAACAAGTGGACATTTAGAGAAACCAAATGAAGATTTCCGTTTAATGTCGGTGGTAGTACTTAAACTTGTACTCACCCCATTTTACGTTTGGCATTTTTATTACTTTTATAAACTCAGTACACTATTATATTTACAAAGTTTTTACACTTAATTGAATGTTTTTGTTTGATAATTACCGAATTTGTATTGTAGCTAATCAAAGAAATTCGAATTGTTGGTTCATTTAAATTAGATACGTGGATAAATAGTAAATGTACAGCTGATTTGGTTTGTATATTTTACGAGCTGACTGGAAAAAATATTGTTGAGTTATTATCAAATCTAATTTTGTCAGAGCTATCTAAACTATGGTGTGATAAGCAATTTACTGTTCAAATTGAATATTACGGTATTTCAGTAAGAATGGATGAATATACTTTGCGCATTTTGGTCACAACGGTACCATTTAATTTAAATTACGTTAAATCGGATGTACATAGTAAGATTACTAAATTGTTTCAATTTAAGTTTAAATTGTTTTTTACTAATAGTTTTAATCTAGAAACATCAATATTTAATGTTTGAAAATCTTTAATTAAATAATATTTTCAATGACAAATTATTAGATATTTAAATTTATATTAGCATCCCCATTGGTTACGTTGAGCTAACTGCGCCACTAGCTAGATGTAAAATTATAAAATTGAACTATATGTATACATGTGCTCATATTAGACTTGGTGGCAGTGTCGACTTTTCATTAATTCCAGGCTAGCATAGCACTTTTTCCCCACTGTTTATATATATATATATATATATATATAATCATTACAAAACCCTTTTGCTTTAAAAATAATCACGGGGGAATAAGATAACAGTTACAGCAAAAACAACAACTAAGTCCTATAATTCAAAAACGAATATGGGACAACTACATATATATATATATATATATATATATATATATATGTTGTCCTCCATTGAACGCACTCACTTAATAACTTAGTCTTTTTTAATTTGGAGTTACCAAAGTTTAAGTATTACTTTTTGGGTTACTTTTTAACCTATATTGATTGTTTCTATTTTATCTGTTATTTTACTGCCTAGTTTTGTTTAAATAATTTTAGTTAACAACTTTTATTAAAACTGTTTTAGAATGTTTGCAAATCAATTTTAAGTTTTACAATTACACGTGTGTAATGTACGTACTTTTATTACTTTTGTGTTTTCAAAATATTCAGTTTCGTCAACCGACCAACTTATTGCTTTAGCTGCGATTCGACATACAGAATGGCTAGAAAAAAACTTGAAACATAAAAAGTACGAACCATTAATTGTATTTTTACTGCGTTTTGATTATTGTACCTTACAACAACATTGGATAGAACCTTTTAAAGGTTTAGGTTAATTATTTATTAAAGATTATAAACAAGAGTTTTCAATTATGTGTCTTGTGTTGAGCACATGTGACTGTAATTGGAATGCTAATAATTCTGAAGATTTATTATTATTATTTTTATTAAGCTTTTATAAAATCTCAATTTCCAATAATGGTGATATTCCTGACTGTTCCAATTCCACGTAATAAATAAATGATATTTTAATTCTCCTACTTGTCACAAACAGAACATTGGTAGCAAAAATTATCGGTTTGTGATCTGTAGGCATTGCAGTGGGTTTATTAACATTAAGAATCAATGTATAATTTGAAATGAGCTGAATTTGGTTAATTGTAAATTCCAATTCTCCTGTGTGCAAAAATTACATCATTATCGTTTTCAATTTATTTAAACTATATATATATATTATATATATATATATATGTATATTACTAGTTTGAATGTTTTACAGGAAACATCTTTCGAATGTTGTGCAAAGCCGAACGTGGGCTCGTATTAAAGTGAGCTGGTGTTGAGATTCGAACTTCCATACCCATCAGGTCCAAGTCGTGCTCTGCACTGTCAAACTACCACGTATATATATATATATATATATTCATTCATTCATTTTGGTTAGTGACATTGGTCACCTCTTCATTATTTTTATTTATATGACATAGCAAACGATCGATTTCGATGGCTTGATAAGCGTAACACAAATGTAGAAGAATAACAAAGTTTCTTGGCTGGTAGACGGCATCCTTGTGACGTCGCCACTGTTTGCAAAGATTGACGAGGTAGCCTGATTTTGTCAGGGTTATCTCCCTTAGCCCAAAGGAGCTACATATGATATACGTATACCTTTAGATACCTTTTAAGTATCCTGGGTGTATGTTCGCACCCACCCGCCGTAGCAGGCCCAGTTATACCGCTGTGCACTCAGACTCTGCTGTTATTAGTCTAGATCCTAAGGGCACCTAGTCCAGGATGCACCACGTGGAGGACAACAGTCCAGAATATCACCATCATTGGAAATTGAGACTTTATAAGCATTACTCAAATCCTCAGGGTCATTAGCATCCCATATATATATATATATATATATTCTTGTCATGTAGCATTAAAATATTGATCCGTTTGTTGAAGGACATTCGGTTGAGATTTAAAGGATTCCGGTGTTTAAATTCCTGGATGATTGATTTGTTGGTACGTCTATTATTATTATTGTTATTGATTTTATTAATAATAATATTATTATTATTGTTATTATTACTGTTATTATTATTATTACTACTACTATTATTATACCTATTGGCATAGATATTTTAGTAAAAGTAACATTTGGAGAACAAAAATAAGTATAATTATGCCTTCGAATTTCTGCATTAGATTAAATTGCCATGACTACATACATAACACATTTTTTATTTGGATTTATCTTTATACTAATATATCAACTATATATACATGTACATTTATTTATATATGCAACTTTTTTGGGTGTAATCCATAATGATAATTTCTTTTGACAGATCTATGTTTGTATTAAAATTTAATGCTGGAATTAATTCATCATTGGCACCTAATACATTTTTTGAAAATAACTAAAAACTATATTTTAAGCGTAAAATGAAATAGCATCATAGTGGCATTTAATGTACCTTAAAATCAACTATACCAAAAAATATGTCACTATCACTACTTATATTGTTCAATCGTTGACAAAATCAATCATCTACGCCTACAAATTAATGCGAAAATGTATGTCAACAATTTATTTCATTATTTTCCATATTTATACGGCATAACATACGATCGACTTCGATGACTTGATAAGCGTAACATCAACGTAGAAGAATAACAAAGTTTCTTTGCTGGTAGACGGCATCCTCGTGACATCGCCACAGTTCGCAAAGGTTGATGAGGCTGTCCAACGGCTATATGCCGCCGAAGCGGAAGCCCAGTTACACCGCTGTATAGTCGGACCCTTCTGTTATTAGTCTAGATACCTAGGGGTATCTGGTCCAGGATGCACCACGTGGAGGATGAGCAGTCAGGAATATCATCATCATTGAAAATTGAGACTTTGCATAGGTATTACTCAGCATCCTCGTGGATTATTAGCAACCCAACAACAGTTATTATTTGTTAGTTTCAGAATCCTGATTATGCAATCAGGGATGATAATTTCATATTGTCTAATTGTTATTTTGTAATTTTACCTTGTATTGATTTTTTATTGGCACTAGTTATGTCTGTATTTAGAATGTACTTCTAGTGAGGTATGAAAGCTTATCAAATATATATATATATATATATATATATATATATATATATATATATAACCCTTTTGCTTTGAAAATAAGCACGGGGCAATAAGACAATAATTACAGCAAAAAACAGCAACAACAACAAAGTTTCGTTGGTATTGAAGATTGAGCTTCCTTTCGGCTTTCACTCAACCCTGTCATTCAGATACATGCGATTACTTCTTTGTCGGGATGGCGTCCTCTTGTATTGTTTTTGGTAGCAGTATAAATTTTTACAGAGGCCAGGTTGCTAACCTTGCGTGCTCAAACCCTCCTCCTTTATCCAGGCTTGGGACTGGCTTGATTGAGTCATTTCTGATCCAAACTAGGCGGAGTTAAGCTTATCAATAATAATAATAATAATAATACCCTAACTGGTTTTGCACAACATTTTCTAGAATAGACATATTTATTGTAAAATGGGTTAATAGTATGGTCGCTGGTTTCTAGATTGAAAAATTGACAATTAAAACCTTGCTTACCGCCATAAGGTTATTTAACTCAAAGTAGAATATAGTTAGTTTTGCATTCCTTTAGTTTTTTATTTGTACTAATTTAAATATTTTGACGGGAAATACATGTTTAACCAGTGGACATTTTTTAGTCAAACCGAATATGAGCCCGCATTTATTAGTACCGGTGTTGGGGGGGGGGTTTCGAACCCATGCCTCGAATAGAGCGCTGCATTGCTAGATCAACCCGACAGAAGGTCTTGTTTGAAGAACTATTGATTTTTTTATTTTTAAATTTATCCTAACGTCTTTCGTTGTACGTGATTATGATTGGATCATTTTATTTTATGTTTTAGGCATTTCATGTGGTTATGAAATATTCAATTCTCCAGCCTTTGTCGGTTAGCACAGCTTTTCAGTATGTTACTATACAACTTTTTACTTATTGTTAACCGAGTGTACAGTGGTATAACTGGGCTTCCGCTTTGGTGGGTGGGTATAAGCATACATTCAGGATACTTAAAAGGTATCTTAAGGCATACACATACCGTGTGTAGCCCTTGGGCTAAGGGACATAACCCTAACAAAAAATCAGACGGCCTCATCAATCTTTGCGAACAGTGGCGACGTCACAAGGATGCCGTCTACCAGCCAAGTAATTTTGTTATTCTTCTACGTTTGTTGGGCTTATCAAACCATCGAAGTCGATCGTATAAATATGGCAAATAATGAAGAGGTGACGCCACGTCACCAACCAAAATGAATCTTATGTATTTTCTTATTTGCACATTATGATATATTTGGTCAATTGAGTGAAAGCTTCTTCTTCTACCTCCCGAGCTTTTCTGTACCGAACCAATTGGAAGTGTTATGACAATTGACGGATTTTGTACTGCCCGGATGCTGTTGACAGCAAACTTGAATTAGCAAAGTGAAAAATCTTTTTTTTTCCACTGACAATGACGAAATTGTATCTGTCCGCATTTACATGTTTCTATGAAATTTTATCGGTTTTTGAGTTGTGTAAAAATATGTCAAATGTATTTTTGTTTATGGGATTTGACAAGGGTTGAAAAAGCCTTTTGCTCCAAAAACCATGGAGCAGCAATGTTGTTTTATTTGCAACGATAGCGATATTCCTGATTATTCGTGGTGTATTTTGGATTAGATATCCCCTAGGGATCTAGATTAATAACAACAGCCGTGTAACTGGTTTTCCACTTTAGCGGGTGTGTGCAAACATACACACAATATGCTTTAAATGTATCTTAAATTATAGTGTATAATAGCCCTGGCCTAAAGTAGATAACCCTGACCTTTAAAATCAGACAGCCGTTAATCTTTGCGAACAGTGGCGACGTCACAAGGATGCCGTCTACCAGCCAAGAAAGCTTTGTTATTTATCAACGTTTGTTGTTAGACCATTTAAGTCGATCGTTTGCTATGCCGTATAAATTATTATTAATTTTTATTTTAATTGGCGATTTAAAAAAAAATCAATATTCTGAAATAGTTTATTGTATATATTGTTATGCAAAAGCCTTTTGCTTTAAAAATAAGCATGGGGCAATAAGACAATAATTACAGTAAAAAACAACAGCAACAACAAAGTCTCGTTGGCATTGAAAATTGAGCTTCCTTTCTGCTTTCACTCAACCCTGTCATCCAGATACGTGCATTCACTTCTTTGCCATTGTTTGCCGGAATGGCGTCCTCTTGTATTGTTTCCGTAGCAGTATAGATTTTTTACACTAGGCCAGGTTGTTAACTTTGGGCGCTCAAACCTTCCTCCTTTATCCAGGCTTGGGACTGGCTAGATTGAATCATTTCTTATTCAAACTAGGCGGAGTTTGCCGTATAAATATGGAAAATAATGAAGTGGCGACATTAAGTCATCTACCAAAATGAATAAATGAACTTTATATTCATTATTTAGTATATGATTTTCTATATTTCATTTCGTTTCGTACTGTATTTGTACTTTTTTATTAATGCTTTTCAGCCGTTTGCTTTCCATACTATCAGCTGGATTCTTTCTACCGGGCAATTAGGCATTATCGATCCTTGTGAACCGAAACGGTCGAATTTTTGTGCCTAACATTGTTGAATGAACAAGTAATTACGTTTTGATAAATATGTGTGCGTGTGTGTGAATAGGGCTCATTATGAAATTGCTGGGGTAGTTTAGCGGTACAGTGCTCAATTTGGACTTTGGTGGACATGGTGGGGGAGGGTTGAATCCTACTTGCTATGAAATAATCAGTACGAATGCATAGGTGGTTGGGCAGGTACTTTTTAGCGAGGTATTTTCCAAACATTCATTTCATTTTCACTTTAGTTGGTCACATGATCACCTCTTCATTATTGACTTTATCTATACGGCATAACAAACGATCGAATTCGATGACTTGACAAGCATATGAAACACAGAGAATATCGAAGTTTCTTGGCTGGTAGATGCCATCCTTGTGACGTCGCTACTGTTCACAAAGATTGACGAGGCCGCCCTGATTTTTTGTTAGGATTGTCTCTTAACTTGAGGGCTAACAACATCGAAGTCTCGTTTGCATTGAAGGAATTTGCAAATCGAAAATTGAGCTTTTCTTTCGGCTTTCACTCAACTCTGTCATCTGTGTATTTCTGTATCCATATACGTGCGATCATTTCTTTGCCGTTGGCTGCCGGAATGGCGTCCTCTTGATTGTTTCAGCAGCATCATAAATTTTTTACACTAGGCCAAGTTGCTAGCAACTTGGGCGCTCAAACTATCCTCCTTTATCCAGGCCTGGGACTGACTAGATTGAATCATGTCTGATCCAAACTAGTTTGGACCAGAAATATGTAAGTAATCAAACACATATGGTATACGTATATCTTAAGATCTTTTTTAAATACCCTGGCTGTATGCTTGCATCCATCCACTGAAGAAAAATTTACAGTTATACTCTGCTGTTCATTCGGTCCCTGCTGTGTTAGTCCAGGATACGCACCACGTGGAGGGATGAACAGTTGGGAATATCACCATTATTGGAAATTGAGAGGTTGTTAAGCATTACTCAAATTACCAATGCAGAAAAGGTTGTTGGATGCGAATTGAAGTTGGGGAGGAGATAAATGGAGTTTCTTGGCTAGAATATCGCTTCATTTAAGGCAGATGTCAGTGTTGACAGGAATTGATGAGGCGATCTTCTTTGGGTTGACGCCGGTTGAAAGATCCACAAGCCTAGCAGGCTACATATGGTAATGGATACCTTGAGATACCTTTCAAGCATCTTGGGTGTATGCTAGCACTCATTCAGTGAAAACGCATTATGACAGGCAGCTATGGGTCCTGCTGCTATTAGTCTAGATGCCTGTTGATACCTAGTCCAGGATGCACCACGTGGAAGGAGAACGAACAGTCCAGGAATATCACCATTATTGGAAGTGGGAGGTTGTTAAGCATTACTCAGCTTCCTCACGATCACTGTGTGCTACATAGGCCTAATGAAATGTATGTTGGATGATGGTAACCTTTTAAAGTATGGATTCTCAGTACAGACGTTTATTTGGAATGCAAATGTTGATACGACGTTTGGCAATGCGCTCGTTGCAATTCCCGTCTTTTGCCTTCGGGATACCGTGAATACATTGAGAAAAGCCTTTCTTGTGAATTGAGTTTTGTAGTCGTTCGATTATTTTATTTTTACTACTCTATTGGACGGTAGGCGCTTGCAGCTCACTGAATTACAGTGATCCCTACCCCGGGGTTGAGTCGAGCTCGCCGTACCATAGACCATTCCGGCCAATTGTTCCATTTGTTGGCCATTCCTAGTCGTTGAATAATTGTCACTTTTAACATTGTCAACATTGAAACATCTTTGTGCTAGCACTCATTCACTGGACGAGAATCAGTGAAAACTAAATATAACGCTGTTAGTCTAAATGCCTGTTGACACCTAGTCTAGGATGCACCATGGAAGAGGAACAATCAGGTTTTTGACCATCATTGGAAATTGGGACTTTATTTAAGCATTAAAACATCTTTGTGCTACGTTGTTGTTTTTTTACCGCCTTACCAGCAACAAATCTTTCCAGCCACACGATCGCATTCGGCTGTCAACGGTCAATTGGGTTTGACAACGAATCGACATTGGACGAACTGCAAAATTCAGCAACAGTCTCGTTTGTCTGACCATTGGACGTCTGGTAGTACAGACGGAAGACCATCCATCTAACTCCGTGCGAAAAGTCGGAATGTCGGAATGCCCAACATTGTCAACATTGAAACATCTTTGTGCTAGCACTCATTCACCTGGACGAGAATCGAGAGAAAACTTAAATATAACGCTGTTAGTCTAAATGCCTGTTGACACCTAGTCCAGGATATACTACATGGAAGAGGAACAATCAGGTTTCTGACCATTATTGGAAATTGGGACTTTGTTAAGCATTACTCAGCTTTCTCACGATCATTAGGACTCCATTATTGTACATGACAATCCAGCAGTATATATTACCGGACTAATTTATTGCTTTTTTGGGATTTTCAAAGTTAATTTATTTTTCATTCAATCGCAATGCAAATTACACGATTGAGACGTAACTATTAGCTAAATTTGTGCTTCATCAATAAAGTTTTGATAGAAATGAAAATTGTCAATTTGTCCGTTTTTCAAATGCCTAGCTCTTGTCAAATCTTGTTTGCCATTGGCAGGATACATTAGTGTTTTGTAGCCTAAACCATGTTGCGACTGTTTTCTTCTTGGACAGTACAAACGTCTATTTGGCTACGATGAATTTGAAGATAGCTATTGTCAAGGTTGTTGGCATTTTGTTGTATTAATTCCACATTCAGATAACTTCTCGAATTCCTCCTATACGAAAAGGTTGTTGGATATGAATTTTTTTTTTAACTGTTTGCTACTTTGAATGTTTTACGAAAGTACATCTTTCAGCAGTGGGATTCGAACCCCGATGCCCACCGAGGTCCAATTCGAGCTCTGTACCGCTAGACCACTTGGGGGGGGTAAATGAAGTTAATTGGCTAGAAGATCGCTTTCTCGGCAAACGCCGGTGTTGACGAAATTGACGGGGCGATCTTCTTTAGGTCTGACGCCGGTTGACGGATTCACAAGTCTAACTTGAGATACATTTTAAGTATCTTAGGTGTATGCTATCACCCATTTACTGAACAGCAATTTAGTGAAAACAATCAATCCCTTCTGTTATTAGTCTAGATGACTGTTGGCATCCAATTTAGGATGCATCACGTGGAGGAGGAACAGTCAGGGATACAACTATCATTGGAAATTGAGATTTTGTTAAGTATTATTTAAATCCTCAGGATTATTAGCATTCCAATTCTGTGCAATAAATTATGATCGAATGGTTTAATTGCCGGGTTTTTTTTTCAACTTAATCATGAGCTTGCCAATCATTAAAATTATTTGATAATTAAGTGACTGGAACGTTGACGTCAGTCGGTTCTTCTTCTAGTCAGTTTTGTCTATTTGGTTCTGTATCGAACCAATTGGGAAGTATTATGACCATTACATAGTTTTGGTGCCGCAAACCCTCCTCCTTTATCCAAACTTGAGGCTGGCTAGATCGGGTTTTTTTTTAATTTACTTTAATTCACTCGATCTTGATCGATACAATTTGTGATTTAAATGTTGTGACTGTTTTTCATGTCCAGATACAACATTGCTAAAAGAAATCGATACAATAGAAACAGAACCGATTTGTATTCGCTGGTCTCAACCTGTTTATCAAACCGACTCGCGAGCGGAACACTTGACAACACTTGGCATAGCCCCGTAAATGGACTGTGCAACTTTCAAGACTGTCTACAAATACATGTATATTTTTATTTATCATTATTTTTACTACTTTGGATGTTTTAGGCGGGAAACGCGCATGCTTTTCAGCCGGACAAAAACCACCGGTCGATCTGGTGGCAGTGCCAGTTTGGGACTACGTATTTTGGGAAATGCTAATTGTGATAATTTGAGCAATGTTTATAAAGTCAGCAAGTTCTAATAATGGTGACAATCCTGACTATTCCTCTTCCATGTGGTGCATCCTGATCCAACTGCATCTAGACTAATAACGGTAGATACCGCGTACGCAGCAGTATAACTGGGCTTTCACTGGATTGCGTTTTTGTGTGAAATGACCGATTATGTAGGTTGGGTAATGTTTATAAAGTCTCTATTTTTAATGATGGGGATATTCCTGACTGTTTGTCCCCCACGTGGTGCATCCTGGACTAGGTGCTGAAAGGCATTTAGACTAATAACAGCAGGGACCGGGTGCACATCGGTATAACTGGGCTATCGCTTCGGCGGGTGGGTGCAAACATACACAGAGGGTGCTTAACAGGTATATTAAGGTATACGTATATCATATGTAGTCCTTGGGCTAAGGGACATAACTCTAACAAAAAAAATCACGCGGCTTTGTCAATCTTTGCGAACTGTGGTGGCGTCACAAGGATACCGTCTACCAGCCGTATAAATATGGAAAATAATGAAGAAGTGATCACGTCACTAGCCAAAATGAAAAAAACTAAAAGGTATCTATTTACCATATACAGCTGGTTGGGCATGTGCATTACTCAACTCCCAATTCCCAGAAGAATATCGCCTCACCTATCAGGGTATGTGTATACCAAATGTGGCCCTTCGCCTAAAGGAGATAACTCTGACACAACCTCAGGCGTCCTCGTCTGTGTTTGCCAACAATTTCGACGCCTATCGGCCTAGAAACGTCGTTATTTTTATATACTATAGACATAATAGAAATGTGGCTGCGTCAGCAACCAAATGAATGAATCAGGTATGTTTGCTACGTTGAACTGCTCCACTAGATCGCATTACTGTTTTTTAAATTTATTTCAAAACCCTTTCTCTTTGGCGCTCTAGTGACGTCTACTGATAATAATGGTTCAATTAGATCAGGTCTACATTGAATTATAAGAAATTACAAAAAAGATAATCAACAATCCGTACAATTTGGTTATACAATAAATTTATAATTATAATTGTAAAAAATAATTAATTATTATTAAAAATATTAGTTTGCACAAAAAAGTAATCACCCAAACCAGATTAAAAAAATAAAACACTTAAAATGGAACATTTTTAACAATCACAATAAGAGATATATTTGTGTGTATAATTCAGATAAATAACTGAAGCCAAGCGACATGAAAGACCAGTGTATCATTTAGTCCTATGCATGAATGCATTTCAATTGTAATAAAAATAATAAGGCAACAACACATTCTTGTATTTTGAAATTAAAGGAAGCACACAGAATAGGCGGTGAGGCAATAGTGATGATGATGATGATGATTGCAAACCCATAAAATGATTAGACACCAATCATTTTTCGGGCCACCAGTTCCTGAAAATATCAAAAAGTAAAATATGATTAAAGGGGCCGGGTGGGGTTAAAACTATTTTGAATTTGTGAACAAATAAAAATAATAGAAGACGTAAACTGAGATGAATTCATTTTGTATATTCTCTTCAGTCACAAATATATATATTTATATATATATATATATAGAGAGAGAGAGAGAAAATGTATGACGTAATCAACTTAGCATTAATACACAGACATGCACATGCACTTAATAATAATTGTTTTAAGGTGTTAATGACCGTTAAAAACGTGTGAATCTGTTTATATTCACACATTGTAACGCATTTTGTTAACATGAAAACGTGTAACTTCATTAAACCTTTCAGTCACGAACATAAAAAGTATTTATATATATATATATATATGTAACTTAACATTAACTACACAGATATATACATACATACTGTGAATCCATCTCACAGTTTACATTTTCTATTATTTTTATTTTGAATTATAAAGGGAATCCAATATTTTAAACTTATTAATTACTTGTGTTTGTGTAGTAATCAATATTGAAATCAAAGTTTCAAATACATATATATATATATATATGTATATATATATATATATATATATATATATATGTATATATATATATATGTTTGCGACTGAAGAAAATATACGAAATGAATTCATCTCAGTCTACATCTAATATTTGTATTGTGAATTATAAAAACGACTGAATGCTTTTATTACAATCTCCTAAATTAGTCAGTGAAATATGGGAGGGGGGAATTAGCTGATTTTTCGCAGTCAGAAAAGTAGTATTTAGCTTTCGTATGCATAGAGCGACATATTGCAGCACGAGAATTAAGCTGTCATAGTAGAATTGCAGCTTGTGAGTTAGTGGTACAACTCTGGACGCAAAGATTGGAAAGTTAATTTGGATTTTGCCAAACCTTGTCATTCTTATAAATAGGTTTTTGTTATACTTGTCAGATTCACTTGAATAATAAATCCGCTTGGTTTCAGTTCAACAGGAGACTGTGCGGCTGTTCCACTTCCTTGTGTTTGGAATCATTAGCAGTGCATAACTTCCAAGTTTTACACAAACTCCCCACCTGTTAACGACTGAGCTACAGGTGGTTGAACTTAACCCTGTAAATTTTATTTTTCATTTTGGTTGGTGACATAATCACCTCCCAATGATTTCTCATATTTATACGACATATAAACGATCGAGTTCAATGGCTTGATACGCGTAACAAACGTTGATAAATAACAAAGTTTCTTGGTTGGTAGACGGCATCCTTGTGACGTTGCCACTGATCGTAAAGATTGACGAGGCCGCCTGATTTTTTGTCAGGGTTATCTCCCTCAGCCCAATGGCTCCATTTGGTATACGTATACCTTAAGATACATTTTAAGTATCCTGGATGTATACACGCCGAAGCGGTAGCCTAGTTATACCGCTGTGCACTCGATCTCTTCCGTTATTAGCCTAGATACCTTTTAGCACCTAGTCCAGGATACACCACGTGGAGGATGAACAGTCAGGAATATCACAATTACTGGAAATTGAGACTTTATAAGCATTACTCAAATCCTCGGGATCGTCTTTGTTGTATTTCAATAAATGGTATCCTCTTGTAGTTTATTCAGAAATACGGGGGTCAGGTTGCTAACTTTGCACTCAAACCCTCCTCCTTTCTCAACCGTACCTGGGATCGGTTACGGTAGGGTTGCTATGTTTTACTATGTTTATGTAATGTTCATTTATCTAAAAAATGATAATATTATCGTATGTCGTTGGCAATACGATGTTATAAAAATTTAAATATATATATATATATATATATATATATACAAATAAATAACAACAATTTACAGGTATTGCATAAATAAATAGGACCAATAGAAGACCAAACACCAATATAATCAAAGCAGTGATTAGAACACATCTCATTCTTCGCCAAATAATAAATTTGAAGGTCTTCCAAGGCGATGTAAACCAGAAGAATGATGTTTGTGGACGTCTGTATAGTGAAAACAATTTATAAGAAGTATGAATATTTTACGCGGAAACACTGGAACTACCTTCATCCAATTCTACACTATTATCTTTTTAATTTTATACAACCCAACAATACCATAGATTGAAAAAAAAAACAATTAAATTCTACGCTCACCGATGTACTGAAACTTACTTTCAATCAACTAGATACACCAATGTCAATAAAAACAAACAAAGCACATTTTAAAAATGCGCAAATTTAGAAATGTGCTGGCAAAGTCTAGCAGTACAGCGCTCGATTTGGACCTGGGGAGGCATGGGGTTCGATTCCCACTACCGGTCCACTAAAATGAAGACCCACGTTCGGCTTTGATAAAATGTCTACTGCTGAAAGGCATGCGTTTCTGTAAAGCATTCAAAGTAGCAAACATAAAATAAAATAAGTTGGCATATGGCTTGCAAGCAAGTAAACGGTAGATCGAATTCCACTATTGGCTCTTTCATTTATTATTATATTATATTATACAAAACCCTTTTGCTTTAAGAATAAGCATGGGGCAATAAGACAACAATTACAGCAAAACAACAACAGCAATAACAAAGTCTCGTTGGCATTAAATATTCTGCAAATCGAAGATTGCGCTTTCTTTCAGCTTTCACTCAAACCCTCCTCCTTTATCCAGGCTTGGGACTGGCTAGATTGAATCATTTCTAATCCAAACTAGGCTAAATGTCAGGAGTAAAAAAATTAAAAATAATCCTATTGGTCAAGCTTTATGATTGGAAGTTTGATTCATGTATTTAATTGGTCAAAAGACTTGGCGGTAGGGTTTGTGGGTGACCACATTTTACAACCCGAATTTTCTGGGGCGGCTGTTGCTACGTTGACTGGGAGCAGGTGGAAATTGCTGTACGCACTTTTAGAAAGCACACCCCATAATTCTGCCAAAAAACCACACTGTTTAGATTTATTGAAGCAGATGAATTTATTATTCGGCTAATCGCATTTCATGGAGGGTTTTTTTATAAAGTAATGTGGACCTGGGTAAGCATGGATTTGAATCCCACCATCGGCAATAAAACGTCCACCACTGAAAAATGCGTTTCTCGTCAAAACATATAAAGTACCAAACAGAAATTTAAAAAATATAAATAAATAAATCCAGTTTTAGATTGGTTTGATTTACAGTTAAAAACTTTTTTTGTAAGTTGATTGAACACAATCATAATCCAAGAATGATTGATGTAAAAGAAAGTAATTGACATCTATTGTGGAACATATTTCATTGGCAAGCACAATCCCATCATCATTCGATGAAAATATTGTGGTCACATACAAATTGTCATACCCCCCCCCACATTAACTCCTATTGTTTCAATTTTTCGTTATTTCACTCCCTGTGGTAAGTTTTACAATCTACTGGTAACAAAAATATCGAATCAGTAAAAGTTGTAGAAACAAAATTCTTACTTTGGTTCGTCCAAGTGCGGATTTTCGTTTGGATCTTCACGAGCTCGACCAGCCGGGTGTAGCAACTCTTCCTGTTTCGTTAGCATTTCCAATTCCATTTCGACTTTGCCCTATTTATGAAAAATGTGTAAGCATGGAACAAAATTGGTTCTAGTCTCCAAATTAAAACGTTTAGCGCTAAAATATGCCCGTTGTTTATGTTTTACAATCTGACAGCGATCATAAAATATACCTTTATACTACTACAAAAATGTTAAATTAGGTAATAATAAATTGTTTGGTTATATATATATATATATAAACTGAATCTAACTTTACACTAGCCGGCTGTACGTTACCAAAATGCACTTAGTAATAAAAAACTGTAGCGGTGACAATTGACAAAGAAAATTGAAACGCGAAAATAATAAACAATATTATTTTATTTTATCACAAAAATAACATTTAATTTTTGGAATCAATATTTTTTAAATATTAACATTTTTGTTTGAATGTGTCAACGGTTTATATCGGTCGGAACGGCTATATGTAACCAACCGTTCGCACGCCGTTGAACACTTCCGTCCACCATCGTTATATTTCGTTTCCATCTTGATTCTTGATTTTTCCGATGGTTTCGTTCTTGTAACCTGGGCAATAACCATTTCCCATCCTGTCTTGGTGTTCTTATTCACTAGTTCACATAATCAGTAAAGACGTTAGGCATTGGGTTGGGAAGGCAAGACTCGATTGACACTTAAACAGGCAACCTTTGTTAGAAAGCAACGTTGTTTGTTTTTCCAAACCGCCCTGTCGCGTTAATTAGTGAAACCGGCTACGTAGCCCTTCTTTCACTAAAAACCACCAAAACTGTGCAAGCTAAAATGTTTACTTATTACCCGATATTTAATTGAATCAAGGTATCATCTACTTCGGGATGCTAATAATCCTGAGGATTTGACTAATGTTTATAAAGTCTCAATTTCCAATAACGGTGATATTCCTGACTGTTCGTCCTCCACGTGGTGCATCTTGGACTAAGTGCTTATAGGTATGTAGATTAATAACAGCAGAGTCCAAGTGCACAGCGGTATAAATGGGCTTCCGCTACGGTGGGTAGGTGCAAACATACACCCAGGATACTTAAAAGGTATCTAAAGGTATACCATATGTAGCCCTTGAACTAAGGGAGATAACTCTTACAAAAAATCAGGCAGCCTCGTCAATCCTTGCGAACAGTGGCAACGCCACAAGGATGCCGTCTACCAGCCAAGAAACTTTGTTATTCTTCAACGTTTGTTACGCTTATCAAGCCATCGAAGTCGATCGTTTGTATGTCGTATAAATATGGGAAATATTAAAGAGGTGACCACGTAACCAACCAAAATGAATCATCTACTTCGGTTATTGCATGTAAAAATTTGCAATTATCACCAACGTCAATCTACACATAATGACAAAATAGTAATCGTTCAGTCCATATCAAACTTTTAACACACTTTTAACAACATTTCAAATACTTACAGTTAGTTTACATTTACCACTTCCATCATCCATAAAAGGCCACAATCCTTTGAGTCTTTTACATTCAAACAAGTTGACAGTATTATTTTTGTCTTTGCTCAACATTTCCAATGTACACTTTTTGACTGTTTTGGCAGGCGATGGCATACAGGTCAAATCCATTTCCAACGTACCCAAAAAGTCGTCGGGTGAAAATAAATCGTTGTCCCAAACTTGTAAAATTAGCGACGGTGTGTAGAATTCCTCCGTTTTGTCCAACGAAAACAAATGCTTTCGGCGCTTGACAACAATTACATTTTCGGCCGGAATGTAGCAGAATGGATATATTAAACGCCAATTAAAATTGCCTTCTCCGTCCATTGAACGATAGTGAACGTCGGTTTGTTGCTTATCGTCAATGCCATTGAGCCAACCCTTTTATAAAACACATAAATTGTTTTTGTTAGTTGGATAAGAGTAACATTTGATAAAAAAACAAACTATAAAAGTATGGATTAATGTGATTGGTTATTAATTGCTCAGCCAATCATTACACATCTTTGGCTAATTGTTAACCAATTTTTTAACCAATCATCATGCTATTATTATTAGTTAATTATAATTATTGATGATCTGTTGTTAATAAAAATTTGAGCTTTTTTTGAACTTCATTCAACCCTGTCATTAGAATTATGTTTTTACTTCTTTGCCATAGTTTACTTAAATCGCCTGTCCAAGTGTTTTTAAAACAACCAGAATCTTTCGCTTTAGCCCCCTGGGCAAAGTAATCATGATTAAATAATTAAAATTTAGAAAACCGCAAGGTACACACTTACACTGTGCCGAGTGATACAGCGCTCACCTCAAATCTGATCCCCATTACCAGCACGAAATGGGGGCCCACACCGAATACGTTGAAAGTAGTAAAAATAACATTAAAAACTTTTTTTTGTTTTACAGCCTAAATAAAACATTGTTCAACATGTGAACATATAACAAAGTCAAACAGAGTTCCGCATTTTGTGTGCTGATAATGAGAGTTAAAAACTATTTTTGAGTCCAGCTCATCAACACAATGATTAAATTTTCCTAACAAATAGGAAATGCCAATTGTTTCTCCCATGTTTGACATCACTCAACAGACAATAGATAACCCAACCTACCTTTACGTATATGTCGGACATTTTCTCTCCTGTAATTGATGTTTCGTCGAGCACAACTTCGTACGTATTCCAAATAATGACCCTCAAACAATATTCTTCCGGTTGTCTTGGAGATATGTCACATGCCGGACCTGGCGCACCAAGTGATAACGGAAAGATATCGACCCACATTTGTAGTAATCCCTGAAAATTAAAAAAACGTTTTTTTAAAATCATGTGTGGAAAAGGGGCAAGTCAAGATCAATATATTACATTGTAACATTCTGTTTAACATTGCAAAAATAAATGAATGAAACAACAAACATGTTTATCAGAGTTTATTGTGTGTTAATCAAACAAAATTCACTTAATTTACTAATGTACAGTACGCATATTCAACTCCCTCTTAAAAAGAACAGGAATGAACCACCATAACTAGTCTCAATTCTTAAAAGAGGAGGAAGGTTTAAGAGCAAGGTTGGCAACCTGGCCTCTGTAAAAATTTATGTATTCCGGCAAATAACAGTCAAGAAGTGATCGCATGACCCAGATGACAGTGTTAAGTGGCAGCAGAAAGAAAGCTCAATTTTCGAAGACGTAGAAAATTACTTGTTCAAATTCTACATTTACCAAAGGACGGTTTCAGAATGGACAATGAATAATGGCAAAAAAGAAAGGTTTAGATAGACCACATAAAATTCTCTCTCGCTCTATCACTGGCTGCAAAAGTATGTATTAATATTATTGGTTGTTACTTGCTTAACCAATCACTAAACAGTCTTATTTTTATTGGTTAATTGTATCAAGTTAGTGTTTCCATATTCTCTCTTTATAAAATGTAATTCAAGTGTTGTCATTCATGTCAACCTACCTGCACAATATCCGGTTGTAATGGACTGTACAACCTTCTAGTTTCAATATGTTCCTTGACAATTGGCAGCAAATTCAAAATATGCAATGCCAGCCGTTCTTTGGGGTCGCCCATGTGGGGATTGCAAACCGTGCCTTGTTCGAAATTGTCCAAAGCGAAGCATTTGTTGCCAACGCGACACGTTATAGTTTGCTGGTCTGTCAAATCGTTGAATTGCGGCGGTGGCAAGCGAAATTTGTTGCATACTGCTTCCAATATTTCGACAGGCAGCCGCGAATCACGCCACCGGTTGAGACCCGACGTGCAGAAGGTTCGAGGTATGCCACAAGTGGCCCTATATTTGCTCATTAATCGGCTTTCCAAATCGATGCACGTTTCACCAATAATATCATCGGCGCCAATTGCATCATAATCTTTGACAATTACTTTCAAATCCTTTTGCACAGGAATGGAGCATTTGAGTTCGAACATGCTAGTGTGGGTGCAGACATAGTGTATATATGTATATAATTACAATACCCTTTTGCTTAAAAATAGCAAAATAATTCCATGTGTTTGAACACTTTGCTAAAACATTTGTATAATCTCCCTTGAGCCATTCATTCCAATTATAATGAACCAACCTAGCCAAAAAGACGCCATTCCGGAAAACAACGATAGAAAAAAATGAATGAAAGCCGCAAAAAGTTCAATCTTCGATTAGACGAAGAAAATTACTTGGTTGAATTTTACCTTTACCGCGCCCAAAAGACCAGTAAGAACTGTTTTGTAATGGACAATTGAAGATGACAAAATGAAGGTTGAGTTATATCACATTGGGGGGAGATTTAATTGAAATAAATGTTTTGTGAGAAATCAAACAAATACAATTAACAAAATGTTCAAATACACGGAGTCATTTTGTTGCCCCATATGTTATTTGTGCATTATAAGACTTTGCTGTTGTTGTTTTTGCTATTACAAATATTTTGCTTATTTTAAAGCCATCGGGTTTCGCAATAATTGTAATAATAACGCCTCCATTGTTTTCAAAATATTGGCAAAAACAAATATTCGTTTCTTAGGGTAAACATCTCTAATCAGATTGCTACACATTGCATTGCTGTACTTTTATACAGTGTACAACGACTATATAGTTCCATGCATGCATCGGTCAAAGCGACTGTCAAAATATGTCATCAGAACGAGTAACCATATAAACGCATTGCCATTTTACAAAAACCTCAAATTTATTGAACAAATGGATATAAAAAGAAAGCAACCGTACCGACCAAATACCGGATTGAGTGTGTTTGGTATGTAATCAGATCTTGACGATACTTTGTGCGAACCAATTTTAACTTCTACGTACGGATCAGCCTAAAATATTGAAAAAAAATTATATTTACACATGTACATATTACTTTGAATGTTTTGACGGGATCCGGTCACTTGATGACCGCCCACGTCCAAGTCGAGTACTGTACTGCTAGACAGCCCCGGCGCTATACCAATTTATTATTAGTAGCAATAGTTGATTAAATATACAATAACCTTCAATTCACTCCAGTGTTATTGCCAAACTATTTTACTGCAAGGAAATTTTTACAGGTGGATATTTAGAACTGTCGACAATGAAACTCCTACTATTGTCTATAGCAGTACAAATGAAGCCAGTAAGTAATTATGCTATTTCAACACAATTTTGAACGCTATTATATTGATTAAAAACATTTACAAATAAAAGTTTAAAACAATTTCTTAATAATCCCAAGGATTTGAGTAATGCTTATAGTCCCAATTTCCAATAATTGTAATATTCCTGACTGTTCATCTTTCACGTGGTGCATCCTGGACTATGTGCCAACAAGCAGGGACTGAGTGCACAGCGGTATATATAGGCTTTCACTGGATGTGCTGCTAATGATCCTGAGGATTTGAGTAATGCTTATAAAGTCTCAATTTCCAATAATTGTAATATTCCTGACTGTTCATCTTTCACGTAGTGCATCCTGGACTAGGTGCCCCCAGGCATCTAGACTAATAACAGCAGGATCCAAGTGCACAGCGGTATAACTGGGCTTCCGCTACGGCGGGTGGGTTCAAATGCTGCAGAATACTTAAAAGAGTATCTAAAGTATACATACCATATGTAGTCCTTAGGATAAAAAAGGTAATTCTGACAAAATACAGGCGGCTTCGTCAATTTTTGTGAACAATGGCATCGTCACAAAGAAAGTTTTTATTTTTTTTACGTTGTTGTCGATCGTTTGCTATGCCGTATAAATATGAAAAACAATAAAGAGGTGATTCCACATTATCACTAACCACAATGAATGAAATGAAAATCAATACTGTTATTATTTTGTGTTGTGCGTGTATAAGCTTTATTGCGTAATGCTTAATGCCCTGTTGCGGATATGCTAACGATTGTGAAGATTTGCTTATAAATGATCGGGGTGGTCTAGCGGTACAGTGCTCGAATTCGGATCTCGGTGGACATGGGTTCGAATCCCATCACCGACACTAAAATGCAGGCCCACGTTTGGCTTTGCCAAAATGTTCACTGTTGATAGATGTTTCTCGTAAAACCTTCAAAGTAGTAAACATTTAAAAAAATTCAAACAATGATGCTATTTCTAACTGTCATCTCCACACCTAGATTAATACAACAGGGATTGAGTACACAGTAGTATAACTGAGCTATCACGTTAGCAGATGAGTGCAATCACACACCCAGGGTACTGAAAAAGGTATCTTAAAGTATACGAATGCCATATGTGGTCGCTGGCGGCCTCATCAGTCTTTGTGATTAGTGATAGCGTCACAAAATGTGCGTTTGTAAATCAAAAAACTTTGTTTGTTTTGTTTTAATACGCTTTACAAATATAGAAATAATAAAATAATGACTAGGTCACTATATGACCATAATAAATAAACAAGTGCATGGTATGTAGTGTCGTAATGTTTCTCCTTTCTGTCGTTATAAATACACCAAATTAGCCCTGAGTATTCAAAGCATGTAGAACTAGATGACAACAGAAGACACAACTTGTGTCAGAGAGGCAAGATACAACCGTCACAAAAGAAACACACACACACACACATACCAAACCAGAAGGATCGGCTGGTTCGCAATCCAAAGCCCGAACGACATAAACGCGGACGATGCATTCTTCGGGAGCTGACGATATTGTCGATGCATCATAATAAGGTATAGGCATGGGTTCGTCTGGATCTTCGGGCAATTCATAAATACGAAATGAACCCTTGAATTCGCCCGCAAAATTTTCTTCATCTTCGTCAATATTTTTGCCCCGAGTTAGCTTAAATGTACTGCAAAAGTCTTTGAATCCTTCAAACTGTTCATCTTCTTCCAATTGATAATTATAGACCTAATTGATAATAATACAATTGGAAATGCAAATACTTTCTTATTATTATTTCTTTATTATTATCATCATAAATAGTAGTAATAGTAATAATAATAATAATAGTAATAATAATAATAATAATAACTTAGGACATCAATTAGACAATCAAACAATTTCTTTGCTGTTATTCTAACAATCATAAATGTTCCTCAATTTTTATGTCTGAAACAAAAAATAAACATAATATAATAAAATTTATTTAGATTACACTACAAAAAATACAAAATAATTTTTGTCTGCATAATTATTCACCAAAACGTAAGCCCACTTATACAAAGTACAGTGCCACTAATTCTTTTTTCTTTAAACGGGTCAGCGTTTTTTCAGGGTTTACAATTTCTAAAAATTAGGTTAAATCTCATTGTACTGTAACCCAATTTCTACCGAAAATTATACAAATCCCTTGTTATGACTTCTTTTCAAATTCCTCCTCCTGTCAGGATTAATTGCAATTTCTTTACTTGAGCATGTGTTTTCGTGCTTCGAATTCGGTGCGGCTATAACATATTTAACGTTCCTCAGTTTAACCGTGCTGAACAATTTTAATTTTTAATTCTACAAAAAATTACATAAAAATGAAGCTACTTGGTTTTACGAAATCCGGTACTTTGAGATTCTTGCTTTTGGTAAAAAGTGCATATGTAAAAAAATTTCTTGTATGGAAATCCTTTAACTCCTCCATGATTTAGTTCAGATACACAGTGATAAAACTCACTATTGGTATTTGTTTTAAAAGCTAGAATAGCATTTTTTACCTCCTTCTAATTGGAATAACTACGTCCAGTCAAATCGATTGCACCAACTAACGTCATGCCAAGGCGGGCCCGAGAGCAAAACATTTGCATTAAATAGTATTCAAAATATCCAATTGCAACAACTAGAAAATAAACCAATCACAGAACAGAACCCACATCCAATAAAATTTACTCAAATTATATGACGTACAACAATTGCCATAATGGTAATAATAATAATAACAACAATAATAACAATAATAATAATAGTAATAATGACAATAACAATAACAACAATAATAATAATAATAATAATAATAATAATACTAATAATAATAATAGTTTAATTATAATTTGAAATTAGTATTTCAATATCTGCCCCAGTATAATTCCCCCATTTCATTTCTAAAGTATGTTCGCAACAGTGAAAAGGGCTTTTTAGGGTTGGATTCCAATAAGCTATGTAGCTGAATCCCCAATTAGGCAGTGGGGCGATTTGACAAACTGAAGGTTGTGTATATATCGGTGCAAGCTAGTGTTGGTTATAATTTGAAACAACGAAAATGAACCAAAATGGACACGTCAAGTTATAATAAAATTGATCGAAAATCGAGTAAATTTTATTGGAGGTTTGCTGTGAGCACTCGTTAATGTGAAATGTTTTGCATTTGACTCATTTTACAAAACAGAAATCGACCGATGGCATGGAAATGGTTTTTTTATATAGCCTATCCCACCAACAATAGTTATTGATACATTCAAACAAAAAGTGTCACCATTGATAGAATATCGTTTCCACAAATCAAATGCTATTTTTGTAACAAAATAATGTTATTTACTATTTTTACTTCCAATTGTCACCGCTACAGACCAAATCCATCTTCCCTATCAGTCTGAACGTAGAGGTCTTATTAATGAACCACTCTTTTTTCATTACTATGAATGTTTTGCGGCAAACATCTTTTATCAGTGGACATTTGAGTAAAGCCCAACGCGTGGGCCCGCGTTTGAGTCATTGGACCATCCCCTGTTAGTTTGTAAAAAATATATCTGCAGATCCTGCGCTACATTAAAGTAGTATACCAACATGACAGGATCAAATCTACGGGAACAAACCAAAAATCAAGATGTAAACGAAGATGATTGGATCAAGAGTTGATGGTGTGGAAACGGTTGCATTATTGATACATTCAACCATGAAGTATCACTGCAATAAAACAAAATTGTTTACTATTTTCGATATTCTTCGCAAACCGCTGTTATTGTTGTTGGACATTTTTGAACAATAATCGAAATGATAAATAAAAGGTCGTCTCAACAACTTACAATCATATTTTCATAGCCCAATTCTTTATAGTGCAAACATTTGGACCATTCGCCCATTGATGCATAAAATTTCGACCACCAGTCGACTTTATCGTCCAGTACATCCATATCCAACTAGAAAGCGACAAAAAAGATGAATCAATTGTAGTTGCAACACAGACGTACAAATTACATCAATTAGATAATTTGCCCCGTTTTGCAATTACAAATAATAATAATTTAGGGTTTGTGCTACAATATCAAATAAATAGTGCAAATACATAAATAAAAATATTGTCTATCAATTGGTGGCATTGCAGTTTGAGCGTTTTTAGACAAACATTATTTTTTTAAATGCTAATAATCCTGACTGTTCCTCTTCATGTGGCGGTGCATCCTCGACTAGGCGACCTCGTCATTCGTTGCAAACAAGGATGCCGTCTACCAACCTATCAAGTGACAATGGAACCAATCCACTTCAGAGTTCAGCGCTCGACTAAATCTAGAGGATAGTAACAGTGAACGTTTAATTAATTAATTGTTGGTTAAATAGGAAAGTTAGTCATTCTGGGACATTAAGAAGTTTTCAAGGGTGAAATATTAGATTGTGCCAGATTCACCTGAATAATAAATCCACTGTTGGTTTCAGTTAAGCAGGAGCACTGAAGAGCTGTTTCACGTCCTCGTTGCGGAATTATTAGCAGTGCATACCCTACCTTCTGTCAAGCCAGCACCTTAACCACTGAGCTAAGAGTGGTTAAAACTGACCCTCTAACAAGCAAGTGAATAATTCCTTCTTCTATGGCTTTTACCTGGCATACTGGTATACAAATTGAACAGCTGATCAATTCTATGATAACCGAATTCTAAACCATCATTCATCAAGTTGATAGTTAGTCACTCTTACAAATATTGATCGTTTATAAAACAAATAAAAAATTAACAATTTCTGCCGGGGGTGGTCTTACAATATAGCTATCAACTCAAACTTAGGTAGAGTGGGAATTTGATCTCCACCGGCACTAAATGTGAGCCTTCGGCAAAAATAACATTACAGTTGTGTAGTCTACAAAAAAAACTGTTGACGGAAAAATACGTTGGGAAAAAAGGGGACAAACAACTGTAAAAAGGATTTTTTATTCCAACACAAAAGTAAACACAAATTAACATGGACATGCAAAACCGTCACCCATCAACACACATCAACAAAATGAAAACAAAACACATGACAAAAACCTCGGGTGAACGTTTCGTTTTAGGACTGAATAAATCCCATTTCTTTCTACGTTTGCGTAAACCGAAAAATTTCTAAACAAAAACAAAATTGAATTAAAACGAAAGGCATTTCTAAAAATGTAGGAATTTTTATGAGTGGGTTTTTAGATTTTTCACTTGAATAATAATAAGTCAACCCAGGAGCACTGTACAGCTGTTTCGCATCCTTGTGTTGAGAATTATGAACACTGCATACCTTTCAAGTCTGGTGTTAGGCCAGCGCCTAAGCCACGGGTAATTGAACTTGACCCTATAAATGTATAGATTTTGTTCGTGGTAGTGATAATATGCTGTCTGTAAAAGATATGTTTTTCTATTATAAAAACGAAATATTTAAAGCCAAATGGACACATTTTTAAATATTCTATCCTTGTTTCGATTGTTTATCGTCATCGGGGAATAAACAACATACCCCACCGATTATTATTAGCCCAAAATAATCCAACTTATCAAAAAACTGCGAAACATCAACTTTTACAACGTGCACTTAATAAACGACACTTAAATGTTAATCACATTTTGAATTGAGATCAGGCAATGGAATGCCCAATTAAGTAATTCATTTGGACCGAGGAGGGAGATTTCAAACGCTGTCTTTCCACTACTCCCTATTTGCGTTGCTTGTTGTATTCTAAACTACTTTGATTACAAAACAAACCAACTGGATAAAGGAGAAGAGTTTTGATCGGCAGGAAGGACATACGACAGTACAAAAAACATTAAATATTTGTAATACTTTCTCTAAACAAAAAAATATTGTTATCCCTATTATATAACTGGGCGTTCACTGAACACATGTTCAGTGAGTGTGTACTAGTATACATCCAAGATGCTTAAAAGGTATCTCCAACTATCCATTTACCATATGTAGCCGGTTAAACTTGTACATCTGTCAACCCTCGTCAATTCCAGTGAACACTGGCGTTGTCGCCAAAAAGCGGTCTTCTACCCGAAAATCTTTATTTATTCTCCCCCAAGTCCGGCAACTTTTTTGGACAATAATTTGAAATGCTATGCAAATTTGGAACAATATCGTTACATAAAGCGTTTGGTTTAACAAATCAAAATCTAAACCCCAAAGTATAATCATCTGTGCCGAAGCGATCTGGCGGTACAGCGCTCAATTAGAACTTGAGTGGACATATCCAATTGATGAAAGATGTTGCCCCCGTCCACTATCAAAAAAGATTCAAAGTAGAATATTACATTTTTTGCGTGTATCGATTCAATGTACAAACAAATAGAAAAATTAATGAATTACTTACGAATTTCTTATGGGGTTTGGCCTGTGCTGTTTCGACCGGTTTCGTCATAGCTACATGTTGTAGAATGCTGGCAGATGACTTGTCAAATAGCGCTGTAAGTTGGATAGAGTAAAAAAAACCAGTTTTTATTATATATATTTGAAAATAACTGTAATTTTATCCTACTAAAATAGTGTAGCCACTGTTAGAATAAAAGACGAAATTGAAGGGAAATGATTAATCCATCTTGAAATGCGATACTTTGACTTAAGCATCTATTTAGAAATCGTCAAGAGTACCAAAAACAAATTATTGGACAATGTGACACTGTATGTAATATAGACAGGCGACTTTATTATAATGTCGATTACCTTGAATATCGCTGCTTGCATCCGTATGGGTCATGCGTGGCTTGACTACATACGATTCCAAATCCTTCAAAATGTGTATGCCAACGACCGGCTGCTGACCGAATACTCGATGATCACGAACGTAAATTTTGAGTGGCGGCATGAACAACCGAAGCAAAGGCAATCGGACGTCCATAAACAGGACGGGAACGGGAAAGTTGGGATTGCGTTTGACATTTTTGATCAGCGTCGATCGGACAATCTTGCCGCCAATTTCGAATTCGACGGAAGGCGACAGGACGCTGGATAGTCGGAATTTGCGCATATTTCGCACGCCCCAACACAAGATTTCAATTGCCGTGCGTCGTACTTCGGGCCGAATACCTTCGGGTATGGTGTAGCGATTTTCACGCCGTGGCGGGGGTGCTGGCGGCATACGACCGTCGAGCTGGAGGGAGAAAAAGAACACTTATTAGCGATTTGGAAGGATCAAACGAGGTCGGCGTTTTAGTGACGCTAGTGGGATACAAAGAACGTACTATCTAAATATTGATTTTTCCACCTTATATACATTTTCAAGGTCAAGCAATCCTCTTTTGATAGAACAATGCACCAACGTGACTCACACTTACTCACGGAGGTTGTCATCTACCGACCCAAACGTATAATCAATCATTACTCAGTTTTGTGTCTGTAGAGGCTTAGTTACTTCTGAAACTGTGATATTGTAATTAAAACATTGTTACACTTTTATGCAATTCTGGTTGGATAGAACCACGTCGATTAAAACGGAGCCCGCAGAATATATGCAACAACAACAACAATATTTCTAAGTCCACGTAGCATCCCGAATTCCTATACGAAGAGGTTGTCGGATGTAAATTGAACTTTGGGGGAGGGATAAATAAAGTTTTTGGCTAAAAGAACGCTTCTTTGCGACGGCAACAATATTGATTAGAATTTATGAAACGATCTTCGGGGGGAATTGGGGGTTAATGCCGACTGACTAATATATAAAGGCTTGAGATACCTTTTAAGCATGCTAGCATCCATTTACTGAACGGGAATCCAGTGAAAGCCCAGTTATACCGTTGTGCACTCGGTCCCTGCTGTTATTAGTCTAGATGTCTGTTGACACCCAGTCCAGGATGCGTCACGTATAAGAACGGTCAGGAATATCACTATGATTAAAAATTATTAGCATATCCTAGCAATTAAAAAAACCCGGAAAATATAGAGTAGAATAACAATAAAACGGCACATACTTTTTATCGTATACACAATATATGAATTAATTGTTATATCGTAATGCATTACCAAGAGCAGTTCGAATCCCACAAGCAATTCGCCGCTACAATTTCGGCCTCTTCTGCATTCATACCAGTTGAGCGCAGTTGGCCACTTGGCATCCAGATCTAATTTGACAGCTGGTGTATGCTGCATTGGCAAATTGAAATGAACACATCATTGAAGCAATAATGTAAAGTACATTGGATATGGAAAATGTGTGTATGTGTGCCACATGAATAAACACAATTTTCAACTATGAAACATGATCTGTTGGATAATTGACATGTCATAAGATAGTTGCGTGAAAGGCAGTTCTCGTCTTTCAAATTAGATAGCACATGAATAAAGGCGCGCCTTTGATTGACTAAGTTAAAATAGAATTCAAGTTAATATTATAAATTATTGTTATTATTATTTTGTATTTGTCCATGAGTAAACTTAGTTTGGATTAGAAATGATTCAATCTAGCCAGTCCCAAGCCTGGATAAAGGAGGAGGGTTTGAGCGCAAGGTTAGCAACCTGGCTTCTGTAAAAATTAATACTGCTACGGAAACAATAAAAGGATGCCATTCCGGCAAACAACGGCAAAGAGGTGATCGCACGTATCTGGATGACAGAATTACACAGATGACAGGGTTGAGTGAAAACCGAAAGGAAGGTCAATCTTCGATTTGCAGAATCTTCAATGTCAACGAGACTTTGTTATTGTTGTTGTTTGCTGTAATTGTTGTCTTATTGCCCCATGCTTATTTCTAAAGCAAAAGGGTTTTGTATATATATATATATATATATATATATATATATATATATATATATATATATATATATATATATATATATACATTATAATTGGTAGGAAATTAAGAGCAATATTTTATTATTATAATTATCCATTATTATTTATTATTATTATTATTATTATTATTATTATTATTATTATTATTATTATTATTATTATTATTATTATTATTATTATTATTATTATTATTATTATTATTATTATTATTATTATTATTATTATTATTATTATTGTTATTATTATTATTATTATCATACTTAGTTTTATTTATTATTTATCACATTTAGTTACAATTCAATTGCTGCTTAAAGTAGTAAAAATAAGATAAGATAAAAAAATATTAATATTTGGCGTAGCGCAATGGGTGGAGCATAGGTTCGAAACCGACGTCGAGCACTCAATGTGTTTTTATGCATAGTTTTTTGTTAAATCTCAATCTAATAGAAAATGTCGTTTTAAACATTCATGTAGTCAAAAAAATAATCATTTGACTAATACAAATTAACAGTTAACAGTCATGTTAAACCAACGCCAGTGGTACTGGTAATCGAACTCATGCTAGATAAGCTTAATTACGGCAAATAGTTTGTTATTCAATTCGTTGAGTAATAAATTTTAAAAAATATAATTTTAAATATGTGGTATACACACCAAAAAGTTCTACTTCAAGTAGTTAAACTTAATCAAATTTTGACCTATACAATTGAAACAATTAGCAACAAAAAGTATACAAATAAATATTTTTCTGGAATGGTCTAGGGGTACATTACTCGACTCAAACATGACTGGACATTGGGGAGTTCGATCGCCGGCACCATCGGCCCACGTTCGGCTTAGCTACAATATTATTATATGTATTATATTATTACAAAACCCTTTTGCTTTAACAATAAGCATGGGGCAATAAGACAACAATTACAGCAAAACAACAATAACAAAGTCTCGTTGGCATTAAATATTCTGCAAATCGAAGATGGCGCTTTCTTTCGGCTTTCACTCAACCTTGTCATCTAGTAACTTTGCCATCCAAAAGCGTTGTTGTTTTCCGGAATGGCGTCATCTTTCATTGTTTTCGCAGCAGTATAAATTTTTACAAAGGCCAGGTTGCTAACCTTGCGCTCAAACCCTCCTCCTTTATCCAGGCTTGGGACTGGCTAGATTGAATCATTTCTAATCCAAACTAGGCTACAATATCCACTGCTAAAAGACATGTTTCCGTGTACACACACACACACACACACACACAAATGCCCTACTTCGAGTCGTCCCAGAAATTCGCTTATCGTAAATCGATCGTAGTCGAACAGTTCGAAAATGATGGGCGGCGGATTGTTGGCCACTTGGACAGGATCGCCGTGAATTTCGACATTGTCGAAAATGAGCGTTTCGTCCCAAATTGGACACAGCGTCTTTTGGACAGTTTGCGTTTCTTGGGCCCGATTGAGAAACGAACATCGAATGAACGGATCCGACATGCCCGATTCGTCTGCCGCCAAAATGCCACGTGCTTGGTAAATGTAGACGCGCAGTTGCCATATGTGAGACACTGGACAATAAAGGAGGACATGTCCAAACAATTGAAATATACATTGACAATTTTTTTTATTATATGTTTTCTACTTTGAATGTTTGACGAGAAACATCTTTCAGCAGTGGACAATTAGCGAAGCTAAACGCGTGGGCCCGCATTTTAGTGGACCGGCCATGGGATTCGAACCCCCATGTCCACCGAGGTCCGAATTCGAGCGCTGTACCGCTAGACCACGTTTATATTGAGATAATTTATTTTTCAATAGTAAAAATCTGTTATCTTCTTTTTAAGTGTTAACTACAAAATCAATAGTTGTGCCTAGAAAGAGATGTTATAAAATTGGATAAAATTATTTAAGACATTCGTTTTTCCAAGTTGCCAAAACCAAAATATTAAACAGATTTTTTTGTTCTACTGATTTACTGATTTATTGATTCGAATGTCATTTACAATGCGCAGAGAGGATTAGAAATGAACCGATTTAGCCAGTCTCAGGTCTGTGTAAAGGATGATGGTTTGTGGTGAATCCAAATTAGTTTAATGCACAATCAAATTGAGAAAACTGACCACAAATATGCAACTCTTTATAAAAAAGAAAAAAATGTAAAAGAAGGAGAATGAGATAAATAATTAGTAATTTAAACATGGTTATTTCCTTTAAATCAGGATACTAATAATTCTGATGATTTGAGTAATGCTTATAAAGTTTCAATTTCTAATGATGGTGATATTCCTGACTGTTCCTCCTCCATGTGGTACATCGTAGAGTATGTGTCCCTGGTAACAGCAGAGACCGAGTGCATGGCGGTATAACTGGGCTAAGGAAGATAACTTTGACAAAAAATCAAGTGGTCTCGTCAATCTTTGTGAACAGTAGCGCCGTCACAAGGATGTCGTCTACCAGCCAAAACACTTTGCTATTTTTCTACGTTTGTTACGCCATGGAAATTGACCGTCTAATGTCTTATAAATATAAAAACAATGAGGAGATGACGCAGTCACCAACCATAATGAATTTGATTTTCAGACCAAATCGTCTAAGTTTGGATATGTTAATAATCCTGATTGGTTGGAGTAATACTTATAAAGTTACAATTTTCAATGATAGTGACAAGCCTAACGGTCATCTCCAAGTGGCGTATTCTGGACTAACACAGGAGGAACCATGTGCATAGCGTTATGACTGGACTTATGTTTTAGCGGATGGATAAAAGCATCCGTCCACATGTAGCCGTCGGAAGTTACATAAAGTTCGTGACCTAATCACCAACTTTACACGTTCAACATCAAGGAACATGCGTATTGAGGATTAACTCTATTTTCGGCTTCCATTCAACCCTGCCATTTCTTTGTCTTCGTTTACTGGTATGGCCTCGTGTGTTCTATTTTGTAGCCATGTACAGTTTGAACAGAGTCAAGGCCATTAGCCTGACTCCAAAATATTTACAATCGTGACTGGGGTTTATACGGCTGCTTTTCAAGCTGAACCGAAAATTTAAGTCGTGTGTAAAGCTTAAAGGGCTTTATTGTTGTAAAATTTATCATTTTACATTTTTGTTGATTTAAAAAAAGATTAGAGTTTTTAGACCATCGCTCAATCTCATTAGTATTATTTTTAAACTCCTCAACATCGTGAGCTGATGACATAACACCATATCATCAGCATATTTAAATGAACCTAAAGTAAACAAAATTTTCAGAAGATCTACATAAATAATAAACTAACTTGGTATAGTTACTTGCCGGGGTGGTCTAGCGGTACAGCGCTCGAATTCGGACCTCGGTGAGCATGGGGGTTCGAATCCCACCACCGGCACTAAAATGCGGGCCCACGTGCGGCTTCGCTAAAATGTCCACTGCTGAAAGATGTTTCTTGTGCAAACATTCAAAGTAGCAAACATAAAATAAATAAATAAAATAGATCTATTATAAAAAGGCCATGATGTTTTCATCTTAGCAACAAAATAATCAATTTATTTTTTAAGTCAACCCTTTTCCCAATAATTCTGTGCTGCTTGCTAGTTATAGTTTCAGGTCTGTTAAACATGGATTTAAAACGGATTGGCCATGTTTTACGTAGATCGCCCACTCATCCAGCCAGAATAGCTATGGAAACCCATCAATTATCCGGATGGAAAAGAAGACCAGGCAGCCAACGGAAAAGTTGGACGGACATTGCAGCACGCGAACTCAGTCCTTTTATTTATGCTAAGCCCCCTCGTCCAAATAAATTATTTAATTGGACGTCCGTTTCTTTTCCCTATGCAGCCAACAAAAATCATTGGAAGGGTTTAACTCGAGGGATGTAATTAACATTTAATATCAGCACACCTCTCAAGTGTCGGTCATGAAGTACACATTGCAAAAGTTGATGCTTTTGCAGACGTATTGGTTTTTGGACTACCCTGGGTAATAATAACCGGTGGGGGATATTTATCCCCGATGATGATGATGATAATGATGATGAGGTCTGTTTAAAAACATTTTGTTATTTTAAAAGGATCTATCACTATAACAACTAAGTTAGTAGGCATTACACATGTAGAAATTATCAACAAAAGAATTGAGGAATGCCTTAAGAATTGTCGTCTACTGATCGAACGAATAATGGAGGACAATGTCCACCCCTACACGCCGACCTCAACAAATCAATTTCATCCGGCAAAACAAGGAGGGAATTTATTCATATTCAATCAATGACAAACATCCACCATAACTTATGCATTCTTAATATTTGGCAAGATATTTAACCAACCCTGAACTCATAAAAAATGAACTGTTTTAGGTGTCTTTCAAATATCAATGAATGTGTTTTGATGTTTTTGTCTCAAAAACTGCTTATCTTTTTTACTAATTATTTTGTATAAAATTTTCTTTTCATATTGATCTTTTTTCTTTTTTCATTCTATATTGTGTATCCTGTGACGCTGAATATATAGTTCTATTGAAGTATTTAAGCTGACTGTAATTGCAAATTAAAATTGTAAATTTCTCATACTCAGGACTGGCAAAAGCTAATTTACTTATTATTCATTTTATTTTTATTACTTTGAATGTTTTACAAGAAACATTTTAACGAAGCCGAACGCATAGATCCGCATTTAGTGGGCCGGTGGTGGGATTCGAACCCCGCTAGACCACCCGGTCAGCATGCAAATAAAAATGTCATTTAAAATAAATTGGAAATAAAACGCACTTTCAAAGTTGACAAATACTCGCGGAACTGCAATATTTTCTTTCTAAAAGACATGCATGGAAAAAAACACACAAAAAAATTAATATTGGTTCAATGCAAATTGGTTGCATGCAACACAAACAGAGTTAGCAAACAGACGCAACGGTTAACAGGACAACACCATTTACATGAATAGCAGCTCTTTCAATCAGAATAATTCAAGCAAGCCACAACATTGTAATTGGGAAAGAATCACCATAAACCAAATAAATATAAGCGCTTTTTTTTGAACGGTTCAATTGAATACATAACATATGAAAGGCTCAAAAGCATGCATGCTTATTGTTATCATAACTACTGACCTGACATTTATGTTTGAATGGCCGAAATAGCTTATGTAACACACACAGACACACAGAAAATGAATGTTGTTCATTATTAAAAGACATGTTTTTTGAAATAAAATAATTGGCGTCATTTGCATTTCATTAATTATCGTGTCTAACCCACCTAACAGTTTCACCAGTTGGTCCTGTACTAATTTTGACAAAAACTACAATATTGCCTAGTTTGGACCAGAAATGATTCAATCTAGTCAGTCCCTAGTCTGGATATAGGAGGAGGGTTTGAGCGCGCAAGGCTAGCAACTTGGCCTCTGTAAAAAATTTAGATTACTACGGAAACAATCAAGAGGACGCCATTCCGGCAGCCAACGGCAAAGAAGTGATTGCACGTATCTAGATGACAGAGTTAGACAGATGACAGGGTTGAGTGAAAGCCAAAATGAAGCTCAATCTTCGATTTGCAGAATCTTCAATGTCAACAAGACTTTGTTGTTGTTGTTTTACTGTAATTGTTGTCTTATTGCCCCATGCTTATTTTTAAAGCAAAAGGGTTTTGTATAATATATATTAATAATAATAATAATAATAATAATAATAATATATTAGGCTATGTAATCTTTGTGTTAATACACAAATCATAAAATCGTGTATCTGATTTTTTGAATATTTTTAGAAAATGGACATTTATGCGAAGCCTAATAGAGTAGAGGTTGGTACATTTGGTGGCAATCGATTTGCAGAATCTTCAATGTTAACGAGACTTTGTTGTTGTTGTTGTCGTTTTGCTGTAATTGTTGTCTTATTGCTCCATGCTTATTTTTAAAGCAAAAGGGTTTTGTATAATATAATAATAATAATAATAATAATAATAATAATAATAATAATAATAATAATAATATATTAGGCTATGTAATCTTTGTGTTAAAACACAAATCACAAAATCGTGTATCTGATTTTTTGAATATTTTTAGAAAATGGACATTTATGCGAAGCCTAATGGAGTAGAGGTTGGTACATTTGGTGACAATCGAACCCAATGTTCACCCAGATTCGAATTGAGCGCTGTACCGCCAGATCGCCCCCGATATTCGTAAAAGAACATTATTTAACTTGGAATATATTTATTATCATTTTATATTTGCTACTTTGATTGTTTTACACGGAAAACGCAGTAGACATTTGCGCAAAGCCAAACGTCGGCTGGGATTGGAAGTCCCATGTCCACCCATGTCCCAAATCGATATATTAAATTAATTTTGTTTGCAATTAAAAAAAATAAGCAAAATATTTATTAGTTTAGGTTAAAGCATTATACATGTATGTACAAAGTAGCGTTGCAGAAAAAATCCACTGCAAACATCATTACTATTGGTCAAAGTTTCAAAAAATTATCATACCTTTTTCTTCTTCTCATCCTACATTAAAATATAACATTGGTAAAAAAAGTGTATGTAAAGTAGTAGTATAAATGAAATCTTAATATTTTGTCCAAAAATATTGATTTTATTCTATTTAAAAAATTAAACATGGTATCAAAAAGTTGGCATATCAAAAATATTTCCTCCAATTTATATAAAGTCTGTCATCAGAATTATGCCTTCACTACATTGACGCATCTTGATTTCTTTAGCAATATCTTTTAAAGATTGAGCCCTAAACGTTTTATTTCTTCAACTGAATTGAGAACCAGCTACAGTGGAGTAATACCGACACAGCGATCTACTCGAATCTGGAGAGGAATGGATTCAATCCCGACAGTAAATATGAGCCTACGTTTGAGTTTCGCTTTATTATTATTATTATTATTATTAATGCAATTATGACTATTACTGTTATTACTAACATTTTCATTGTTACTACTATTATTATTATTATTAGCGGTACAGCGCTCGAATTCGGGCCTCGGTGGACATGGGTTCGAATCCCACCACCGGCACTAAAATTCGGGCCCACGTTCGGCTTCGCTAAAATGTCCACTGCTGAAAGATGTTTCTCGTAAAACATTCAAAGTAGCAAACATATTGTTGTTATTACTATTAATATTATTGTTATTATTACTATTAATACTATGATTATTATTACTACTATTATTATTATTACTATTATTACTATTATTACTGCTGTTATTATTATTATTACTATTTGTATTACTAGTATTACTATTATTATCATTGCTATTATTATTATTACTATTATTATTATTGCTATTAATGCTATTATTATTTTTACTATTGTTATTATTACTATTGCTATTATTATTATTATTATTATTATTATTATTGCTATTATTATTATTATTACTATTAATACTATGATTATTATTACTATTGTTATTACTACTACTATTATTATTACTATTATTATTGCTATTATTTTTTTATTACAATTATTATTACTAATATTACTATTATTTTTACTATTAATATTAATATAATAATAATAATAATAATAATAATTATTATTATTATTATTATTATTATTATATTATTGTTATTATTATTAGACTCATAACACTTACTTGTGATTTGTGGGAATAATCTATTTGTAAAAGATATGCACTAATATTTTTCCTGATCAGCAATTGGCTTGAGTTTGCGATGCCATCTTCGGCGTCGCACGTTGTCGGCCATTCGCTGTTTCAAATGAAATTTGCTGTCAAAATTGAACCCATATTCCCAACCGTCCCTCTGTCCACTCGTAATGCTCTGGCAAAAGTCAATAAAAATGTGTACAATAACAAGTGCCGATCAACAGAGTGCTGCATTATTGCACAAATCATAGTGGGAGGGGGGTTTCGCACATGTAAGCAATTTAATGTTAGAATTGAATTAGAATTGCGGTTAAATAAGTACATTTGGAAAATGTTATTAATGAATCAGCGGTTATTATTAAAAATAAAAAATGTAGCACAAACATTGGATAATAGTGATGCGCAGTTTAATAAAACATAAACAGCAAAAAAAACCTACTACACCGGCAGTAATTAGTTCAGATATCTGTGGATAATAGGAAATAAAACATTAATTTAAACAAAATTAAAAAATAATTATTAATCAATGTTTGATAATTATAAAAATGGGATGTTTAATTATTTTTTGGGATGCCAATAGTCCACAAGGATGCTGAGTAATACTTATGCAAAGTCTTAATTTTCAATAATGGTGATATTCCTGAATGTTGGTCCTCCACGTGGTGTATCCTGGACTAGATGCATCTAGACTAATAACACCAAGGACTCAGCTCAAAGCAGTATAAGTGGATGCAAGCAAACATCCAGGATACTTAAAAGGTTTACGTATACCATATGTAGCCGTTCTGTTAACCAGACAAAAAATCAGGCGGCCTCGTCAATTTTTGCAAACAGTGGCGACGTCTACCAGCCAAGAAACTTTGTTATTCTTCCACGTTTGTTACGCTTATTGATTGTTTTATATGCTGGGTAAGTATGGAAAATAATGAAGAGGTGACCGTGTGCTGGTAACAGCCAAGCAAATCATCACCGTCAATATTCAAATCTTCAGAATCGTCAGTGTTCTTTCAAAACGTTCGATGTAAACTTGGAATTCACATTTAGGCCTACATTTTCAATCTAATAGTTTATTTATTTATTAACATAAGCATTAATACATCAATAGAGGTACATTCTTTATATATATATATATATATATGCAGTATATATTAGTGTCATCAAACCCAACAATCCAAAATAGAAGACAATTTATGTAATGATCACGTGACATGCAATGTTCTCATGATCAATATATTTGTTTAGCCACGATTCTTGAATTAATATAAACCAATTGTGTTGACATACATGTTCGCATTAATTCTTAAAGGCAAATCATTATTTTTATTAACAATAGATTTTGCATTGAAAGATGACAGTATTAGTGACAGTGACACATTTTCTGGTAAAGTCGATTTTAAAGCACATTGAAATCAACTAGGATGATATTTATATTTGAAATGTTTTTTAAATACATTTCAAAAAATAGTGTTAGGTACAAAATGAAAATAAATATATTAATATAAATAACTATATATGTATCTATTTCCAAATATGTGTATATTTAAATTTTAAGTTATTGGCAAATAAAAATAAGTTATACATGTAGTCATGGTAAATTAGAGTACTGCAACCATTTGAATTACAAGTAATTCGAAACACACCCGTGCCGGGATAATCTAGCGATACAGCGCTCGATTTGGACCTGAATGAGCATTGGGGTTTCGAATCCCACTAAAATGCGAGTCAACGTGTTCGGCTTCGCTAAACAATGTCTACTGCCGAAAGATGCGCGTTCAAAGCAAAAAAAAAATCAAAATCGATAACCTACTTCTCGCTTGACATTAGATCCCGACTGTTTCATCGTACGTCGGCGTATCAAGCGCTTGCGTCGAAACATATGATACAACTTTTCGTTGGCCACGTAATTTTCTTCAAACTGACTGATGGCATATTCGAAGCCATCTTCGTCACACGGCCTGTCGTAGTCAACCGACCATTCGTTTTCATCCCACGACCAGCCGTCGGGACATTCGACCATTTCGGGCGACGACTTTTGTTCGCCCATCATGTCGGAATATGTAATTTCGTCTGCCGTCCACGACGTAGTTGCTGTTCGACTTTCATTGTAAAATAATTCTTCGACAAACAATGTTTTTCCCGTATCCTACATTGTATATAAAAATGTGAGTTTTTTAAACAGGAATTTTCATGGAATCATTAGTAGTGCATACCTTTCAAGTTTTACTGCTAACAACTCAATAAATTATCCATTCTCGCCTGTTTATTAATAGAGTTTTAAAGGTATGTGATACCGGTTATCCATGGTTTACTATAGAAGTATACATATTGCACATCAAGTGGGCATTAAATGTTAAAGGTCACACTTGATTGGCTGTCTATGATGTGGAACATATTAACATTATTTAGAAGGCTTACACAAAACCATAATAATTTTTAACATCCCTATTATATACATACGCATCTTGTTTACCAATGTGCGCTATGAACTGGGACAAAGGATGGTTTTTTTATAAATTATACTGTTGTATATTATATATTGTTAACACTACTAATACTATTATATATTGTAATAAAATAATGCAATAACATCGTTATTGATTATGAATCTGGGTAAGCCTTTTACATAATTTAATTATGATCCTCATTACAGACGCATCACATGTATATATTGACTATTTTCCCATTGGCTATTCTCTTCTGACTTCAACACCTACTCAAAAGTTTGGACCAAACTAAACTATTTCTATTGGTTATTATTATGATGCTATAATTTAATTATAATTTAATTGTCCAGGGTTCAGGGTATGAATAGACTTTATTGTCCTCAAATGCTGTGCAAGTGAATGGTCCTCACTAAAATTGATTTGAAAAACGTAAAATTTAAATAAATTTAAAAACACGCCATACTCCATTTTTCTAATACATGCCACATAATACATACCACATGGACAAACACATAAATCACTGCGGTTGTCTGTTTCACCATCGTGAATCCTTCAGACCACTGTTAATAATGACGCAAACACAGTTGGTGAGAAAATACAAAGGTCAGTCAGTCAAAAATTGTGCCTAATGTAGATTACAGTTGACAGTTTCTTAAATGTGTAACACAGGACACAATTAATAATATAATAGTATAGTATCATTTTCTTTAAAGTATTGGGTTACCTTTATAATTCCAAATAAAAATATGAGAAGACGTAAATTGTGAGATGAAATCATTTCGTATATTCGCGTCAGTTACAAACATAACATTTTAGTATATATATGCAAAAAAGAGGGTACAGATAACATTTACATTAGTACAACTCACAAACACACACACACAATCCAACTAAGAATGCTGTTCACTACTAAAGGTCTCCGTTTGCCCAACATTAAAACGGCTAAAGACACATTTTCCGCCTCACATTGCATTTATCAGTTCACTTGCAGTTGCGGTGACAAGTACATTGGTCGGACAATGCGTCGCTTATCTAATCGGGCTAAAGAACACATTCCTAACTGGATCAATAATAGGTCAAACGGAAGTGAACACTCATCCACATCCTCTATATTACGTCACTTACTACAAACCAAACATCAAATCAGCTTCAAATATATTGAAAATTCTCGAATCTGTTTATATTCACACATTGAAACCTGCTTTGTGTGCACAAAAACAGTTCGTCACTACATTAAACTTAGCTTGGTCGTAATGATTGTGTGTAAATGTTTGAGTTGTACTAATTTAAATGTTATCTAAACCCTCCTTTTTTCTAATATATATACTAAAATGTTATGTTTGTGACTGACGAGAATATACGAAATGAAATCATCCACAGTTTACGTCTTCTTATATTTTTATTTGAAATCATTTTCTTTGTCTAACAAAGGAAATTACTCGGTTAAATTCTACGTGTCCCGCCCAAAAGACGAATAAAACGGTTTTGGAATGGACAAAAGAAGGTTCAAGGTAGACCATAGAAAACTTGGCTAAGAACCATTCGGAAATAAATGTATCATGGGGGATCAAACAAAACTTTTGGCAAAATGTTCGAACACATGAAATCATTTTGTTGTCCCCATATGTTCTTTCTGAGACTGTTGTTTTTTGCTTTAACTGTTATCTTTTCAACCAAGAAAACAAAAATATGCTCATCGCAGATAACAGTCCATGTTGATGTGAATGCGCTACATAGGACACAATTATTAATAATAGCCTTAATAGTAAATGTTGTACGTCATTCAATTTTTAATTGGTCACAATTCGAGTCAATTCTATTGGAAGTGGAAATAGGGTGTGATTGTACTCTGATTGGTTCATTTTATAACCAACCTTGTTGTACAGGAGCGACATTTCCGGGCTCAAATACCAATCGCCCTCCCACTCCCATCCCAATGGCAACTTGATAACTTCTTTGGGCAATTCAATTCGACCTGTATTGTCTGTCCACGCTGGACGAGTTAGGGGCGGTCGATTTGTTACCCATTTGCCAACAATGGACGCTTGATTTTCGTACTAAAAAGGAAAAAATAGGCAATTGTGTTATTTAACAATGGGTTTTTTTAAGGGATTATGTTTTAAAAAATGTTATATTAGTATTGTCAGATTCACTTGAATAATAAATTTACTAGGTTTTCCAGTCATTTATTATTCAAGTGAATCTAACAATACTAATATAACATTTCTAAAAAAATTGTGTTATTATTAAAACAGGATTACATTATTTTAAGAAGATGCATATCATTGGTATCAAAATCTTCAGGAATCAAATATTCTATCTTATTGAATAATATTGTTGATAAACATTTTAAATCCTGTATACAATTAGCATCAAGGATTGAAAATAATAACAATCACCCGCTACATGCAGCTTTTAACAATTCTAAAGCTTCTGGAAAAACAAGAAGAACTTACCTGCACATGAAAGCCAAAACTAATCAATACAAAAATTCATGTCTGCCCTACTTATCCAGAGTATTAACCAATTCAGAATCAAACAAAATTGAACTACTAAGAAACCTATCAAAGTAGGAATTGTTCCACCTAGGCATTCATTTGAACTAATTTGGACATCTCACAGTACAAGTTGTGCCTTATAATGACTCATTCTATGTACAGCAATTTTGAATTTTTTTTTAAAATCACATGCATACTATATAGACTATATTTATATTCATTAACATATGACATTCTATTTCATTTTGATCCCATTATTTGTACTACTACTTTTTTTTATATTGATGGTAAAAATGTATTTTATGCTGAATGTATCTCTAGTGAGATATTAAAGCTTAATAATAATAATAATAATAATAATAATAATAATAATAATAATAATAATAATATTATTATTATTATTTCAAATGTGCCGGGATGGAATAGCGGTACAGTAAACCTCGGTGAGCATGGGTTCGAATTCCACTGTTGAAAGATGCTTCTCGTAAAATATTCAAAATAATAATCATAACATTAAAAAAATAGTTGGATAAATGAAGTAAGTGGAATTTGACCTCATTTCACAAATTTCCACTTTATATATATATTCAAGGTCAATTAATACTATACTACTACTACTACTACTACTACTACTACTACTAATAATAATAATAATAATAATAATAGCGGTACAGCGTTAGAATTCGGACCTCAGTGGACATAGGTTCGAATCCCACCACCGGCACTAAAATGCGGGCCCACGTTTGGCTTCGCTAATTGTCTACTGCTAAAAAGATGTTTCTCACGCAAACATTCAAAGTAGCAAACGTAAAAAAATAAAAATAAAAAAATAATAATAATAGCAGTAATAATATAAATAATATTAACAGTAACAATAATAATTTTTCATCATGAAGTGGATCTTTCGACAAGCCCCCAGACATGTTGTCCCAGGGGGTTTTAATTCAAACGCAGCCAATCGACTGCTGAGCCACCTGCCCCCACCTGCCACCTTACAATTGACTCATTCTAATACAAATGGCAAAGCCAATGATAACAAAATGCCTTACCGTTTCGGCCACAATTTGCAACGTTCCTTCGTTGACGCACTCTTGCCATTCGTGTTTGTCTCTTTCCAAGCCAAACCACACAATCAAACGCAATTGGACGGGTATTTTCCAATCGTCACTATATTCGTCTTTCAACAATTTGGGACTCTACACACACAAATACAAAAGGCACTGTTTAAATTGGGTTACGGGTTTTAAAGTTGAAAAGTGACAATTTACGAAGGAAATTGAAACACGAAAATAATAGACAATGTTATTTTATTTTATTACAAAAATAATATTTATTCTTTGAATATTAACATTTTTGTTTGAATGTGTCAACGGTTGATATCGGTCGGAACGGCTATATATAACCAACCGTTGCCACGCCGTTGAACACTTGCGTCCAGCATTGTCATCTTTCGTTTCTATATTGATTCTTGATTTTTTTCCGTTGGTTTCGTTCTTGTAATCTGGACAATAAGCATTTTCCATCCTGTCTTGGCGTTCATTACTTCATTACTTCACGTAATCAGTAAAGACGTTCGATATTGGGAGGTAAGTTCAGTTGGCATTTAGAGATGCAACTCTGCCTGGTCTTTCAAGCCTCCCCATTGTGTTGATCAATAAAACCGGTTAGGTAGGCCTTTTGGGGAGTCAATTTTACTAAAAGTGTCACTTTTTAATTGTTTCTACAAAGTTATAAGTGCGTGTAAAGTGACCGAGTAAGAGGTCTGTAATCTTACTTACAAAACGATCAATAATCTAATTGCGAGAAGATTAGAAATGAACCAATCACAAGCATGAATAAAGGAGGAGGGTTTGAATACAACGTTAGCCAACCTGACCTCTGTAAGAAATCTGTATTGCTGCAAAAACAAACAAGAGTACGCCATTATGGGGCAAACAACGACCCAGGTGACAGGGTTGGGTAAAAGCCGAAAGGAAGGTCAATTTCCACCCGAACCGTTGATGACGGCAAAAGAAAGCGTGGGATAGGTCACATAAATTGTGGCTAAAAACCTTTCGGAAATAAATGTCCCAAGGAGGATGAAAGAAAGCTTTTTGGCAAAATATTCGAACACATGCTATCATTTTGTTGTCCCCATATGTTTTTTTCTGAAACTTTGGTGTTGTTGTTGTTTGGTGTTGTTACTGCATCTATATTTTTAAAACAAATCACTAAAATATACTTTTAATTCAAATTAAATCAACACGAGTGAATATAACACAATTGTTATAACATCGCCACTATAAAATAAAAATTGCGCGTTTAAATCTAGAAACGCCGAATTCAGTTCCAACATTGTTATTTTTGTTAAACAAACCATACTTTGAGGTGTATAGAATGTGGTACGCCGCATTTGGCACCTCGATATTTTTCGTCACTATGGTAAAACACTTCGTTGGCTGGTATCCGATAGTAGGCTATTCGTTTGCCACCGCATAACATCCAAATGACGATATCGGGAATGCTCATTTGTGGCTGAAATTAGCAATTGTTAAAATGAAACAACAGTTTAATAGTAGTAGCATCAACTTATTCAAAGATATATATGTTATTTTTTATTTTATGTTTGCTATTTTGAATGTTTTACGAGAAACGCCCATCTTTCAACAGTGGACATTGTTTAGCGAGGCCAAACGTGGGCCCACATTTTAGTGTATCGGTGGTGGGATTCAAACCCCGATGCCCACCGAGGTCCAAATTCGAGCGCATAAATAGGATAAAACTTGGTTTAAGTACACAATGTACAACACTACATATATAATCTATCAATATAAATATAATATTCATTTATTTTATTATTGTCCATATTTATACGACATATTAAAACGATCGACTTCGATGGCTTGATAAGCGTAACAACAACGTCGAAAAACAACAAAGTTCCTCAGCTGTAGACGGCATCCTTGTGACATCATCATTTTTTGCAAAGATTGATGAAGCCGCCCGATTTTTTGTCAGAATTATCTCCCTCAGTCGAACGGATACATATGGTATACGTATACACTAAAATACCTCTTAAGTATCTTAGATGTATGCTCGCACCTATCCGCCGTATCAGATCTCAGTTATACCGCTGTACACTCGGATCCTATCGTTGTTAGTCTAGATGCCTGTGGGAACCTAGTTCAGGAGGATGAACAGTCAGGAATATTACCATCATTGGAAATTGAGACTTCATAAGCATGACTCAAATCCCCAACTAAATTGTAACCAAAAGTTAAGTAAAATTAATAACATAATATATAACGTCTAATAATAAAGAAAATACATATTAAATGCTTTTTATATATAATGCACCACAGAATATTAAGTAGTGACTGTAAATGTTATTTATCAACCACATGATTTAGATACTTTGACATATTTTTTTTAAATTTTATGTTTATTACTTTGAATGTTTTACAAGAAACATCTTTCAGTAGTAGACATTTTAGCAAAGCCAAACATGGCCCCACATTTTAGTGTTGGCGATAGGATTCGAACCCATGTCCACCGAGGTCCGAATTCGAGCGCTGTACCGCTAGACTATCCCTGGAGTAGTTCTACCTCATGTCCATGTATAAATTTATTTATTATATTTTTTCAACTTTCAAAACTTTACGGGAAATATGTTTTTCAGCAGTCGGTATTTTAGCAAAGTCGAATATAGACCAGCATTTGGTACCAGCGGCGGGACTCTAACCCATGTTCGCGAGTTGAGTGCTGTACCATCCTGGAATTTAGCTATTACATGAATAATTAATGTAATTATATATATATATATATATATATATATATATATATATATATATATATATATATATATATATATATAT
>JAKXYG010001191.1:0-15000 GCA_025895645.1 Cardicola forsteri
TCTTAAAAGTATTTTAAAGATTACTTGTCGCGATCACCTCATGATATTGTTACAATTGGGCAAATAAAATTACTTAACTAAATTCTACGTTTACCGTTTAAAAAACCATTAGAAACAGTTTTGAAATCAACAATTGATAATGACTAAATTAAGGCTGGTAGATTACAGAAAAATTGGCAATATCTTATCAAAATGAATCTTTTATAGTATCAAACAAAAATTTTGGCATGGAATCATTTTGTTGCTTTATGCTTTTTTAAATTACTGAATTTTTTATGTATCCTATGCCTGATGCTTTTTTGTAATTATGTAATAATAATGTGCCGGGGTGGTCTAGCGGTATAGCGCTCGAATTCGGACCTTGGTGGGCATGGTTTGAATCCCATTACCGGCACTAAAATGCGGGCCCACGTTTGGCTTCACTAAAATGTCCACTGCTGAAAGATGTTTTTCGTAAAACATTCAAAGTAGCAAACATTAAAAAAAATCTACTCACAATTGCATTTTTGTAGGTATTGATCTTAAAATGTTACTACTTTATTGATTTCATTTTTAAAAGCAAATGTCCTATAAACATTATTAAATTTAATATGGACTAATTAATATTGTTTATTATCACTTTTGTTTGTAATAAAATTTAAGCAAGAACGCAAGAATGTGTTTTTTTTAAATATTATATACTATTACTTAAACATATGGTTTTAAAAATAATGTATAACTATTTGATGGATAAATTATAGAAATTACTGCTATATTTTTAATAACAAATTTCTAAAATACATGTATACCCTATTATTTAAATTTTTAAACGTCTTTGTTTGTTAACTTTTAACTTATATCTCATTAAAAATAATGCATTTCTTCTTGCATTACTAATCGCGTTGATTAATTTATACAACCATGTTAACTAACAATGCAGTTAATTTAATTCTATTTAGATATGCTACTTTAATCGTTAATTAGTAAGATATTTAAATGCAATAAATAATTAATTTTCTTTGTATAATTTTCTTGCAGGAAATTTCAAATTTTTCTCCAAACATAAATACAAATATTTTAAATTTCGACAAACAAATACTAACATTTTTTGATTTATTATTTTCAACTATCAGTATCAATGAAGAAATTGAAACCGTTATTACTTACGAATCTTTAATAAACAATTATAAATCGGAAATAATCAAAGATGTAAGTTGTGAATTAATAATTGTTTAGTTTTGGTAATTATTGTTTGAATAATTTATGACAAAAGTATTTCTAGCAAAGGGATATTTAGCAAATCCAAATAGCAACCCACATTTGCTGCCGCCAACTGGCCTACCCAGTTCAGCGTTTTCTCAACGCTAATTTGCATATTATTATGAAATTATTATTACATGCAATCATGCTACTATTTGAATACATTATTAATTCGTAAACATGTTTTACAGTTAAAAGTGAATTTTTTTATATACATTTTATAAATGATTTAAAAAAACTCCAACAATGTGTGCATTAAATAATCATATAACAGATTTATATTGAATTCAAAAAGTCCTTTATTGTTTGATTTTACTTTAAGTATCTTCAATAATTATTTTAAATGTTTTTTTATTTTGTAATTCTTCTTATTTTTAACTACAAAAACTTGTTTCTACTAATTTATAAAATCAATAACATCAATAATAATAATGTTACTAGTGATAATATTAATTATATTAGTAAAGGCAATAGTAATATAATAATAGTAGTATATATAATGGCATATCTAAATGTACATTTACCAGTGAAAACGTTTTTTATACATCATTGACTTTAAACATAATATATTAAATTTTTTTAAATATTTAATAAAGCAATTATTAAAATACTTTTTACATTAAAAAAAAATGTTTGTTGATCATTTTTAAACTTTTGTTATTAAAAAACTATAAAATGAATTTTGTTTATTTACTAAAATTACAAAACTTAAAATAATTGTATTATTATATACTTCTAATTTAGAATTTAAAATATAAAAAAAAATATTTTACATATTATCTATATCATTTTTGAACTCAAAAATAATAAATATTTCCATAAAAATTTATTTCTATTTTTACCAATAATAACGTACAAATAAATTGCGTAAATTTATTCTTATAATGTGTTACAATAAAAATATAATGTTATATCTATTAATGTTACATTTTATGTTTCAAAATTATTTTAATGCAGACTAATAACGTAATTGATTTTGAGCCTTACTTTAAAACCATTACACAAGCACTGACTTCGCTCAATGCCATAATTGTCAATTTTACGAACAATCAATTCTCCAATGTTGAATCTAATATCTATTATTACATAAAAATTTCAATGTATTTATATTCATCAATTGGATATATTGTAATCATTTTAACTCTTATTCTTGTATTAGTATTGTTTTATTATATTATTTTGGCATCAGTGGACATCAATGATTTTCAAATGTATAAAAAATCAAACCAACGTAAGTTTAAGAATTGTTTTGTATTTATTTTGTACAATACTGATTATATATATATATATATATATATATATATATCAAAACAATTTAAAATATATTCATAATTTTGTCGTTAATACAAAAATGAAACAAAAATTAATTTAGATATTACTTATATCTTCATTAGTAGCTTAGTGAATATGTTTTAATTTCATACAAAATTTTTACTTAAATTTGTTCAAATTTGTATTAAATGTACAGATGTATATACTAAAAAAGAAGTATGTAAAAATAACAACAACAATTATATATCTTGCCTCAAAAATATTATTAAACGCAAAACAAGTATTTATCATACGACGTGCATTATATTGTCAATTTTTGGATTTTTTGTATGTTTATTTTTTTCTGCAATCTTCATCATTTTTATCCTGACTATTGGATTCAATATTGACGTATGTTACCTTGTAACAAACAACGCCGGATTGCGCATTTTTGATCAAGTACTCAATTCATATGTTAAATATCAATGGTCGGTTGTAGTTCAATATGCTTCAGATTCGGAACTTTTTCAATACATTAATCTACCTCCTCCTGAATTTCTTTTAGAAACTATTTTAAAAAAATGCAACGTAAATGAAGTTAAATTGAATGGCGTAACAACTGGATTGATTGACAAATTAAATTATTTAATTTTAATTGATTTTAAAAAAATGCTATCAAATACCGAACTTGAAGAATTTATTGAAATAAATAAAATGTAAAACGTTTGAATTGAATTAAAATTTTATTTTATGTTTGCTACTTTGAATGTTTTGCGGGAAACGCGTATCTTTTAGCAGTAGACATTTTAGCTAAACCAAACGTGGTCCTGCATTTTAGTGCCGGCGATGGAATTCGAACTCATGTCTACCGAGGTCCAAATCAAGCGATGAATTTAGTTTTACATTCATCAAACATCACAATAAATTAATTAAATAGTTTAATAAGATTGTTTAAATGTAAACAAAGTGTTAAAAAAATTAAAAGTATTCAATAAACAATTATTAACATTTAGAGAATAAATTTATAAACATAAATTATGCGTTAAACAAAATTTTGTTTGCGATTAATGTAGTACATTCATTGTTAATGAATCATTCTGTTTACATTAATGTTTACATTACGTATTGTTATTAATGCATTAAATGGTTAAACTTACATGCTCTGATTATTTAAATCAAATTTTAGTAAAAACCAGAAATCTCCGTTATTATATAAAAATAAAAATATACTCATCTTAGGCATAAAACTATTAGCATATTTTTTAAATCAACTTTCTTCTCATGATTTTATTTATTAGTGTTCCAAAGTTATTTTTGCCGGTCACTTAAACAAAGTTTTATGATCGTAAATTACTAACAAGGAACATTTAATTAGTTGCCATCTATTTATCCTGACCTTGACAAAACGATTGCATCAATTAAAACAAAAATAGAATTTATGTACGCCTAATGCATTATTTTATTAAATGTTTATTACTTTGAATGTTTTACGAGAAACATCTTTCAGCAGTGGACATCTTACCGAAGCTGAATGTAGGCCCGCATTTTAGTGCCTATAGTGGAATTCGAACCCATGCCCTATACTGCTAAACCACTCCGGTAATAAATAATTCGCGTATTTTCTATGTACAAAAATTACTAAATGGTTTGAGAAATTATGTGAATCATTTTTTATAACTATCTTACTGAAGCATTTAATAATTATCACATTTTTTCTCTTTAATTTTTTTTAATTTTTTGCTATTATTGTACAAATTTAAATAATCTTGTCTTTGACATTTTATGCTTATGCTATAGGCATCAAATATTTTTGTGTATCTTATTGTTCTTCCGAAGTTAATAATAATAATAATAATAATAATTTAGATAATTTAGTAAATTGTATTCAACTTAAAATAATTAAACTTATGTAACACACTTTCAATATTGAAATAGATCCGTAGTTTAATTCTGAATCTTTTGACCAAACTCATAATATTTATTATCATTTCAATATTTAAATTGTTTTTTCCTATTAATTAATATATACAATACTTTTGTTTGCAGACAGTTTGTCAATAGAATGCAAAATTTAGACCTGTCAATAATTAATCAGTTGTCATTAAATTATCTTACTCCAGTATTAGACAAACTTGAAGAATTAAAGACACTTGATGATTATACGGTAACATAAATTTAATGCAATATAGTGTGTTTATATTTTTTGTAAAATTGACTAAAATAAATCATTTTCTATTGTATGTGTAACAAATTAAATATAAATTTTTTTTTAGTTATGTATATATATATATATATATGTATATATGTATATATATATATATATATATTAGTTAATTGTAGAAAACTTAAATACATTCAACACGCTTGGACCAATATTGGAAAATTATATAAATCAGCTTGAAACATTTAAAAACAATGACAAATTTAAATTTTTACTCAATATATGCATAACGCAATTAAAGGAAACGCTAGCACAATACAATGTCATTTTGCCCAATTCCAAATTAACTCAAACAAATTTAGAAATATTTAAAAATAATTTAATTGTAATTGACTATATTAAAAATATTAGCTTGTTGGTTAATCAAGATTTCATTGATGTAAGTGAAATACAATAATATAAAATTGTATTTTATATAATAAATTATAAAACTTAAAATGTATTAATGTACGGAGTGCATAATTTTACTTATGTTAGATATTAGACCTGTCATTTTATCGTTTAGAAAATTTGTGTTATTATATATACATAAATATATATATATGGTCTAACAGTGATCTGGCGGTACAGTACTCAATTTGGACATGAGTTTGAATCCCACCACTGGCACTAAAATGCGGCCCCACATTCGGCTTTATTAAAATATCTGTTACAAAAAGATGTTTTCCATAGAACATTCAAAGTAGTAATAATAAAAAACTATATATATATATATATATATATATATATATATATATATATATATATATATATATATATATAAGGTAATATTCAGATATTTTAAGTCCTCTTATAGATACGGCTTATAAATTATTTACAACGGAGATCATAGAAATACTACCATTGTTATTATAACTAAAATTAGTGTTATTACTGCTACTAATATTAATAATAATAATAAGAAGAAGAAGAAGAAGAAAAAGAAGAAAAAAAAGAAGAAGAAGAAGAAGAAGAAGACGAATAAATTAGTGAATTAATAATAATAATAATAATAATAATAATAATAAAAACAATAATAATAATAATAATATTAATAATAATAGTGATCATGATAATAATAATAATAACAATAGTAATAAATAACAGTAGTAATAATGATAATAATGATAATAATAATAGTAATAACTTAACGTTTACTTTTATTTATATCCATTTGGTATAATAATTTAAATGCTGATCAATTTACAGAATATATAATAATTTATACAAACTATTTTGTTGTTTTTTCCAACATTCAACACAACAGAACTTAAGCAACAAACAACTGGTTGCAGAATATACCCAATTGGCCTATACATATAACACAATAAATGTTTCCAATAATATTGTACAAATTTTAGACACCGCATTTGGTCAACTATTTTACACCCTACTTCCGTGCGCCGAATTAAATCGCATTTTTCAAGCAGCAGTAGAAACCGTTTGTACTCCCACAAGTCTGATTACACGTTTGGGAACTTTGTCTTTGTTTTTTTGTTTTACCGAATTTGTAATTATTCTTGCTATCTTTTGTGTTATTTTATTTCTTTCCAAACACTCCCAATTAATGCTGAAAAACAATTTAACTTGTGTTCCGTGGTATGTAGCCGTTCAGGCCTATTATCAATCGAGGAAAATTAATTGAGTGCTTAATTGAGCATAATAGTAATAATAATAATAATAATAAAATATATTAAATTAATTTTAATCAATTATTTTGGTTTATATAATTCGGAAGTGACACTGATGACTTAATTTCGGTACTCGTACATTAATGCATGTAAGTAGTGTATATTTTTACTCCTAATATTACTACTATTATTATTACAATTACTACGACTACTATTATTGTTATTATTACTATTATTATTATTGCTACTGTTATTATTATCATTATCATTGTCTAAAAACTTTACAAAATACATTTTACCGAAACCCGTGTTTAGTGCCGGTAATGGTAATCGTATTTAGACTTATCCAACGCTGTAACAGAAGACCGAATGCTTTACCAGCCATCAAATTCACAACTTTCCTAAATAATATTTTCTCATAAAACCTATCAACATACCATCAAACCTTAACAAAAATTATTAATATTATTATTATTATTATTATTAAAACAGCATTACGCAAAATTGTTTTACACAGCACACAAATATATTAGTTTGGTAGTTAGTTAGTTTGTTTAAAATAATCTGAGGACCAATATTCAAATACATATAAGAAAGATTATCAAAATAGTTTATTATAGAAACGAACATTTCACACATTGACATAGTTTGACAAGCACATGTTGAATTTTAAAAAATTATTCACCGTTGAACGCCACAAAATAAAATAATTTCCAAATTGCTACATTTAAAAATGTCCAACCAGCAACCGGCAAGCACATAGAGACAAAACTGATTATTTAATTTTAATCCAGAGACATACACACACACACACACATACAAACAAGTACAAAACAAAACGGAACAATGACAGTGAAAGACAAAGTTTAAAATAATAATAACGTAATACAAGACAAACTAGCAAACAAAATGAACACATACATACAGTCATGCACAATATGTATTTATAAATTGGAAATATTGAAAAAAATTGCCAACACTTTTTCTTTCCTCCCCACACCCCGCCGCAAAATCAACGAGTTCATTTTTCACATGTCTATTCGCTTTTTTCATTTTCTGTATTCTTGTCGGTCTGGAAATGGAAAAGAAAAGTTGTATTAATTAACCAGGCACATGTGGCACACGTGTAGAATAAAAACATATAATTACACTATAACAAGAATGTATGTAATTAAATACATATTTAATTAATCACATCTTTATTTGTGTACAAAAAAACGGGTCATAACTCCTTCAAACTTAACTTGATTATAAGCCAACTAGGATTTTAACTTTGTACTTTTATTTTGTATTGTTTTGTTTTTGTTTAATGGCACGAATTATATGTATGTATGTATGTATATGTTAAATATACCTTTATTGAAGCTTAAATAAATAAGTAAATATATAGATTAATATCAAATAAAAATAATAGAAGACGTAAACTGTGAGATGAATGCATTTCGTATATTCCCTTCAGCCACAAACATAAAAAATCAATATATATATATATATATATATATATATATATATGATGTAATTAACTTACTTAAGTTAAATTAACTTAAGTGCACAGACTTCTCAAACTGCTAATATGTTAAAAACACTTGAATCTGTTTACATTGACACATTAAAACCCATTTTATATGCACAAAAACAATTTATAACTTCATTAAACTTAGCGTAGACTTAACATATACATGTTGCGTATGTATGTATAGTTATTAATTACATCATATTGATGATATGTTTGTTACTGAAATAAATTCATCTCACAGTTTACGTTTTCTATTATTTTTGTTTGGAATTATAAAGGAATCCCAATACTTTAAATTAATACCACCTTGTTTCTGGTGAGCTAAATTAACAAAGTTCAAAAGGTATATATATAGTAACACATTGTAATTGAATAATATAAATTTATTGCACCCCTTAAGTCCTATTTGCAACTAAATTACATTCTTTACAATTACTTGTATAATGTCGACAATTTTTATTTAAATTTTAAAAAATTATAAACTAACTTATTTTGAATTAAAGAAAATTAACGATTAATTACAATTAATTACTTTTTTGTATAATTATTTGAAAACAGTTTAATTCAATCCGGACATAATGTTTGTTGTAATTATAGTTGAAATAAATTTTTAATATTAATTATTTATGTTAAATTAAATTGGAATTTAATTTTAAACATTAAAAAATTTAAATGAATTTGTTTATAAGTTAAATAAATATCATTAAAAAGACAAAATACGACAGATTTATTAGTTTTGTATTATGTTGTAATGGAACCACGTCACAATATTTTCAAATATAAGTAGTTATCAAAATCATTTGCAGATATCTTCATCTTGATAACAAAATAATTAATTTATTCTTTAGATAAACGCTTTTTCAAATTATCTTATATTGCTCTCCAGTTAAATTTTCAAGTTTATTAAAAAACAATTTTGTTTTATGTTTGCTATTTTAAGTGTTTTACGAGAAACATGCCTTTCAGCAGTGAACATTTTAGCAAAGCCGAACGTGGGCCTGCATTTTAGTGGACCGGTGATGGGATTCGAACTCCGATGCCCACCCAGGTCTAAATCGGACGGTATGCTGTTAGACCACCACGGCTATCATTGTAACACATCCTGTTGCCGGGGTTTCATAAAACATTTACTGCAACTTTGTTACTAAAACCTTTTTTTAATTTTGATTTTGCAATTAATGTGCAACCTTTATTTTTATTGGTTTCTGATTTTCTCTGCTTATACGAAAGTGCAATTTTTGTTTGTATTTTATGATATTAAATCTACTTCTAGTAAAGTATTTAAGCTAATAATACTAATAGTACTAATAATAATAGTAATAATATAAACAATAATAGTAATAATAATAATAATAATAATAATAATAATAGTAATAATAATAATAAATTAATAATTAAATAAAAATCAGTTCACCTTGCACTTTTTGGTTTCTGAGAAGACACTGGACATCTCGTTTTTATAATATTCTAAAATGCGTCTTATATTATCTGTACCTTGTTAACTGTTTCAATGTTTACTTCAATATTTGATGTAAGAAAGACAATGTTTACCATTTAGTAGATTACTTATTTTTTCTTTACAAATCTTTTGTGTATAGTAAACAAAATTTTGCATTCGCTTTACACGTGTTTGCGTTAGTAATGTAATTTCGTCACGTTATGCAAAACTTTAATAATAAACAATGTTCCATCTATGATACATTTTTGCTAAATGTTTCCATATTTAACTATCATATAAAATATTAAAATAAAAAAATATTGACTGTATATTTTAGTAAACACAACGTTTTAAATGTTGTACCTCTTGTTGCAATTTTATTTAGAACTATCTCAGCTTTTGATTGTAGAAATATATCAACTTAAATTGGCAAATTATATGACAATCACAATTCCGTCTGGAAAACTTCAGTATCACTGGCTATAATTTACGTATTTAAAAATTGCGGAAAAAAACTAAACACAATGGGAGATAAATATACTTTGATGTTACTTGAGAGTGTCTAGATTGGATAAAATAAAAAATAACAATATTTGAAAAAAGTTAAAAATTGGCATGGTTACAATTTAATGACAAAATAGAACTATGTGATAATAGTAATAATAATAATAATAATAATAATAATAATAATAATAATAATTATTATTATTATTTATGTTTACTACTTTGAATGTTTTGAGACAGGAAACGCGCATCTTTCAGCAGTGGACATTTTAGCGAAACTGAACGTGAGCCCACATTTCGTGGGTCAATGGTGGGATTCGAACCCTGATGTCCACCCAAATCGAAGTCCAGCGCCATGGTTGTGAATTATTCAGATCTCAAATGTGTCAATTAGTTTGATAATGAATTTATTAAAATATGCAGTTAGATTGTTAATTTTTTAGACAAAGCATTTTGCACGTTTTAAGTTAACCCGCACAACGAATGACCACTATCCATTGTGAGTGTCTTCGGGTAGGCCATGGTTACACTATTCAGTTAACGGATTTTTTGTTTTGTTATTATTACTATTATTGCTTAAATTTTTTACAAGTAACAACTATGTAATAATAATAATAATAATAATAATAATAATTTTTAATGTTTATTACTTTGAATGTTTTACAATAAACATTTTTCAGCAAGGGCTATTTTAGCGAAGCCTAACGTGTGAATCCGTATTTTAGTGGGCCGGTGGTGGGATTCGAACCCCGATGCCCATCGAGGTCCAAATTCGAGCGCTGTACCGCCAAACCACCTCGGCATTACTTTGAGTGTTTTGAGACGTGGAACGTGCATGTCTTTCAACAGTGGACATTTTAGCGAAGCCGAACGCGTGGGCCCACATTTAGTGGGCCGGTGGTGGGGATCGAATCCAGGTCCAAGGCAAGTGCTAGACCACCCTGATGACAAAAGTAGAACAAAAGGTCAACAAAAGTGGATTTGTTACTCAATGAATACCTGAGGGATTGACAAATAAACCAGTGACTCTGCATCAGGAAGGGAAAGGCTTAAAGAAACGCGTACAATATAATGCCAATGTTTCTGTATCAATTTACATTTTCTTATTTTAATTGCTTTTATCGTTATTGTTTTCGTTACAACTAAGCAAATATTAATTTAGCATAATCTATACATTTTAGATATTATTTATTCTATTTATAAATTACACAATTGACCCAAAATGATGCAAATATCACAACAGCCTTATTATGCACACAACCAAAATTCTTTTTTAAATATACATTTGTAAATATATTTCTATAAATTAAAAATATTAAAAACGTTGTTTAATAATATACTTATTCAATTGTCATGCCATTAAATTAATTCTTTTCATTTTATAGGAAACGTATTTTTTAGTAGTGGACCACATTTGATACCGGTGACAAAAATCAAATTTATGGTTCATCCAACTTTGAGTTGAATTGTGTACCACTAGATCAGCCCGCAATTGATTTATAAATTAAAAAAATATAAAATTGAACATGGGAGACGTCAGTTGTAATAATTAACTTACTGTTTTCATTTGCGGTAGCATGACTATTTTGCCAATATTTTTTCGTTCCTGCAAACGCGACATGGCTTCTTTGAACTTTAAAACATAAATAAATACAATTATATTTACGTCATTACATAATTGTAATGTTGGCATATATAAAGTTTATATTTTTAAAATAGCACATGTGAATAAATATTGTATACACACAATAGAAAATGGCGAATAAAGAGTAATTTAAATTAGTAATAAATTATAAGTTAACTTTTTTATTTTTATTGAATATTTGCTACTTTAAATGTTTTGACGGGAAACGCGTATCTTTCAGTAGTGGGGATATTTTAGCGAAGCCAAACTTGGGTCAGCATTTTAGTGGGCCGGTGGCGGGATTCGAACCCAGATGCCCAAATCAAGCGCTGTACCGTTAGACCACCCAAGTAACAACGGGCTAAAACGTTAAACTTGTATCCGCATATCTGCACGAAATTGTGTTTTATTACTGACAAAGAGCATTTGGTTGGGCTAACATTTGCATTTGTGCAAACATTTTAGAAATTATAAAACTACACGTATATAAACTAATAATTATTGGGTTTCAAAACTGTTTGTTTCTGTCTACATAATTGTTTTTTGATATAGATTTAAAAATATTATTTACTTTATTTAAGTTTAAATAATAATTTTTTTTAAATTGTTAGTTGGGGTAGTATAAATAGATATTGCGTTACATTTACAGCTGGCTGGGTGTATAAGTTTGAGTCGTATTACCGGCGCTAAATGCAGGCACTCATTGTGCTCTGCTTGATGTCAAGTTGTTATTAAATGTTTTTTGTAATACCATTTATTGATTAAAAACAAAAGTGGCTATAATTTAAAAATTATTTTTAGTGTAGATATAGGAAACAATTTTTGTATTTACGATAACGTTTTGCTCAAAATATGCCATATTTACAAATTTTACATGTATTTGCTGTTACTTTATAACAGTATTTTTTAATTATTTTAAAGTTTATCAAAATTAATTAATTTTAATTGGTGTCTGTACATTAATTTATTGTAAGTTACATTTGAAAACAACCATCAAAAGTTTGTTAAACAGGACTTATGATTGAGTTTTATATTTGGGTTATATATAGTTTGGATCAGAAATGATGCAATCTAGCCAATCCCAAGCCTGGATAAAAGAGGAGGGTTTGAGTGCGCAAGGTTAGCAACTTGACCTCTGTAAAAAATTTATACTGCTACGGAAACAATCAAGAGGACGCCATTCCGGCAAACAACGGCAAAAAAATGATTGCACGTTTCTGGATGACAGAGTTACACAGATGACAGGGTTGAGTGAAATCCGAAAAAAAGTTCAATCTTCGATTTGCAGAATGTACAATGCCAACAAGATTTTATTATTGTTGTTGCTGTTTTTTGCTGTAATTGTTGTCTTGCTGCCCTATGCTTATTTTTTAGAGCAAAAGAGTTTTGTATAATATAATATAATAATATATAGTAGCATACAAGCAGCTATTCTTTCTATATTATGCTTGTTGTATTGCTAACTTGTTTACGCCTAGAACAACGACAGTTAGTAATTAAAGCTTTTAGTACTGAATTACCCTACTTGATTCTATTCTAATAATAAACTTTTAGGTTTCTAAATTACCCAAAATTATCTTGAACAAAAGTTGAATTCAAATCGTTCACTAAACAAAAATTAAACAGAAATATAACACATACCTCATCCATGCACCATTCACTATCAATAATGGGTTCAATTTGTTTGTTTTCGAACATTTCTAGCAATGTATTCCAAATGTCTAAAATAAGTGCATTTTGATGATTGCTATAGCCGCATGTGTAATTGCCTTTGAACAAAATATTTTTTAATGACAAACCGGCCATGACACGATTTTCTTCAAATAGAGTAAGTGGACTGAAGCGATCGACACGGAACCACTACAACAAGACGTATTACAAGTAACAATAGTAACAATACTACTACTACTAATAATAATAGTAATTGAAATTTGTTGTATTTTAAAATATAAAACACGTAACACTGTAAAACGATTGTTATATACAAATATTACAAACACAAACATTTTATATTAGGATATATTTAAAGTATTATTTAAGTTTATAATTTGCATATTATTTATTGTTAAAAAATAAATATAACTAAAATACCGTACGGATAAATATTTTTACATTTCATTTTATTATTACTATTATTCTTATTAATATTAATATCAATATTATTATTATTATTACTAATATTAATATTATTATTATTATTATCATTACTATTATTATTACTATTATTATTAGTATTATTATTATTATTATTATTATTATTATTATTAATATTATTATTATTAATATTAATATTATTGCTAATATTATTATTATTATTATTATTATTAATAATATTGTTACTAATAACATTATTATTAATATTAATATTATTGTTAATATTATTATTATTATTATTATTATTATTTTTAATATTATTATTAATACTAATATTAATATCATTGTAAATATTATTATTATTACTATAATAATAATTATTATTAATAGTAATATTATTATTAATATTAATATTAATGTTATTGTTAATATTAATATTATTACTATTATTATTATTATTATTATTAATGTGAATTTTAATGCCTCACTAAAGGTACAAACATATAAACTATAATATCTTATTAAAGGTATTATTACTATTTTTATTATTAATATAATTATAAAACGTTTTCTTTATAATAAGCATAGGATAACAAGATTGTTTCATATACGTTTGGATTTTAGTATAAAAAGTGTGTCAAACAAAACATTGTCTTCACGTTTCTGCCATAATTTTCTGAAACAGCCTCTTCTTTCCGTTTCTTTAGCATCAATATTTTTTAACGTTCAGGTTGCTATTTGTACTTTCTAACTCTCATTTTTTTCAATTTATAATATTTGTATACATTAACAAAGTTATATTAAAATGCATTGGCTTAACATATCTTATTACTTATTATTTTTACTGTGCTTATTGCCTTTGAATGTTTGGTACTGGTTACTTTCAGTACGCATGTACGTATGTATAGTGTATACATAGCTAATTTTTTTAAAATGAATAAATTTTAAAATATTTAAATTTGCAATTATAATTTAATGCTTTATATATATAAGTTTTAATACCTCACTAGAAATGCATTCAGTATATAAATAAATAAATAACATATAATTAATTAATTATATATTTAACTTACATTTTTGGCTAAATTAAATAGATTTTTACTTTCGCCAGTAACCAAGTTAGACATTCCTGCAGAAAAGTAGTTTGAGAAATTTTATTTACAAATTATATATATATATATATATATTGTTAAAATAATTATTATTAGTGTATTATCATTTCAATGTTTTTAGTATAAAAATGAAAAAAACAATTAATGCATTAATATATGAAATTAGGCTTACCATAAACAACATATTTTCCTAAAGGCCTGAGAATGGATACAGATTTGTTAATTTCTTCTCCGCTTAAACAATCCAAAACAACATTTATTCCCAGAGGAAATAATCTGTTCAAAGAATAAAATATTAATATTTTTATTAATGGCAGTAGCAACATTAAAACATATATATATATATATATATATATATATATATATATATATATATATATATATATATATA